>JAESUZ010003225.1:600000-905308 GCA_017311185.1 Proteles cristata cristata | reverse complement strand
CCAGACCTTCTCGGCTACCAGGGCGAATCCGCCTCTCGGCTTTCAAAGATGGCATTTTCTGGGCCTGGCACGAACTCCAGCGCCAATAAATCCTCCCCGTTCCCGGGCGATATGGAATCATTTATCAGGTACCTGCGGTGAGACAGCTGCAGTGGGGGAGTGTGTGTGAGAACGCCCAGCCCCCCGGAAATTCCCATTTTCAGCAACCTAAACTTATTGAGAAGTTGCGGTTGCGTTAAAAATTCATGGGAAGTTGAGACAACTTGACACCTGGGTTTTCCGAGCGGGTGGAAAGAGCCTGTGACTTGGAAACTGGAGACCTCCGTTCATGTTGGACTCACCCTGGCCAGCTGGTGACCTTGGGCGAGTTGTTTAACCTCTCTGATCCTCAATTTCCTCCCCAGCAAACAGCCGGTAATAATGCCCACCTCACTCGGTTGTCGGGTGGATTAAGTAGGATAAATTATGTGGAGGTGTTTGGCACCGTGCCCGGCACAAAGCAAGGGAGCAGTTGGCGTGATGTGAATTTAACTCGTTTAGAGACCCTCCTGGCTCCCATTTCACCAGGAAATTAGAATTACCAAAGTATCTTCAGGGCCTAGTGGCAGAGTGACCGACCCCTGCCTTTGTGCCCTGGAGAAACG
This sequence comes from Proteles cristata cristata, assembly GCA_017311185.1. Classification (NCBI taxonomy): domain Eukaryota; kingdom Metazoa; phylum Chordata; class Mammalia; order Carnivora; family Hyaenidae; genus Proteles; species Proteles cristata. The sequence continues at coordinate 904,664 of JAESUZ010003225.1, read as the reverse complement.
CAGAAGTCAAGGGCTTCGGAAAAACAATTCAGCCGAATTGTAATCGGAGAGCATCTTATTTAAAAAGCAGTTTTGTACGTTCAGAAACTCCAGAAGTTGGCAGTGCGGCTTTACTTACAAAAGAGCTGTTTTGCAAGATGATCCGTCTCACAAATGTTTAAAGGGATGATACGAGGAAGTACAGTCTGGTTAGGAGGATTTCTGTTCTGAAAAGCTCCCGTACCCGACTTTCCTGATTATTTATTTAGATCAAGGTTTCTTACCCTCACCACTGTTAACATTTGAGGTTGGAGGATTTTTCGATGTGGGGCCTGCTCAGTGCGTTGCAGCACGTGTAGCAGCATTCCTGGTCTTACCCAGCAGATCCCAGTAACAGTCCTTCTCCCTCGATTGTGCCAACCAGAAACGTCTCCAGCCATGGCCAAGTGTCCCTGGGAACCAGAATATCTCCTCTCCTCGTTCAGAACTGCCATACGCTGTCAGTAGCCTCCCTGAGTTCAAGAATTTCATCTTTGACCTTTGTACAGCCTCATAGAACTGTAGAGAGTGCATCTACATGCATCAACTCACTTCAATTTTTACAACTCTCTCATGAGGCTGGTGCTGTTCCATTTTACAAATAAGGAAATTGAGCACCCAGTTATGCAGCATATGGCCTGGGTGGCATATCACTCAGGTCTTCTGCTTCCAAAGGCAGATCTTTTTCTTCTGCAAGAGGCTGCCCTGTATTGTATAGAGACTTTCCAATAGATGGCTTGCCTGATGATTAGATCAACATGTAAATTGGAAGCTGGAAACTTTTCTGAGATTGACTAGTTGAAAATTAACAATGGTAAGCTATTATCTGACAGAGAGTAGGTTGGTCTAGTTAAATATTCTGGTTCATAGTGAGCTCCCATAAATCCCACATACAGTTAATGGAATACCAATTTGCAGAGAATTAGGGTAGAATAAAACATGTCTCATACCCTATTGATCCTGAGTTGTCTGGTGATTTGCCATCTCCTGAAACGGACTCATATGCAAATTAGACATTAGCTAAGGAATGTAAAAGGTCAAGTTACCGAAGGCATTTCCGAATGGCATTCCGTTCAGCAAGCTTTTATTGAGCTGCTTCTGTATATCAGATACAGTGCTGGGTGGGGATGCTGAGATAGCCAGTTGACCCTAGCAAACCCAGGGTGCCTGGGGGAACTTCCCTGGGGGAGAAAGCAGGTCTCCAGGGACAGACTGTTGGGACAGGACCTAAGTTAACACAGTCAAATTCGGGTACCGTCACTGCTTGATCACTCCTGTTTCAGAGCCCGCCTTTGACATTTTTTCATAGAGAAGAATTCTCGTAGCTTTTAAACCTCATTCAAGTGTCAGGAACCTGGTCAGAGACAAAACCTACCCCCAAATGAAGTTGAGGCTCCCAGCTGCTAATTGGTCTTCGGATTGGGACCACCGCCTCGATTATTGACTGTGAACTGGGAGGTTTGACATACATTGTTTAATTTCAGTGTTCTGTGCCACTCTTGCAGTTGAGGAAGCGGAGCTAGCAAAGGTAGCCTGAGGCCAGGAGCAAGAGGGACAAAGGGTGACCTTCTGAACCGTGGGTTCAGGCACCTCGGGTAATCCGTTTTCCAGAATGCACATACCACCGCCCCCTCCCTCCCCTCAGGGTTTGTGGTAGGTGGGGAGGGGACCTGCGACTCTGACCAATATCCCAATGCTCAGCTTCCTGCCACCAGACGGGAGTGGTTCCTGGAAAGCAGGGCCAATCAATCCCTCTTCCTCTGTTCCCAGGTCTGTTGCTGGGGCTGGAATGCCTAAGGCACTCTGCTCTTGCCCTGGCCTTGACAGACTGGATGCTGGGCAGCCGATGTGGCTTCCCAAGCTTGGGATCCTCTTACTAGTTCTATTAGAGACAGGCCAGGACCCGGTGACTGTCCACACTATCCTGGTCTCACAGGTGTCTCCTTTCATCCTCCTGAAGAGGGGATGAAAGCAGATGCTCTGGTAGGTCCCTGGCTAAAATCTGATCAGAGATCTTGGGTCTACATAGCTTCTGGTTGTGTGTGCACCCGAAATCACCTGCTGCCTCCCGGTGAAGACCAGCTGAGAGCACAGATTTCACAGAAAATTCAGACACTTAGTGAGCTGTGTGTGTCAGGCCCTAGGGTTACAGAGTTGAAAGCTGAACCCTTATCTTGAAAGGATGTGTGGTGGAATTGGGAAGACAATGACGTGTGTGTGTGTGTGTGTGTGTGTGTGTGTGTGTGTGTACGCACCTGTGCACACATGCTCTGTATCTTATGTATCTGTTTCACGATTGCTTTAAAAGACGATAAAGCCAGATGCAAAGGAGACCAGTGGAGCCAGCCGTTCATTCTGACGGGCATCAAGCAACACCATGAGTAGTTGGCATTTGAGTTCAGCCTTGAAGGTAGAAAGAGATGGCATTTGGGGGGCAGGCAGAACAGCAGACGCAAAGGCTCAGAGGCACAAAGAGACCTTGTGTATTTCAGGACTGGTGACTCTTCCCCAGGTCCAGCCTCCTGACCTTGGCTAATGCAGGACCTACCTCCTGTAGTCAGGGTGCTCCCCCGAGTGTGTAAGAACGCCCAGCCTCACTCAACGCCAGGGGTAAGTGTCCCTTCCCCTTGTTCTCCCTAGATAGGAGTGATGCTGGTGGGTTGTCTTGGAGGCATGAACGCCTTCTGCCAGGGATGCCTTTGTGTTTAGTTATTAAACACTGTCATGACACTTACCGGCTGCCAGGCACCGTTCTGACTGCTTTCTAAATATGAACTCATTCATTGAAACCTTGGAGTGACCCTCTGGCTGTGCTTCCTAACCTACCTGGGTATCAGCAGCTTGGTAGGGAGGTGAGGGGAGAGCTCATCTAACCAGTCTGTGTCCCTCTGCGGGTGATGCTGTCATCATGGTCTGGCTCCTCCTGGCTGCAGTTTACACCAGTGCGGTGGGAAACAACCAGCTCTGAGTCGGGACGGAGTACTGGCTGCCATGACCCTGTTTCCGTCAGGGGGCCAGCAGGGCTCCACTGACTGCATTTTCTTTTCTCTCTCTCTCTTTTTTAATGTTTTTAAAATTTATTTCTGAGAGAGAGAGAGAGAGAGAGAGCAGGGGAGGGTCAGAGAGAGGGAGACAGAATCTGAAGCAGGCTCTAGGCTCTGAGCTAGCTGTCAGCACAGAACCCGACGCGGGGCTCGAACCCATGAACCGTGATATCATGACCTGAGCAGAAGTCGGACGCTCAACTGACTGAGCCGCCCAGGCGCCCTTGCTAACTGCATTTTCTGAACCAAAGATTGGGATCTGTAGTCCGAAAAAGAATGTGCTGCTTCTGTGTGTAAGAGGAGGCCTAGGAGGTGTTGTTTGGATACTGAGAGTGGAACTTTTGAGACATTTTAATGCTTTATGTGGAAAGTTCGGACAGAGGATTTGAAATTGGGATAGTCCTGGAAAATTCAAGTCCCGTGATTTATTGTCAGGATACAGAAGCTTTTAGTAAATACTTAAGCAATGTGTAGTTTGGAGTGGATTTTCTGTCCTGAGCCTCTCAACACCTCAAAAGGGAATAAATAGTACCTTCTAGCCCCAGAATCTTGTTAATCCCTACCAGCCCATTACTGGTAGGGTGAGAAAAACTGAGGCTCAGAGAGATGCAGTGACCACCCAAAGGGCACATTGCTCATAAGTAGGAGAGCCAAGATGTGAACCCAAGTCTGTGCCTAGACAAACCAGTTAATTATAAAATGAGGATGATAATGGAACCTGTTTCCTTTAAATGGACCCTTTTAAAGGAGCTAATAAATGAAAACCCAGTAGGGCAGAATTTGGCACACAGAACAGGGTCCCTTCCCTTTGGGTCAGACCCCTGACCCTTCAGACAGATAATCATTTGTTGAGGTGCTCAACGCCGGGGGGTCACTGTGGGTGAGTAATGGCCCACTCCTGGGGCAGGGCTACAGGTCCTAGTGCTCAGAGCTCAAGGGACATTCCAAGGGGCAGGATCCAAGGCCAAAGGGGCCGTGGCCAGCTGGATGCCGTGGGATGAGAGGCACCCGGCTGACTTTGGGAGTGGGATGTGGGACCTGACCCCCCGCACCTTATGGTGAGTCAGCCTCGTTGTAGGCGGGGTGCTTCTGAGCGAAGCAGACACCAGCTCCGTCCGCCATCCCTCCACCCTAACCACTAGCAGGCCCGCAGAGCAGATGTGACGGCCTGAGCCCGCCCTGCTCCCGCCAGCACACCCCCGCCCTCGTCTGGTTATCAGTACATACGTGGTTGTTGTAGAAAATTGAAGTGTCAGGGGACAGAGAAAAATCTGTGATGCTCCACCTGCAGTCCGCAGTCACCACCGCTGCTGCAGCGGAGGCCTCCCCCCGCCCCCCACCTGCTCACCTGCAGCCTGTTCATTGGGGTCTTTACTTGCTGTTGCTCTTACAATAAAAGATGAGGGGCACCTGGGGGGCTCAGTCAGTTAAGTGTCCGACTGATTTCAGCTCAGGTCACGATCTCACAGTTCGTGGGTTTGAGCCCTGCATCAGGCTCCATGCTGACAGCACAGAGCCTGCATGGGATTCTCTCTCTGCCCTTGCCCCGCTTATGATCTCTCTCTCTCTCTCTCTCTCAAAAATAAATAAATAAACATTTTTTTAAAAAGGAATAAAAGACGAGATTGATGTTGGTTCTCCCACAGGCCGTGGTGGGAATGCCTTGGCCCCTGTTTGCGTCACCCACCACAGGGTCTCTGGAACAGGGCCCACCTCCCCAGTTCACTCCTGCCTTGGGTGTTAGCCCGTGATTGCATCCGGTTTGGGGAAAACTGCCTGCTGTTAAACGCCCATGCCCCCGGATCCCTCTCCTTTTACAGCTCTTCCGCAGTTGCAATTTTGCAGTTAATTAGTGTAATTATTTGTATTAGTACCTGTCTCCCCAGCCACATGGTGAGCTGACTGAAGTCAGGGTCCATTGCTTTCTTTTCAGAAAAAAAAGGAAAGAAAAAACCTGTCTCTTAGACTTGTTTTTTTTTTTTAAACTTTTTATTTTGACCTCATTCAGACATAAAGCAAAGTTCTCAGAAGAGAACAAAGAATTCTCATATACCCTTCACCCAGATTCCCCAAATGTTACCGTTCTATCACACTTATTCTCTTCTATTCTCTATGTGTATATATTTTTTCTTGAATCCCTGGAGAGTCATTTAGAGTCTTCCTTCCCCCCAAAAAACTTCAGTGTATTTCCTGAAAACAATAGCATTGTTCTATATAAATACAGCACAATTTCTAGAATCGAGAAATCATTATTGAAACAATACTGTAAACTATAGGTCTTTACTCAGTTGTCTTGATAGTGTCCTTTGTAGCAAAGAAACCCCCAGATCAAGCATTTCACAAGGTCATCCTGTCTCTTTAATCTCCTTTAAACTGGGCCGGTTACTCAGCCTTTCTTTGCCATTTACGACCTTGACATTTTTGGAAAGTACAAGCCCATTATTTTATAGAATGCCCTTTAGTATGAGTCTATTTTAACTCACCCATGTGCCCCCAGTAGCACTGGAACATCAAATGCACTCAGTAAATATTTATTGAGAGAGGAGCCCATAAGGCGGAGGATTTTACACGTTTGACTCTGGCTATTTTTATAACACAGCTTTCTCCCCCAAAAAGAGAGGCTTCATCAGTGAGCTCGCGGCCCCCCCAGGTGTACAAGCAGACACCGGGGGGCTGGAGAGGAGAATGGAGCATTTGAGGAGGGGCGAGACTCAGCCTGGAGGCCCCTCCTAGTGTTCAGCAGCCTTCTCTGTCCACGACTCTAACCTTGCAGGCTTAGCCCACAAGTAAAGCAATGAGAATTCATCATCTAAACCAGAACATTTTGAGAATAAGAATGAGGCTATTAATAATTGCATCTCATGAAGTAGCTTCAACTGGGACTGCCCTAGGCAGATCAGGAGGTGTGGTCACCCTATCCAAGTGTGACTCTGAGGTTGAAGATCAGCCTGGAAAGCCGTCTAGCACTAGGAATCCTCTGCCTGCATAGAAACACAACTGGTGTTGCCTGCCTCACCCCTGTTCCTGGCTCTTGTACCTGTGGTGGTCACACCTCCCCTGCATCTTCCTGCCTTGGGGACTACAGGGACTGGAAGAGCCTGGAATGTCATTTACATACCTAGGGACTGGGTGTGTGATAGAGGTACAAGGGGGACAGACAAGCCAGCTGTGTTTCCCACGGGTAAATTCTCATGGAATTTAAGAGCCAGGGTTGTGTATGTGAGGTGGGGCGGGAGACCAGAATCTCCCTAGACCTTATCATATTCCACACCCCCGGCACCCACACTTCCATTGCCTTTCCTGCACAAACACCCACATCCCTCCCTCTCTCAGACTAGTCCAGAGATCAGAACCAAGCTACTGGCCTCTGGCAGAGGCAGGGAAGCAGGTGGCACCGGGGACCCAGGCACAAGAGCATGAGCATTGGACGACCAGCAGGTGTAGACAGGGACTTGGATGCAGAGAAACGAGGCAGGAAACCAGCGTCTGGGGATTCCGGTAACAAGGTCAATATGGGCCATTTATCAGGAAGCCTAGACTTGCAATACCGTGTCCCCAGACACTTGGGTCAGAGGGGGCAGGCCCTGGGATCTGTATAGTACAGTTCTTTAACTCATTTTCTGCTGAGCAAAAAATGCAAACCCTGCTTTCCTGGATTAAAAAGTCTTGTAGGATAAAAGTGTGGAGTTTGGGAGATATTTTCTAGGGCATCCCGGTCATGTGGACTTCATGAACACAGGCCAGTGCAGCACGGTATTTTTATAACTATAGGCATTGGTGGTTTCAATGGCAGAGCCAGTGAGTGAGGGAGTGTTCTAGTTCTCAGAATGCAAGATATCAGCACTGAACTGAATTTGGAAACGGTTTTCTAGTTAACTGTGATACGATGCTTTACTAGTTAAAGCCATTCTTTCTCCTCTGTCGAGGCAACAGCTATGTAAAAGTACTTAGTCGGAGGCCACTGTTTATAGGACAGAAAGAATCACACGATGTCAGAGCTGGAAGAGACCATGAAAGAACTGTTTGCAGCTCCCTCTTTTTAGAGACCGGAAAACTGAGGCCCTAAAAGGCATGTGGCATGCTGTACGCTACACAGGTACTCAGTTGGAGAGAGGGCCTCATACCCACATTTCCAACCCCAGATCTTAGGTGTGTTTTCTAGATCTCATCTAAGGAAGTTTATGAGATGGACTGCGTATTTCTATGGTTTTGTTAACTATAGAAATAAGTTGCATTGGCATTGAAGCAGTTATGCATTTCTGGCTCTTTTATGTGGAAGTTGCTAGGCTGAGGTTCTATTTTTCTACTTTCATATCAAAAGCGATATGCATCTTCCGCTGAATTGTTACAGTATAGTGTTTCTCAAATTTTATCACACAAGAGTCACCTGTTAAGACATGGGCTGCTGGGCCCCGCTCCCAAAGCTTTTGATTCAGTGAGTCTGAATCAGACTCAGGTGCGGCCTGAAAACTTGCATCTCTAACAAGCCCTCAGGTGCTTCTGCTGCTCCAGAGACCAGGAGCCCTCTGTTGAGGACCGCCACCACAGGCTTAACGACAGTTTGATTCAAGTGACAGTTTCAGGCAAGTGCTCTGTGCCTTGCAGTCCCTTGCGTCCGCCGCCCACCCCGCCCTCCCTTACCGCCCCAGCCGTCCAGCCAGTGTTCCCTTGTTACTCCCACACCATCGTCCCCCCCACCACCATTCACTCCCTCCAGGTCTCTTCCCTGTTGTCCTCACCGGGCTCTCCAGAGGGCGTGAGTCCTGACCTCAGGCCTGGGGTCCTGAGATGCTCAGGTGCCATCTGGTGGGAACCTCCTCACCTTTTCCACCCTCCCCTTCGCTTTTCTGGCTCCTCTCCTCTTTCTTCCTCTCCTCTAGTCGGAGCAAATGAGTGTCCTTTGCTTTGGCTCAGGCTTCCCTCTCCACTTCCGGCTGAAGGCGGTCATCCCATCCCCTGGGGGAAGAAAGCCTTCCCCGAACCCTGCCTCACCTTTGGGCCACCACCCAGGTACTCTCTTCACTTCCGCCACCAGGCCTGCCGGAGCAGTCGTCTGCAGAAAAAAAGGTTCGCTTTCCTCTGTCAACACAGACATACAGTTCAGTTCTGGGAGTTCCGATCCTCTTTGCCGATAATGGAAGGCATAATTGTTCTAAATTGCGGTAAAATGCACGTAAGTGTACTGGCATTAGGTGGACTCACACTGGTGTGCTGCCCTGACCCCCGTGCACCTCAGACGTCTTCATCTTGCAAAACTGAAACCCCAGAGCCATTAAGCACTAACTTCTCAGCCCCCAGCAACCACCCTTCTACTTTCTGTCTCTGGACACTAGATGACTTTAGTTACCCAACATACGTGGAATCCTATCTGTCGTCTTGTGACTGGCTTATTTCCCTTAGCATAGCGTCCCCAAGGTTCATCTGTGTTGTAGCACGGGTCATTTCTTTCCTTTTTAGGGATGAATAATATTCCTTTGAATGCATATACCACATTTGATCATTCATCTGTCAGTGGACACTTATTTGCTTCCACCATTTGACCATTGCAAATAATGCTGCTATGAAAAAGACATCGTTTTGATTGATTGGGCCTTGCAGCCTCAGGCGGGGTGTTTAAGCTTTGCATAGCAGACTCCGCTTCATGTACCCCGGCATCCCCTCACCTGCCCCTTGACCAACACTGCCCTCGCCGTGATGGTCAGAGACTGCTCCGTCGTCAAGACCAGTGGCTGGTTCTCAAGTCTCAGCCCAATGGGTCTCTGTGCGGCTGTCTGATTGCCCCTCCCTCATACCTGGGCTTCTGTGATGTGCTCCGACGCCCTTTTCCCCTCTGCCCCATCCTGTTTCCTTTATCCTCTGTTCCTAATCATTCTGCAGGCTTTCCTGGGTGGACTCCTCTGATCCCATCATCAGGGGCTCATGGGTCTGTGTCTCCAGCCCGGTCCCCTCAGGGCAGTTCTGTTCCTACGTATATCACATCTGAACACCTCTTCCATGAGTGTCCACGGCCCCTCCCCTGCACTGTCTTCCTTAAAAATGCCCTCGCCTTAAGTGATGAGTCGTCCGGCTTAGAAACCCCAGAGTCACCCTTCATTCACCCCCCCACCACCTTCTCTGAACAGATCCTGCCCTTCACACCTCAGAAGTTCCTCCTCCAACCCGCCCTCCCTCTCCACTCCTACTAAAACTGGGTGCTTCCTCGTACTTCTCCCCTTTGCCTCTACTTTTGCTTCCTCCCTCCTCCCTGCTAGGCCCCTCCCACCTATACCCCCTTCATATTCCTGCCAGAAAGTGTTCCCTACGAGAGCACCTAAGGTCACCCCATTCTCCGTGGGCTGCATCTGGCCTTGCTTTCCTGTCTCTGACCCCAGCCCCGCACGCCATATGCTCTAAGCCAGGGCTTCTCAAGCTTTAGTGTTAAGATGCAGATTCTGCTTCTAGGATGTCTGGGGTGGGCCCTGTAGTCTCCGTTTGTTACAAGCCCCTGGGTCGTGTTGAGACTGATCCACAGACCACACGTTGAGAAGCCAGACTCTAGACTAGATCTCTGTTTCACAAATAAAGTTCTACCAACATATTTTCAACCTATAAATCATACAAGAATTTTTACACATTATTTTAAAGTTTTTTCTTTTTTATACAGTTAATCTTTTTTCTATGCTAACGGCTGATTCACTGTTGCTGTGATTACTTGCCACTTAAAGACATTTTCAAAGAGTAAGAAAGGCTTCAGTTCTTAGGGATTACCAAATAGGTCCAGGTGTGTGAAAGTACAGGCGACACGAGAATGTTTTCCCCTTGAAGAGGTACATACTCAGGGTCAAGGCTCTCTCTTACGAGCTTCTGCAAAGGCAGAGACTGTTCTTACTCAGCTCCATCCCCAGGGCCTTCTCAGGATGTTGGCTGAAGGGGAGGAGTCTCAGGTCTTCCTCTAAGAGTTGCTGATGGTGGAAATTGATGGTTTGATGTGCCACGTGCACCCCTGGGTTGGAAGGGGAGCCCCTGTCTCCAAGTCCTTCTGGGGAGGGCGCTTTCACCTCAGGAGGAGGGCTGTGGGCAAGCAGGCAGGGAGATGCAGCCCAAGGGCCTGGGAGAGTCTGTGATCACCACACCCAGAGGCTCAGGGAAGCAAGTGTCACAAGGCGAAGAATCCAGTTCGTAGCAGTAGCAGGAATAGAGGTCAGGGAAAGATGTGGCCATTTTTGACCAGCCTGCTCCAAAGTTTGGTTACCTTCCTGTTGCCTGGAAACTCTAAGCTCTGTAGTCTGTCAGCGAAGGGTTTCATGACCTGGCCTGTGCCCTCCTCTCCCGCTTATTCTCCTCCTGGCCCCTCCTTTCTAGGTCCCAGCGCAGTGCAGATGAGCTGCCTCAGCTCCAAGCCCCCTGCTCCAGAGTTTTCTCTGCGAGGCTCATTGTTATCTCTTGGTACAGGTAGTAAGCTTGGGGTCGTCTCTGTGCCCCACCCCCCAACTTTGTGACCTCCTTGAACTCCTGATGTCTCAGGTTCCTCATCTCCACTCTGGGAATGACAAGTATCTCCGACTCAGGTCTAGGGAAGATTCCATGATGACAAGTGCTTCTCCCAGCGGCACACAATTAGGAGCTGCTGATTGTCAGTTGCTGCCTGCCATCTGTCCCTCTCAGTAAGCTCGACAGAAGGACCACGGTGACATGTGTCCACAGGTGGAGCCAGAGGTCTCAGCTGGAGGGAGCTGTGTGCTGCCCCGGGCAGGGGAGGCTGAGGTGGTGCCGCGCCGGGGTGGCCGTGAAGGTCCGTGGAGCTGAGGAGGCAGGCGCTTTGGAGGCCGGGCTGCTCGCTGCGTGGATGTCGGAGGCACCGGAAGACGGCAGCTGGCAGCAGTGGGAAGGGGAAAGCTGAAGTCCTGAGGGAAACTGGATTCGAGTGGGAGCAGGGTCCCTCAGACTCTAACATGCGTAGGAAAAGACACAGATCCTGGAGGGCCGGGCAGGGCCTGAGAGTGTGCCTTTCTAGCAAGCGCCCGGGTGATGGTGAGGCCGCTGTCTAGAAGCCATACTTTGACCACAGTCAGGAGGAGGCTCATGGAGAAGAACGTACAGAAGAAACAAAAGAAGCACAGCGGCACCCCTTTCTACTCTGCTCTGTGGGGATACCTCGGAGCGGCAGGTGCACCCAGGTGTCTGCAGAGTGGCAGCCAGATTGGAATCCGATGAGGGTGATGATGGAGGAGGGGCAGTAGGGGACCCTGAGGGCTTTGAGATAAGTATGGACTGATTTGATTTTGTTGTTTTGATACTTCGTCCTTCAAGGTCTGGCTTTGCCACAAGAATCCCCTTCGAAGCATTTTTCGTCCCGGGCTGAGCTGTGGTCACAGCCTAGACAGGGCCGCAGCAGCCAGTGGCACACAGCTGTCCTCCCAGCACTTACCACATTGGAAGGCGATTATTAGATTTTTCATGCATTTCTGTCCCTGAGCAGCTGATGAGTTCCAGAGAGCAGGAAGCTGAGACAGCCTCTGACGCGCCTGAAGCCCAGCACGCGCCTCGGAGCCTGGCTGCAGGTGGGGCTCTTGAAGTACCTCAGGCGTTAGAGGCGGATGAATGCAGAAGGGTCACAAGGGAAGAACATGGAAATCCCTGACTAAAGGAGGAGAAGCAAGCACTGAGCTGAGGTGGTGGGAGAATGCTGGTGTGGAGGAGGGGGGATGGTTTAAGGAGGCATCAGGAACTTAAGTAAAATGCCGGGAATGTCTTCTGAAGATAGAATGAGGCCTCAGGAGGGGCGGCTGCTGGAGGTCTGGGCATCCGCTTTCTGCAAGAGCTGGGCTCCGACCAGGGGGATGGGAATTTCAGCCAGGCAACCGCTGTGTGGATCTGAGATCCAAGAGCACACCTGCTTCTTTTCCCTTCAGGAAAGGACAGGTGCCCAGACGTGGGCAGGTAGAGGATAAAGAAATCCAGCTTCATGAGCCTGGGTAGAACCAGTAGATTGAGACTCAACACAAGGCAGGGTCAGAGCACACAGCCATTGGCATGCTCACCCTCCCCTTTAGAAGTCCTTGGGGGGGGGTCCTTGCTCCCCGTAAGGTGGGGGTCCGTTAGCTCCCTGGGCCTTCAGAGGCTCCCATGAGTGAGGTCAGCCTGATTCCCGGAGTTGGAAATGGCATCTCAGAGAGAGAGCGAGAGAGAGAGGTTCAGTAACTTGCTCAGAGCTGCAGAGCTGGGATGAAGGAGTGAGCCTGGGGTCTGTGGGCTGGGAGAGTGTTGGGTGGGACAGCTCAGCCTTGGAGTGGGATTTGGGTAGGGGCTCAGCCTTGGGTAGTGGTTGCAGGCGTGGCTGACCAGGCCCAAGCGCTGGGCTGGCAGTGGAGTTGGGCAAGCAGTTGGAGCCCGAGGAAGAGGGAGAAACAGGGTGAGGTGAAGGCAGAAACTGGAGAGGAGGTGGCTAGACAGAGGTTTACGTAGTTACACACCGTGGGGGCCAGTACAATATGAGGTGACAGCCTTTTTTTTTTTTAAGTTTTATCAGTTTGCTTTTCTTCAAACACATTATTGCTCATTATAATTCAGGAAATACAGAAAGGTTGAAAGGATATGAAGAAACTATCAATTGTATTTATGATCTTGAGTTCCTTTAGAATTAATTACCTTAAATAGTTGTGTTCACGGTAGATATAATTTCATAACCAGCCTTTTTTACTTAACTATTCTAGTATTTCCCATTATCAAGTTTTCCTGAGTGGCTCTCTTGTGATTTATTTAACGGGGCCTGGTCCAGTTGGAAGTTAGCTTTTCTCGGTGCAGTTCTCAATGTGAAGTATTGCTCAGAGGACAGTCCCGCAAATGACTGTCTCGTGTCTAGCTGTTTCCTGACAGTGGGTTCCTAGAAATGGAATTAGACCGTTTCCCAGCATTGTTGGGGTGACCTGTTCTTACTGCTGACACAGGCCTTCTCAGAGTCTAGGTGTCAGCCCTGTGTACATTAGTTGTTTATTCCTTTGTTCCTGCCTGAGCTCGCGAGCATTTATTAAGCGCCAGTGGAAGAGTCCATTTTCGGTGGCCAGGTCAGCAGCCAGACAGCTGCCGGCATCTCAGACTTGACTGAGCCAGTTGGGAGTGTTTGATCACACACAGCATCCAGGCCCTGCCTGCCCCAGTCAGCAGGGCCAGCCCCGTGGGTCCAGAAGTACACTTGCAGGCCTCGGTGGCTCAGTGCTGACCATGAGTTTGCACTCTCCCTGTGTAATGCTTGGCGGTATGGTAAACACTGAGAATGGTGCTCCCCGTCTTACCCTGTCTTCCTGCATTCCACAGATATCTACCGAGGACCTCATGTGTGCTAGGCGCCAGTCCAGATGTGAGGCATACAGCCGTTAGCTAATAAAGTCCTGGCCTTTTGAGGAACCACCATTGCACTAGGAGTAAGGGATGTGGGAATTGGGAGGAGACCAGAAATATTTAATATGTCTGATGGTGATCAGTGGTAAGGAGAAATACAGAGTAAGGGACATAAAGAGTGACAGGAAGACCTCGCTGATAGGTAGAACTGGAGCAGACACGTGGAGAGAGAGCTGAGTGGAGGATGTCTGAGGGAAGTAAGCCCTCAGTAGGAAGGAGCTTGGCATAACCTGGGAATGGGCAGGGGGCACAGTGAGAGCAGTGAGGTGCTGTGCGGGGAGAACAGGTGATGATCCTTAGGGCGTCATGGCATCAGGGACTCAGGGTTCACTTTTTCACTGGGAGGCTTTGGAGCCGGACGGCCACTGCTGCCATTTGAAGTCGTTCAGACTAACCTCATACCTTTTCGTTGCTTGTCTACAGTGGGTGATCACTGAGGGCTGCATTTGGTGGGGGAAACTCTGGGAGTTGAGACCCAGGCTCTGGGAAGTCCTGGCCTTTTTTGGCTCTGGGATCTTCTTGTCTGTGTCATGAGGGGCTTGAGCTAGGAGATTGGTGAGGAAATGATGAGCTTTCCAGGGCTGGGGCTCCGTTAAGCTCTCTAGTTAGATCCTGGGTCATTTTCAGTTAACTGATTGGAGTTTGTAAATGAATTGTTGATAGACATTTAGCTCTTAATAAGTTTAACCTGTCATTTATTTGTTACAAACAAGAGTTGTGCAGCCAGCTGTGGGTGCTTGCAGTCGTGGTAAGTGGGTGGGGTGGAGCCTGTCCCTAGTAGCTCAGCCATTCAGTTGTCTATCCATCCAGCTTCCAACTTTTGAGCACCTAATGAGTACCAGATGCTGGGCTGCCTGCACCATGGTGGTGATTTCTAAGAGACCTAGATTCTGCCTTCATGAAGTTCATGGTCTAGTGTAGCACTACTAGCTAGCTCTGCCAGAGGACCATGGTAGGGAGGGACCCTGGTCAGAAAAGCCAGGACAGGGACACCTGGGTGACTCATTTGGTTGAGCATCCGTCTCTTGATTTTAGCTCAGGTCACAATCTCACAGTTTGTGGGATCGAGCCCCAGGTCTCGCTCTGTACAGCATAGAAACTGCTTGGGATTCTCTCCCTCTCTCTCTGCCCACCCCCCCATGCTTGCATGTGCTCACTCTCTCTCTCTCTGTCTCTCTCTTTCAAAATAAATTAAGGTGGGGGGGGAAGGCCAGGGAAACCCCTACCCCTACCTCACACCATATACAAAACTTAACTCAGAATGGATCAATGATCTAAATATAAGAGCCAAAGTCATAAAATTCATGGGGGGAAGGTATGGAGGGAAGAGTAAATCTTCATGACCTTGAGTTTAGCAATGGGTTCTTGGTTAAGATGAGAAAACACAAGCAAAAGAAAAGTAGATAAATTGGACTTCATCAAAATTAAAAATTTTGGGGACACCCAGGTGGCTCAGTTGGTTAAGTGCCCAACTCTTGGTTTCAGCTCAGGTCATATCTCACTGTGAGTTCAAGCTCCTCACAGGGCTCTGCACTGTCAGTGTGGAGCCCGCTTGGGATCCTTTCTCCCTCTTTTGCTAACCATCCCCTGCTTGTACTTTCTCTTTCAAAATAAGTAAATTAATTAATTAAAAGCTTTAATACATCAAAGGACATTATCAAGAAAGAAAAGACAACCTACAGATTAGGAGAAAATACTTGAAAATCCTATATCTGGTAAGGATTTATTCAGGAAGAAGTCCTATAAGTCAACAACCCAAATTAAGATAACTCAATTAAAAATATGGTCAGAGGACCTGAATAGACATGTCTTGGAAGATCTACAAGTGCCTAATAAGCACATGAAAAGATATTTGACATCGTTAGTCATCAGGGAATTGTGAATCAAAACCACAGTGAGCTATCACTTCACAACTACTGGGATAGCTATAATCAAAAAAGGATACAAAGTATGGGTACAGTTGTAGAGAAAGTGGAACCCTCTTCTATTGCTGATGGGAATGTAAAATGGTGCAGCCTCCATAGAAAAATCTGGTGTCCTCAAAAAGCTAAACATAGAATTGCCATGTCCCAGCAATTCCACTCCTAGATATATACCCAAAAGAATTGAAAACAGGCTCAAATAAATGCTTGCACAGAGGTATTAATTGCAGCACTATTCACAATACCCAAATGGGAAACAACCCTAGTGTCCAACAGACAAATAGATTAACAAAATGTGGTGTCGCTGTACAATGGCATATTATTCAGTCTTAAAAAGGAATGGCATTCTGGGGTGCCTGGGTGGCTCAATCGGTTAAGCGTCCCACTTCTGCTCAGGTCATGATTTCACAGTCTGTGAGTTCAAGCCCTGCATTACGCTCTGTGCTGACAGCTCAGATCCTAGAGCCTGCTTCAGATTCTGTGTCTCCCTCTCTGCCGCTTCCCCACTCACTCTTTGTCTCCCTGTCTCTAAAAAATGAATAAACCTTACAAAAAAACTTTTTTATTAAAAAGAATTGGTATTCTGACACAGTACAATGGCTGAACCTTGAAGACATTATGGGTTTTTTTTGGTTTTTTTTTTTTTACAAATAGTTTATTGTCAAATTAGTTTCCACATAACACCCAGTGCTTATCCCCACAAGTGCCCTCCTCCATGCCCACCCCTCCTCCCCCCCACATCCACCAGTCCTCAGTTTTTGTCAGCATTCAAGAGTCTCTCATGGTTTGCCTCTCCCCCTTTCCCCCACCATTTCCGCCTTGAAGACATTATGTTAAGTGAATAAGCCAGACACAAAAGCACAAATATTGTCTAATTCACTTATATGAAATACCTAGGATAGGTGAATTCACAGAGACAAAGTTGAGGTTGCCAAAGATTGGGGGAGGAGAGGGATAACGAGCTATTGCTTAATGGGTGCAGAGTTTCTGTTTGGAGTCACAAAAACGTTTTGGATGTAGTGGTGATGGTTGCACAACATTGTGAATGTAATTAATGCCACTGAATTGTATGCTTTATTTCTTTTTTTTTAATATATATATATTTATTTATTATTTCTAGGAGAGAGAGAGAGACAGCGTGAGCAGGGGAGGGTCAGAGAGAGAGGGAGTCACAGACTGAAACAGGCTCCAGGCTCTGAGCTGGCAGTCAGCACAGAGCCCGACGTGGGGTTCGAACCCATGAACCGCGAGATCATGACCTAAGGGAAAGTCGGACGCTCAACCGACTAAGCCACCCAGGCGCCCCAAATTGTATGCTTTAAAATGGCAAGTTTTGTGTTCTGTTTGTTTCACCATAAGAAAGACTGAGAGAAACTGAGATTTAGGAGGAACATAACCAGGAGCCACTGGGTTTGATATCCCTCCTCCCCAAGTCACCTCAGGCACCGTCCTTGCCGCATTCAGCCTCGTTCTCTTTTGACGTCAAAGTCAAACGAGGTGACAGGTGTGGAGTGTGGGTCATAGGAGATGCCCTCTGGTCCCCTATTAATTCTGTCCTTCCCAAGGATAAAAGGATTGCCCTGTCTGGTAGAAAAGACCAAAAAGAGAAAATCTAGTGTTTTTGCCCAAATCCTCATCAATTCCCTGCTCACCTATTTTGCATTTTCCTCCCAGAGGGGTGGGGTGGGGGTCCTAGCCCCTTTGGGTCACCTTGCGGCCGCACATCTCTGGTGCTTTTGCCCTGAAGCAAGGCTCCCCTGGGCCCTGCTTTCCTGACACTTGTGACAGTCCTTGGTCCCTTGCTCCTTCCCTTCTCATGTTTGCAATGGGATCTTTGGGAAGTTGGAGCCCTACTCACTAGAAATCATCTGGACACCCAGCCATGGTTATGGTTTCAACAGGTGAAAGATGGTAAACCGTAGCAACAAAAACTGCCAGTGAAGTGTTTGAAATACCGGGACAGATGTTTCACAGTGGGATAGTAGGAACGAGTACAGCTTGGAAAAAAAATGCCCCCCATCCAGACAACACCGTGGGCTGGCGTGTGTCATCTGATGTGCACGGATCAGAGCACAGCCTGCCCGGATGCTCCTCTGCCTTCCTGGCCTCTCCTTCCCCTCCAGCGCCAGCTCCATGTGGGTGACTGGAGCTGATGTGTCTTTCCCAGCCCGGAGCGAGGTTCTGCACGGTCTGCGTACCTCCCCTGGTAAGAACAGCAAGGTTTAGATGCTGTGTGGCTGGCACACCTCAGGTGCCCCACCCCGTGGCTGTCCTCAGGAGATCCTCGGCTTAGGGACCCCTTGTGCAGGTGAGGGAAAAAAGGTCTAGTTGAGTTCAAGTTCACTGAGAAGTCCAGCCTTCTGAGGGCTAGGCTCTTCCGTCATGAGTCTTCCAAGTCCTAGGATCCCTGGAGGCCGGTGCAGTGGAGCGGGGACCTGGCCAGCTCTGGGGCTGGCGTGCCCCTCTCAGGATCTCTCTGGAGAGAGCCGTTGGTCACAGGGTCGGAGAGGCCGCAGGCCAAACTGAGCTCCCGGCCTCAAGAAATGAGGTGACCTACTCCTGTTCTCCCACTGCTAATAATTAACCCGGGGTGGCTGCCTGGAGACTTCGACGTGCCTTCAGGTGTCATGCGCACGCACTCCAGCCCAAAACAAAACAAGAGGAAGTAGTTTACTAGGCTTCCTCAATGCTGAGAGATGTGTGCCGCATTTTAACTTTTCTCTAATCGGCATGACCTGGGCCATCCAAGGGTAGTTTAAACTTTTCCTATAAATTCTTCATTATGGTTTCTTGAAACACCTGTTAATTCAATTGTGTCGTCTTAGAGCAGAGAGAATACGGTAATAAATACCCAAGTCGTTACTCAGGTTTCTGATATTGCAGAATTAAATGGGGGGTGGGGGGGATGTGACGGGTTTCTGGACCATTTCCTCCTTAAGAGGAAATCTACCAACATGTGAGCTGTGGGGAGTGTTTACAAAGATTATCTCGAAAGGTAAGAACATACCTTTCGTCAGGAAATTACAGAGACAGTAGTGATTAAGTAGGGCCTTTTCCCCTCCAGTGAATCACCTGTAATTCATCTTCCTTCCCAGTCATGTGGGCCAGTGGACTCAGTGGGCAGGTGTGTGATGCCTGCATGGAGCTTGGGATCATCGCCCCATTTGGAGTCCAGCTGTGTGACTCAGGCATGGCTCTTGGAGTCTAATCTACCAATCTGTAAGATGGGAACAGAATGCTGCCCACCAGGCTCAGTCAGAGTGAATGGAGTGAGGAGTAATGGGTGCAAGAGTATTTAGACACCTCTAAAACCTTGGAGGACCCTTGGCTCTTCCTCAGGACGGGAAGCCCGGGGGTGACAGTGACCCAGGGACTAGGAGGGAGGGATAGGATGGGCGCATCAGTACTCGTAGCAGCTGGTGGTGAGTGTGTGCATGAGCCGGGCAGGAGGGCACTGCTCCTCTGAATTTTTTTTTTTTTTAATTTTTTTTTAACATTTATTTTTGAGACAGAGGGACAGAGCATGAGCAGGGAAGGGGCAGAGAGAGAGAGGGAGACACAGAATCTGAAACAGGCTCCATGCTCTGAGCTGTCAGCCCAGAGCCTGATGCGGGGCTCGAACCCACGAACCATGAGATCATGACCTGAGCCGAAGTCGGACACTTAACCGACTGAGCCACCCAGGCGCCCCTCCTCTGAATTCTTGACATGTGCGGCAACCAGACTTTCAGAGTTCACTTGACCAACATCCTGTTGTGTTGTGAGTGGCTGAGCAGAGACTGGAACTTGGGTCTGTTTTAGTCCTTCAGGCTTCCAACGAGCCCTGGCCACCGGGAGCCCCCCGCCAGTGGTGTCACTCTTCCCCTGCGCTCCTTGAAAGCAGAGACTGGATTATATTTCTGTAGTCCTGACTCCTAGCACAGGGAAGGCCTCACTAGGAGCAAATGTAACAGTGGCAGCTACAAGATACATTATTTGCATTCAAATATTCCTCAACACTGTTACTCCGATTAGCATTTTGGCATTCCTTTCTGTCTTTGGTAGAGTCCATGCAGTTTCCTCTCATTCATCTTCTGACTCCATCTCACCAAGTCGTAAAGCCCTGGAAGTCTGACTAGGCTACATAAGAATACGTCTTATTTTGTTTTCTAGAGAGGCTGGAGATGGCCCCTCAGGTTACAACCTTACTGGCAGGGGATTTTAAAGCTGGAAGGAGCCTTCCAAAGGCTCTCGGCTGGAAAATTGAAAGAAAACCAGTGAAAAGTAAGGAAAAATGGAGCAGTGGCTTCCCAAGTACCTTGGCTGATTAGTGACAAATAAGGTGATGCTTTCAGCGACGAGAGGTGGGGGAGGGAGGGGTTCAGGGTTGGATGGTATTTTTCTGGATTTCCTTGAGATAAAATCATGGCGAGGGCTCCTGGTGGTGAGGATTGGGTTTCTCTGGCCAGGCTCCCCCTGGCTTCAGACTCGTTGGCAGGGACGAAGCTGGCGGGATGGTCCTGTTGTGAGATTCCAGCTTCTTGGCTGGGACGAGTTGCGATTAGCACATCTCAAGCCTTTCAAAGTGACTTTAGCTGTTTTCCTTTCTGAAGGCTTCTGCTGCTTTTAGCTATAAAGGGATGGGGGCTGGAGCCCAGCATAGAAATAGCATGGACGGACACCCAAATGGGCGTGTCTGGGCCCCGAGGGCAAATATTAGCACAGTATTTTTGTAAAGTTTATGCAACTCAACTCATGTCCCTGTAGAGTAAATTTATTCCATCCTGTTTTCCAGTCCATTTGGGGCCTCTTAGAACCATCTAGAGGGAGAATGGAAAGAGACTGGTAACTTAATTTTAGGTGAAAATAGCTCAATGTAAAACATACTCTACTGTCCTTATTTTGAAACTTATGTATTGCCTTTTGTCCATTCATATTCTTTTATCCCCTGTTTCAGTGATGGGCCATTCTATTTTTTTTTCAAAAATGAAGTACCCGTTTAGATTTCTTTCCCATGAGAAGTCCTGTGTATAAGGAGTCCCATTTGGAACAGTGCTGCTTTGAGCGGCTTACATGTACAGAAACTTAACCTTGGCACTGTGGAAGCAGACGTCATAGTGGAGTCTTGGTCTTGGGAGCTCAGGGGACACCCATCCCCCCCCCCCCTCCAGAGCTGGCCCGCCCTCTGCAGCCTCCTCGCCAAAGGCCTTCTCCGGCTTCTCTGCTTGATCACCTCTACTGACAGGGATCTGTCTCTCTCCTGATGCAGTCCCTTCCATATTTGTGCAGCCTTGACTGTTCAAAAGCTCTTCCTTCTGTTAAAGGGAAATCTGTTTCTTTCATCCTTCACCCATTTGCACCCTGGGGGTCTAAACAAACCAGTCTAAGGATAGTAGTCATAAGTACCATTGATTGGACTCTGCTAGGTGCCAGTGGATTTGCAGACATATTCAGTGCTTAAAACTTTGGAGAGCATAGAAACACCCCCCCCTTCCCCCGTTTTGTCGGTAAGGAAAAGGGTGAGTGATTTCTAAGTTCATACAGCTACTAAGGGGTTAAACTAGGGTTCCAACCTACGTGTGACTCCATTGCTGCTGACCTCATAGCTTCACACCATATCCTGTGTGACGGCTGCTTGGATTTTTGAAGCACCAAATCTTCTGCTCCCTGAGATCTCTCTAGGATACCAGTCATTCCTGAGACACTCCTGCTAAATCTCTCTCCTTGCAGTTCCTAAAATGTGTTTCCCCTCCTGACTTTTGCACATGCACTGCCGTGTTGGAAGCCCCTTCTACCTAGTCGACTTCCTTTTATCCTGCAAGGTTCCCCTGGACACCTTTGTGGCCTGGTCCCACTGCCCACGCCAGTCAGATTGGGACCCCTCCTCCAGCTCCCCTGGCAGCCTGGGCATTCATCTCCCTTAGATCTTGAAACCTCAGGCGCCTCTGTGCACCCCGCCCCCCGGCCTGACACAGCAGGTGCGCAGTAAATGAGTGCTGAGTAACTGGTCCAGAACTCCCTTGCCAAAGTAGTACTCAGGGTTGAGAGTACTTATAACCAAGATTGAGGGTCTGAAACTGAGGTCCTAGTCCAGTGTGGGGCTTTGGCCAGCTTTTGGGAGGATATAGGGGCAGCTTGTCTGTCTGGTCCGACGTCCTGGAGCCCTTTTCCTCCACACGGTTTGGTTCAGCCGCTCCAAGGGCTGGAGTGTGTCCTCCGGCGTATCCCCTCCAGGAGGCAGGCTTGCCGACCTCTGGAGTTTCTGGGTTCACCAAGGTGGCTTCGTAGTGGGAGAAGTTCACCAGACACGGTTCAGAGCCTCACCTGGGGGAGGCCGCATCCCACGCTTCTCACTGCTCTGCAGCCCGTGCTGCATAGATCCCAGATGCGTCCCCGCGCGTGCTGCATACAGCCCTGGGGGAGCAGAGGCCTGGGGGATTTGGGGCAGGGGCGCGGGGTAGCACTGCACCCGGGTAACCTTTCCTAAACATTAAAAAAAAAAACTTTTAAAAATCTCATGATGGGGCACCTGGGTGGCTCAGTCGGTTAAGCGTCTGACTTCAGCTGCACCCGGGTAACCTTTCCTAAACATTAAAAAAAAAAAACTTTTAAAAATCTCATGATGGGGCACCTGGGTGGCTCAGTCGGTTAAGCGTCTGACTTCAGCTCATATCATTATCTCACCGTTCCTGGGTTGAAGCCCCACATCGGGCTCTGTGTTAACAGCTCAGAACCTGCTTCAGATTCTACGTCTCTCTCCCTGTCATTCTCTGCCATTCCCCTGCTCACTCACTCTCTCAAAGATAAATTTAAAAAAAGAAAAATTCACATGAAGAGGGGCACTGAGTTGGCTCAGTCATTTCAGCATCTGACTCTTGATCTCAGCTCAGATCTTGATCTTGGGGTCGTGAGTTCAAGCCCCACATTAGGCTCTGCACTTGGTGTGAAGCCTACTCAAAAAAAAAAAAGAAAAAAGAATCTCAAGGGGCACCTTCTGGCTCAGTCGGTAGAACATGCAGCTCTTGATCTTGGGGTCATAGGTTTAAGCCCCATGTTGGGAGGAGAGTTTACTATTTAAAAATAAATCTCATGAAGATGGTGTTAAAAGTTAGAAGGGTAGTCACCTCTGGGGGAAGTTTGTTTGGATGGGGTGGGGGTGGGGGGGCCGCTCCTGCCAGGCTTCTTGAGAGCTATGCACTTAGGATTTGTGCTTCTTCCCTCTGCGAGGCTTCAAAAAAAGGGGGCGGGGGGCAATGACTTCATCTAACAGACTCAATGAGTGCAATGTCAGTGTTCTCCTCACTTAGGGTCAAACTAGCTTCTCATCACCACCCTGAAAACTTTGCTTATGGAACCTAAGAGATTGGCTTCTCTTTATAGCAACATCACCTTTCCCAAAAGCGTCTGCAGCCCCTACAAAGTTCTCTATCTTGCCCTTCAGGGAGCTTGAAACTACTTTTTTTTTTTTAAATTTTAATATGTACTTATTTTTGAGAGAGAGACAGACAGGCAGACCATGAGTGAGAGAGGGGCAGAGAGAGAGGAAGACACAGAATCCAAAGGAGGCTCTAGGCTCAGTGCCGTGAGCACAGAGCCCGACGCGGGGCTTGAACCCACGAACTGTGAGATTATGACCTGAGCCGAAGTCTGACACTTAACCGACTGAGCCACCCAGGCGCCCCGAAACTGCTTCTTGTTATCTCCCAATATCAAGTATAACTTTCTTATTTTGTGAATTTTGCAAGTGTCGTGGTGTTGAACCTATAAATAAACCCTGACTCCATAATAAGAAAACTGTTTGGCATTTTGAAGTTGCAGGAGAACAAGGCACTAATTAGGGGTCTCTATCTGAAAACAACTAATCCTACAGATTGCCCCGCCCTACTTCCCAGGGGCTCTAGTCGGAGATTCACTTCCTGAACAAATTACAGGAGCTTTGGAACAAATGATTTGATCCCAAGACTGTACGCCTGGAGTGTTCGCATTAATAATTGCAAGATAATCTGAGTAGTGAGCTGTGCTGTTGAAGGGACTTGCATGAGCATTTTCTCCCATGTGGTGGCACATAATGTGAAGTGTGAGAGTTAAAAACTTTCATAAATGTGCTCACAGAAGCATCTTTTTTCCTAGATAAGATATTAAATACTTTTATATATGCATGCCCAATTAAAAATAAGTCTTGTGCACCAATAACTTCCATTGTCAGCTGCAATTATTACTTTCATTAACAGCCTTTAAGCTTCAAAAATGCTATTTAAAAATTAATTTGTCCTGAGCCTCTGTGCTGAAAAATTTGCATTGGCTGACATTGAATTAGCAATATGAACATGCCATCCTTTTTTTTTTTTTTTTTAAATGTTTTATTTATTTCTAGGAGAGAGAGAGAGAGAGAGACAGCGTGAGCAGAGGAGGGTCAGAGAGAGAGGGAGTCACAGACTGAAACAGGCTCCAGGCTCTGAGCTGGCAGTCAGCACAGAGCCCGACGCGGGGCTCGAACCCACGAACCGCGAGATCATGACCTAAGTGAAAGTCGGATGCTTAACCAACTAAGCCACCCAGGCGCCCCTGAACATGCCATCCTTAATAGACTTTTTCTAATTTAGAAATGTTCATAGTGATTGTTTACATTATAAACCAGTTTTTAAAAGAAGTCAATATATTTATCTTTGTATTGTTATGCAGTGTAGCACTTTGGATATTAAAAAGGCAAGTATGGGGGGAGGGGGGTGGTGGTAATTGCCAGAAAGTATTATTGATAAATTTATGGAAATTAATCATGAGGAAAATTCAATTTCATGTACCAGTTGTATGGTAATTTTTTTTTTTTTTTTTTTGAGAGCAAGAGAGAATCCCAAACAGTCTCCAGTACGCAGATGTGCAGAGCCTGATGTGGGGCTTGAACCCATGAACCATGAGATCATGACCTGGCCCAAAACTAAGAGTTGGACACTTAAGCAACTGAGCCACCCTAGTGCCCCACTGTAATTTTATCAGATGCACATAATTTAAAAATAATAAAGTAAAATAGTATACAGAAGTGTGTTTTTTGTAAGATACGAGCATTTTACAAATGAGAACTAAAATCACTAATTGGTAGGGCGGAGTTTCATTAATAACTTTGGCAAAGCCTAATCGCAAAATGTATGTATCTCTTTTCCTTTTGTCTCCTTCCTTCCTTACCACAATTGTAGTTGACTGGCCCTCATTTCTGCAAAAGTACATTTCAGAAGACCCTGCTGCCTTTTTTACAACTTGGATATTAGGAATTGTTAGGAATCACTGTCTATGAAAGATGTAAACTAATTTGGGTGAACCAGCCAAGACATCTGGTTACATAATATCAAGTCCTAGAACCCCTTTGAATGAGTTATTTTCGCGTTGCTTTCTTCCTCTGTTATGACAAGTGTCCCAGCACGGACATAGAGACTGGAAAGTCTGTGCTACTTCAACAGTGCTTCCCCAGACTAAGTGAGGGGACAGCTGCTAAGCTACAGAAACTCCTTTCAGCTCTGGGAAGTGATTTGTAATGTAGGAAAACTGGTGCAGGGTGCTGACCTAACCAAGCCCTGGCTATAGACACATACGGTCAAAACCGAAAGGAACCCTGGGATTCCCCAGGTTGAGTATTTTCCACTGCATGGTGCCCAGACCCGCTGCCTGATTCCCCAGGGGATGCTTATTAAAAATGCAACTTCACTCTGACAGTTAACGCAATGGCAAGGTCCTGGTTTGGATCCTGGATCAGGAGAAAAGAAATAAAGGACATCATTGGAACAATTTGTGAAATTTTAATATGGGCTGTATATTACATTGAGTGCTTTTATCAGTGTGAAATTGCCCCAGTAAAATAATTGTACTGTGTCTTGAAATGTCCTTGTGCTTGAGAGACATGCTAAATATTCAGAGGTAAAGGGGCATAATATCTACCCCTTCCAAGTGTTCAGTAAAAAGCATAAGGGGTCGGGGTGTGTAGGAGAGAAAGCATACATGGCAAAAAGTTAATTACATCCAGCCAATGGGGGTATATGGGAGTTCTGTTTTTCTTGCAACTTTTCTATAAGTTGGGGAAAAAAAATTAGCTTTTAAAATGCAATTTCTTCGGTCCCTACCAAACCATAATTTCTGTAGGTGGTGCCCAGGAATCTATTTTAGCAAGTTCCCCAGATGATCAAATCAAGCACATTAAAGTTTTATTTAAGTCTTTGGTTTAAAAAGTCTCATTTTAATCACTGTTTCTTTGTTAGCAGCTTAATTACGAAGCATACATTCTTACAGTTTGATCTGATTTTAAGCTAGAGCTTAATAAGTAAATCTCTATCCAGATGTTTATAAATCTTTACAAGGGAGTACCCTACTTCAGAGGAGTTTAAGGAACACGTAAACCTGGCCATAAAACAGACTAGAGCTAAAGAAGCTGTCCTGTGTGACATGCAGTCAACATTCAGAAAGAGGTTTGTGTTTTCCTGTGCGTATGCAGTAAAGTCGTGAGCAGTGTGCATTTGTCCCCTAATGCAGCCTGAGTGCCGTGTATTTACAATGGAAAGGTGGAGAAAGCAGTATTGGTATTTGATGAGTCATCTCTCTAGCATGGCTGATTATACATGCTAGAGACATCCCCCTCTAGCTGATCAGATATCTGTTGGGGCTCATAAATGTCCTCCTCACCCAACCCCCCCCACCAAAAAAAACCCCACCTCTCCTGAGTTCACTGGGGAAGAAGAATTAGGGATAAGGAGGGAATTTGGCTACAGAGAAAGCCTTATGTACTGTGAGATATTTTTTTGAAGTTGAACTGTGATAAGAAAAGGGAGTAAGGCTGTGCCTGTTTCTCTCCAGAAAGGAAGTGGAAAGTCATAGGGCAGGAGATGCAGTGTGTTCCTCTGATGGCCACTAGGTGGTAGCATTGGCCTAGGCCGGCTTGATGATTAGTCCGTCTGAGTTCCTGTGTTGAGCCACCTGTGGTTCATATGTAGCGTTTACTCACAAATTAAGTGTTAATAAATCAGAACTGCTTTTTTTCCTTTTAACTGAAACTTGCACTGTTGAGTTAGAAGTCTAAGTTCTTGGGGTGCCTGGGTGGTTCAGTTGGTTAAATGCCCAACTTCAGCTCAGGTCATGATCTCGTGGTTTGCGGGTTCGAGTCCTACATCAGGCTCTGTGCTGACAGCTCAGAGCCTGGAACCTGCTTCAGATTCTGTGCCTCCCCCTCTCTCTGCCCCTCCCCTGCTCATGCTCTGTGTCTTTCTGCTTCCCAATAATGAATAAACGTTAAATTTTTTTTAAAGTCTAAGTTCTTATTTTTGAAAACAAGGGTATGAAATAACCTCAGCATTTTTCTTTAAAATGACTAACATGAGGCTGCATGGATGGCTCAGTCAGTTTAGCGTGGGATTCTTTGATATCGGCTCAGGTCATGAGCTCACAGTTCGTGGGCTCAAACCCGTGTTGGGCTCTGTGCTGACAATGTGGAACCTACTTGGGATTCTCTCTTTCCCTCTTTCTCTGCCCCTTTCTTGCTTTCTCTCTCTCAAAATAAATAGATAAACATTAAAAAAAATGAAATGGCCAACATGGAGTTCTTTCTTTCTCTAATGGAGAAGAGTATAGTCCTCTCCCTTCTTTCTATCTATGGTTCATCTTCTTTCTATCTATGGTTCATGTGCTTGTAGAAGAACAGAGTTCCCCAGGTCAGCATGTAGACCCTTAGGAAGTAAAGCATCACCTCTTCCCTGTCCCCAGCTCCAGGGCAGACAGGGAGCCCAGAAAGGATAATGGCTGAAGCCTTGTCACCCAGCCTCACCCACAAGGGCTCAGGTGTCCCACATGCCACAGATTGCCACCTCCCAGGCAATGTGCTCCTGCTTCTGGGACCTGTGTTTATAGAGCAGCTCTCTGGTATGTCACCTATCTATTTTATCTTTTAACCTCACAGGCTGTCTCTATTGAAATAAAAATTTAAGAAACGGAACATTTATATAAGGAATTTGAAATCAGGATTGGCTACAAAATCCAAAGTCTAGGCAGTACCTGATGGCATTAGAAGCACAGCGTTATTGGGACACCTGGGTGGCTTGGTTGGTTAAGTGTCCAACTTTGCCCCAGGGCATGATCTCTCGGTTTGTGAGTTCGTGGCCCAGGTCAGATTCTGTGCTGACAGCTCAGAGCCTGGAGCCTGCTTTGGATTTTGTGTCTCCCTCTTCTCTTCCTCTCCCCTGCTCGCTCGCTCTCATTCTGTCAAAAGTAAGTAAACATTTAAAAATACATTTAAAAAAAAGAAGCTTTGCATTGTTAATAAAATGCCTTTTATTGAGTACCTAGTGTACGTCCCACCGGGTGTTAACTCACACTCATGGTGTGCACTTGCTCACCCCCCCGCGGGCTAAGGGAGATGTCACCTCTTCCTATACATCTTGCAAGCAGTCTGATAAAATCTATAGTCAGTAGAACCTCTGTCATGCAGAACAGATACTGAAGCCACAACTGATTGATTTTGATTTTAAAAATACAGACAGCAAGCAAGCTTCCATATTATACAATGCATCTGCTGCAGCTGTAATCACTACTGCTTGGGGAGGCCAGTGTGCTCCTGGTTGGATTGTGGCTTTGTTTAGAATGAAGAGGCTTATAAGGGAAGCCATAGAAACCCCGAGCTCCCCAATTGCTGTGCTGCAGGAAACTGGGCAGGCAGTCAGCATCCATTGTCTTGACCAGATTGTTTAAGATAGAATTTTAAGACAATCTGAAAACCCCACATGGCTCAATTGTGTGGTTATTCAGCATGAGGTCTGCTCTTATCAAAGTATACTTTAGGAACAGTTGTGGGGAGATCATATCTGTGCCTTCCATCAAGTTCCGATCTGTGACATTGTTAGGTTCCAAGCCCTTTTATATAGCAGAGATCGTCTTGGGTCGCTGATGTGCTTTGTCACCTGGTCACAGGACTCTGCTGGGAACATTGCTGACCAGGGTCAAGTTAATAAGCCCCACCAGCACCCATGCGTGTGCCCGCTGCCGGGAGCTGCTGGGGCCCGGGGCAGTGTGGAAATCAGTGCCTGCTCTTAGCACATCGGCCCCTCTGACTTTCATTCGGAAGCTCTTGTTCCAAATTGCCCTTGGTCTTTTCCATCCAGAATCGTGGTGTGATGTGCTCTTAGTTTTGGCTGCCCTGAGGAACCGCCCTGCTGTTTCTTGGTGACCCCGCGGTGAATGGCTCAGATTCCGCAGACCCTGCATTCTGAGTCTGACCATCTGAAGCAGGTCCTGGGGCTCCTCTGGCTTCGACGGCCTCCTTCCTTGGAGGGCTTCCCAAAAGGCAAGTCCTTCTGCCCCGCGCCCCAGGGTGCTGAGTCACCGTCTCTGGGTGTGGCCAGGACAGGCCTGGGATATTTTTGCTTGTTTGTTTAAAGCTCCCCAGGTAATAGTGATGTGCTCCTCCCACTCGAATTATCCTTGTAAGGATTCTATTGTATCTTAAGAAGAAAAAAATTCTAGCCCACCTGAAATCCTTAGACAAGCACTAAACAATAAATTTGACATTTTAAATTCAGTGTGGTTAAAGCATTATGGAACACATTTGCTGTCTTTTGATAACTTTCGGTGTTACTCAGGAAATGCATCCCTGCTTCCGACGACGTGTTCGCTGGAAAGGGCAAGCTGGAGGCGGTGGGGTGGGCGGCGTTTTATGAGAGTAGGTTTTCTCCTGCTGCTGGTCCCCGGAATTTGTGTTATTGATGTTCGCGGCTGCCTGTCCCCGTCTACAGAAGAATGGGGGTTTGTCTGGAGCCTCCGCTGTAGGAAAGGGGACCAAGCGGACCCTTCTCTCCTGGAGCCTTCACCGACTTTGTGTTTCCGCTTCCTGCCACTGCGCTGTGCCTCCGTGGCTCCCCGAGGCTTCATTCCCAGCCCCAGTGGGCTTCCTGCCCCTCCCTTCCTCGCTGCTGATACCCCAGTCTTGCCCTCTGGCCCTGCCTGACATTGAGTGCTGCTTTTCCAGGCATCTGCGATTCGTTCCTCAGTGTAGACCCTGGGTCAGCGGCTCTGTCACCTGGGAGACCGAGAATTACAGACTCTAGGGCCCCCCTCAGACCTCCGTGCATCCTAGGTTGCCTCTCGTCAAGATCCCCGAGGGGTCTGTCGTGTGCACCTTACGGTGTGAGGAACCTGGGTCCAGGCCGTGTCCCCACCTTCGTTCCAGCCTCCGTCCTGCTCGCACAACCCAGTGTGTCTTCTCAGGTAGCACTGTTTTTCCAGGTGCTCAGTCTTGGCTTCATTTTTCATTTTTTCTTTTACTCATTGAGTTGTTCAGCCATTTATTGGCGGCCTCCCAGAGCTGGGTAGGTGTTGGGAGATGCAGACCTTAGCTTCTGGTGGCAGAAGCCGATGTTACTTACGTATGTCACCAGCTGCAACTATGGCATTACGCTGAGCACCACACAGGAGAGCCTCTAACACAAAGAGTAGTTATGGACACCAGAGACGGCTTTGCTGAAGAAGTGGTGCTTGTGCTGGGCCCTGAGGGCGGAAGAGGAAACAGAAAAGAACTTTGGAGACAGAGGGAATAGCACATGCAAAGGCCCAGCTCCTCTTAGAAAGTCTGCAGAGAACTAATAAAAAAAGAACATTAAATTGCACTTAAGCCCTTCACCTTCATCGGTTCTTCCCTCTGACCTCATCAGATTTACACGTCCTCCACTCGCTAAGCTGAGGAGCTGGCCCAGACCCTTGGCTCCTGCCTGTGCGATGTGACCGCGTGCTCACTGCACACTTCCTCAGTCTTTTTTTAGTCTACTGCTCTACAGTTGCATTCACTAGAAAGACCTCCTTCCTTGCCATTTTCCCGAATACAGAGTCAGATTTTAAACTAACTCCCTCTTCCTACCTGTATTATTTTAAGTGAACTTGATATTGAAATATACAGACAAGTACACAAACAAGTGTAGAGCTTGATGAAGCCTCACAAAGCAAGTACACCACCATCAGTGCCCAGATCAACAGTTAGAATATTATAAGCATCCCAGAAATCTCCTGGTCACCTCCCCCACCCCCGCCCCAGTCACTTCACACAGGGCTAACCACATTTCTGTACTCTGTTAGCATTGGTTACTTCTGCCTGTTTCTGAACTTCATGCAAATGGGATTCATTCTGTTGGTAATCTATCGTATCTGACTGCTTTTGCTCATCTTAACAGAGGAATTAATTTGTGTTTCACATAACAGTAGTTCATTTATTTCCTTTGCTGTATAGTCAAACATGGTATGACTCTACCACAGTTTCCCTCTGTTGATGGGCAGTTGAGTCTTTTCCAGTTTGGGGCTATTATAAAAATTCTCATGCATGTCTTTCAGCGGGTAAATCTACATTTTTCTATTGGGAATATGCCTAGGAGTGGAATTATGTCACAGAGTATGCATATGCTCAGTGCTAGTAGCCAAACAGTTTTTGAAAATAGTGGCGCTGATTTTCTTTCTTAACAGTAGTCCCTGAAAGTTCCGGCTGCTACATACCCTGGCCAACACTTGGTTTTGTTAGATTTCACTGTAGCCATTCTGGTGGGTATGTGGTTACCATTACTTTGTGGTTTTAATTGGCATTTCTTTGACAACTAGTGTGGTTCCCATTTTCCACCAGATTGCTTGTTTTTTTCTCTTATCCATTTACAGGAGCTCTTTTATAGACACATACTGCAAACATCCCTGTAAGGTTGTCTTTACTTAAAAATTTTTTTAATGTTTATTTATTTTTGAAGGAGAGAGACAGAGCATGAGCGGGAGAGGGGCAGAGAGAGAGGGAGACCCAGAATTCGAAACAGGCTTCAGGCTTTGAGCTGTCAGCACAGAGCCCGATGCGGGGCTTGAACTCACGAGCCCTGAGATCATGACCTGTGCCAAAGTCAGATGCCCAACCAAATGAGCCCCCAAGGCGTCCCTAAATGGTGTCTTTTAATGACTATAAGTTACTTAATGTAGTTTAATTGACCAATAAATATCTTAATATTTTAAATCATTTTTACAATACATTTAGTTCCTTAAAAAATAGTAGAATACACAAATATATTTTAAAAAGTAAAACATAAAAAAATTAAAAGCCTGGGAAATACAAATTAGATTTAGACCAGGGAGATAAAACAGACAAATAAGCCATATAATTCTATTAACATGTTATGATGGAGCAATACATTTTGCTTAGAGCCACTTAGAAGTCAAAAGTCAAATGGAAACTTGATCTGTTATCTGGTTCTCATTTATTGGAGTTCCTCAGATAGTTTTATGTCGGTCAAAGCAGACACGGGATGGGTGGACTGTCAGGTACATCCACGCGTAGCTGGTAATTTTCATGTCAGAGCTAACAACTATATCTTCTGTTACAGGTTATTCAACGATAGTTATGACCTCCCGGTTACGTGCGTTGGGTGGAAGAATTAATAACATACGCACCTCAGAATTACCCAAAGAGAAAGCTCGATCCGAAGTCGTCTGCAGCATCCGCTTTTTAGATGGCTTGGTACAGACCTTTAAAGCCAACGTAAGTTCTCCAAATTTGATTTTTTCTGAATTAATGCTATAAGACATAATTTTTCTTTATTTTATAAACCAAGAGATGAAAACTATTTTTAAATGAAAGCTTGAGGTCTCAGACCTTGTATGTGGAGATTGGCCTGGAAATAACCCTAAAAACTTTGCCCACATCCTTCTTCGCCTGGAGGGTCTCGCCCCCACTTCTTGGTGACATTAACTGATCGATGTTACTTCCTCTGTGACATCTCCGTCAGCTTCCTGAGCTCATTCTCCCATAATGGTGGCCTGTATGCTTTATTAGAGCCCATGTCACATTTTGTTAATGGTAGTTATAGTTACTAGGTCATATGTTCTTTAAACTGGGAGCTCCTGAGGACAGGCAGAGTGTCATTTCCCCTGGGCCTGGTCCAGGACCAGGCACATAGCAGGTGCTTATTAGAGGTGTGAGTAGATGGGTCTAATCTGGAGGGTGGTGAGACGGTTTGCCTTACGGATGGCAGGGCTTCGGGGGAGCCTGGCTTCTCCCACCTCAAGCTCATGACCGAGGCAGGACTGGAAATGAGTCCTCCAGTGTCAGGCCACCAGCAAGATCCTTGAACTGTGGCAGTCCATGCCGCCCCCGCCCCGCCCTACCCCAGTCACTTAGGCCCGTGCCCCCTGCCTGTCTCTCCCATCCTCTGGCCAGTCCTAAAGGGGTCAACTCCAGTCCTGGACTGGCTGCCAGCACCTGCCCCAGCCTGGAAAGTTCAGTGCGCAAGGAAAGGAGTCAGAAAGAGAAGATTTGGGGGCACCTGGGAGGCTCAGTCAGTTAAGCGTCTGACTTTGGCTCAGGTCATGATCTCACGGTTCGTGGGTTCAAGGCCCGCGTCGGGCTCTGTGCTGACAGCTCGGAGCCTGGAGCCCGTTTCAGATTCTGTGTCTCCTTCTCTCTCTGACCCTCCCCTGTTCATGCTGTCTCTCTCTCTCTCAGAAAGAAATAAAACATTAAAAAAAATTTTTTTTTAAAAAAAGAAAGAAGATTTGGTTCAGGAGAACAACTAGGGATACTGGAAGACCACAGAAATTGACAGGTTAACAAAAACTGGCCCTTGGGTCTTCTACTCCTCCCCTAAGTTTGCCTCCCACTGACCCCAGGTTACTATGGACCTTGATGGCTGAGCAGACAGGAGGGGAGGGCAGTTCGTACGCAGTCACAGCACGACAGGGCCTCTAAAAGGGTTACATGTGCCTCTTCCAGATGCTCTAAATGGACAGTTTATGTCTGGCTCCTTTGGTAAAAGGTATGTTGTTGGTTTGGAAGCTATTCCTTTGCTGTATATCTTCTTCCTAAGAAGAACATGAGTGTTTATTCAACGGGTGTTTCTTGGGCACCTACTATGTGACAGACTTCATGCTGAGTATAAAGAATACAGCAGTGAACAAAACAGCAAAGCATCTAGCCTTTTAAAGCTTACAGCTAGTGTGAAGAAATGGACCATAAACAAATGGATACCATGTCAGATGGTATGTATTTAGAAGAAAAATAAAGTGGGATGAGGAGGGTAGTGAGTGCCAGAGCAGGGCAGGTGTGGGGTTGTCTCTCTATAGGAAGACCTCATCTAAAAGAAATGAAAGAAAGAACTATGTGGTTCTCTGGAAGGAAAGCATATTCCAGGTAAAAGAATAGCAATGCAAAGGTCCTGAGGCAGGATCCCACTCAGTATAGTTGGAGAGCAGTATGGAAGCTAGTGTATCCGGAGTGGAATGAACAAGAGGGAGAGTAGCAAGAGAGGTCAGAGTGATAGTTTTCGGGTTGGTGTCGGGGGTGCTGCATAGAACCTTATAGGTCATCCTGAGCCCTCTGGCTTTATTCTGAGGGAGGCAGAAACCATTGGTAGGTTTGGGCAGAGACCTTACATGATGTGACTCAGGTGTCACTCTGGATGCTTCATCAGCAGTAGACCGGGTGTGGGGGGAGGACTAATTGACCATGATAAAAGACCAGAGGAGTGGAGGAGGAGGGTTGGACAGAGCGGTAGTGTGGAGGTGGCGAAGAGTAAACCAAGTCTGAACCTATTTTGAAGGCAGAGCCTGTGGGATTTGTTAACAGATGGAATTTGGGATGAGAAAGAGGCCCTCAAGGTGACTGTCAAGGGTGATGGCCTGGGCTACTGGCAAGACGGGAGTTAACAGTCGATAGAGATGGGAAAGGCTGTAAGAAGGGTAGGTTTGGGGTGGAGATGACCAGTTCTGTCAAGGACGTGTTGAGGTACCTGGTACTCGTCTACATAGTGACGGTGTCACACGCGCACATGAGAGGGTTAAGGGGCGCGCTGAGGCTGGGATGCAGATGCAGGGCTACAAAACTGGGTGAGGTCTGCCGGGTGAGGACACACAAGGGACCAACACAGGTCAGTGTCGAAGGGGTTGAGAGACAAGAGATAAGCACTACAGGAGATGGGGACAGACTGTCCCAGGAGGGAGAAGGAGAGCAGGGGCCGGTGTCTGAGAATCCCAGGGCAGAACTTTCTACAGGAGGAATGGGGAGCCCTGTAAACAGGGTTAAGGAAAGTCCCTGCCCACAACGGTGATCCTAGAACGCGGCCTGGCACTCGGCATGCGCCCTGGCATTCTTGGTCAGGAACACCATCGGCTCCATCGCGCTGCTGCCGTTGTTGCTTCCTCAAGCCTCCAGCAGTTGGTCAAAGCTGACTCACGTTGAACTTGAATCTGAGGGCCTGGTGGCAGCTTTGAATCCCTGTCTATTCAGATCTTCTACTTGTAGGGAGCGTTGGCACCAGCTCTTGAGCCCGGACCACATTATAGGCAGGAGCCAGCCTCGGCAGGAAGCTGGCTTATACGTCACTGTACCTAGCCCATCCCAGGGAGCAGGCCGGTCGTGGACAGCGACCTGGCGTAGCAAAGATGACCTCTTGTGGAGTAGGGGACTGGGCTGGGCGGCTTGTTCTTTATAACGTGCCCTTTATCATGTTTCAGTTCCTTGAGAACTGGGAAAGTCAGGCAAAATATATAGAATGGGTGAATTGTGCACTCGGAAGGGGAGATGCAACGCTGTGGGGTCACATAGCCTTTGGCAGCCAGCGGACTGGACTCGGGCAGGCAGACCGTCCATCAGCTGACAGTGTGGAGCCTCCCTGCACCTGTTTGCTCATGGCGAAGGGGATGCTGGTGACGACTTTGCGAATAGCCACAAAAATTTGAGAGCATATATAAAAAGTGCATGTACTATCACATCTGGCTTGTGGATGTTTGATAGTTATTTACCTATTAAATATAAAATTCTATACAAATTTTAACGAGGGGGGAACTGGGTGGCTCAGTCTGTTAAGCATCTAACATTGGCTCAGGTCATGATCTTGCAGTTCGTGAGTTCGAGCCCTGCATCTGGCTCTCTGCTTATGGCTCAGAGCCTGTAGCCTGCTTCAGATTCTGTGTCTCCCTATTTCTCTGTTCTTCCCTGCTTGCACTCTGCCTCTCTCTGTCTCTCTGTCTCCTTCTCTGTCTCTCTCAAAAACAAATAAAGTTTTCTTTCTGTAATTTTTTAAGAATCTGACAAGGGAAACCAATACCTCCTTGATTCACCAGGAGAGTATCTCTTAATGGAGGGACAATATCTCATGTTTTGGAATGTGTGGGCTGGGCGGGCCATCTTTTCCCCACTGTCAGGATTCCCTTGTGATGGAAGCTGCCCCGGGTAAAGGAAACAGCAGGTGCAGGGCCCTCAGGCAGGAAGGGGGTGAGTGTGTGCAGGAAATGGGTGTGTCTCACATTCCCACACTTATGACCAAACAATCTAAGACCACACCAAAGAGGAGGCTGCAGGAGGGGGCCTGACGGCTCTCTAATTCTGCTCTTCCTGGTCCCTGTGGTCTATTTCCATGTGCATGATCTGCTTTCAAGCACTCCAAACAGGAGCTGTCTTTTTGCTTGTTCTTTTATAGTCTATTTCTGAGTCTCAGTGTCCTTCAGTCAAATGGTTTGGTTCAAAGGATTCCTGAGAAGTCTGCCTGTTGAAGGCGAATCTACGATTTCCCAGAGACACCGTACTGTCTCCTACCCCTGTGCCTTTGTGTCAGGCTCTCTGTTTAAAAAGCCTTTTGGGGCGCCTGGGTGGCTTAGCCGGTTAAGCGTCTGACTTTCGCTTAGGTCATGATCTTGCGGTTCGTGGGTTCGAGCCCCGTCGGGCTCTGTGCTGACTGCCAGCTCGGAGCCTGGAGCCTGTTTCAGTCTGTGACTCCCTCTCTCTGACCCTCCCCTGCTCATGCTCTCTCTCTCTCCTAGAAATAAATAAAACATTAAAAAAAAAGAAAAGTTCAGATTTAAGAAAAATATAAAATAAAATAAATAAAATGCCTTTTCTTCAGGGCACCTGGGTGGCTCTGTCGGTTGAGCTTCTGACTTCAGCTCAGGTCATAATCTCATGGTTCGAGAGTTCGAGGCCCGCATCAGCCTTCCTGCTGTTGGCCCAGAGCCCACTTCAGATCCTCTGTCCCCCTCTCACTGCCCCTCCCTCCAAATAAGTAAGACATTAAAAAAATTAATTAATAAAAATTTTTTAAAGTGTACTCAGTGTCACGTATACTCAGCCCTGTCACCCTCCCAGACCCAGTGCAGATGCTGCTTCCACTGGTCCCCAGGTTGAATTGACCTCTGTATTGTCCTCTGTGTGTTTCCTGTGGCCTGAGTGTTTCACGGCACTTGACAGCATTTGGCATTGCTTCTATGCCTGGTGTCTCTGGGACAGTGACTGTGGCTGTGTCCCCATGCCCAGCACCATGCACGCTCTGTAAACACTGAGTGGCGACGATGTGGAGGACGAGTGGAGGACTCCATAAACACTGAGTCCTGTCGTGGACGCAAAGCACGGTTGAATGTCCCCACCGACTTTTCTCTTCAGATGGCAGAGAGTAGAGTGGCGCATGATCTCTGCGGGTGCCACACGCCAAGTCACTTTGAGGGTGTTTAGGATGGCATTTGCTTATCCTTAGCCACCTTCCTTTAAGCTGTCAGTCGTTTTCTTCCCTGTCC
This sequence comes from Proteles cristata cristata, assembly GCA_017311185.1. Classification (NCBI taxonomy): domain Eukaryota; kingdom Metazoa; phylum Chordata; class Mammalia; order Carnivora; family Hyaenidae; genus Proteles; species Proteles cristata. Next base: position 867,781 of record JAESUZ010003225.1, on the reverse strand, counting down.
ATGCTAACCTGGCTTGCGAGGAGTCAACAAAACTGATGTGGGACTCAGGTTTTGCCGTGGATGATCCACGGGGAGGTCATGAACAGTTTCTGCTCATTGTGATGTCAGTGTTTTCTGATCAGACATCACTTGGCAATCTCCGCTAAAGGGAAGGAAGAAGTCTCAGATGATTTAACCGTACAATTTAAATCATATTTATGTGGTTTTTCTTAGAGCCCCACTTCCCATATGTACCATGTGACTTCTTAGCATCCCATTTATTAAAGCATTTCTCACTGTGAGATATGAGTGTGCATAAAATCTCTAAACGTTTTAATTCCTTTCTGCCTGCAGTCAAGATATTGAACTGTTGGTTCTTAATTCATTTAAAAAATTTGCCCACTAGACCTTTTTTTTTCACCCTAGAAACAAGATACCGGTCAGGTTCTTCTGGATCTGGCATACAACCACTTGGGTGTGACCGAAAAGGAATATTTTGGTTTACAGCATGGTGATGACTCCGTGGACTCTCTCGTGAGTACCATCCCTTTAAGGCACTGCTGGATCCCTGCATGGTTTGGTTTTATATCTTATGTTTTCTTACCCGACAGAGATGGCTAGAACCAAGCAAGCCCATCAGGAAGCAGTTAAAAGGTGAGCGTGATCTTCTCGTTTCAGTTGAACATGAGGTATTAGTATATCATGGCCCATTTCTCTTTTCTTATCATCCGTGTGCCCGTAACATCTGGGACCTTGATTCCAGTGGTCCAAGTGATGTGAGTAAACTGACTTCTCCCTGTCTGACTTCTGAGTAAGCAGAGATGCTTCAGATCAGTCCTCACCAGCTGTGAGCAAGGAAGGTGAAAGAAGGCAGCCAAGAGCCCAGGAAGCTACTTTCTTCTTCCAAGGGAAGGAAGATGGCCTTTCTTAGCACAGTGTGAGAGCCAGGGTGGGAAAGGCACATGTGCATGCGAGTGCACGCACGCACACACACATATACACACACTCTCTCTCACCCACACACACATCCCTCCTACTGGAGTCGAGATATAGGTAGTCAGTATAACAGATATAGCGTACTGCTCCTGAGCCCGGTGGGGCTTCAAACCTTTCCCCACCCCACCCTCCACCCAGATCCGTTCTCCTTTATGCACTATGCACTTTATACTCTCTGTTCCCCTTTATGCACTTTATGCCCCAGACAAACCTGGCTGACCTCCCAGACTACACACATTCCTCTGTGCCTTTGCTGAGTCTGTTCCCTCTGTTGGGAAGGCTTTTCCCTCTTCTGCAAATCCTGATGTTCTTCAGAGCCACTCAGACTCCATCCCTTCTCCTACTAGAAGCCATGGCAGCCCCCCGCCCCCCACTACCCTCCCTTATATTTGTCGTTATCTGCTTTACTCCTCGGAGCACCCTCCTTCATCTCCCAGTTGCCAGCTCCTTCAGCGGAGGGCCCCTGCCACACTCTGCATTCCTCACAATGTGCCCCCTCCCCAAGACTTGGCCAGTGAATGGCTTAGGGATGGATGGCAGGTGGATTACACAGAAGTGTGCACACACATATGCCACCTCCCCCCACTTGCCCGGCACCCACGAGGGAAGGAGTAGAGACAGGGACCCATGGCCATGATCCCACCGCTGCTCCCCGCTGGAGCCTGGGCCTCCAAGTCCTCCCCCGATCGGCATTCAGAGCTGCCGCCGGGGAGCCACAGTGCTGTTGTGCAGCTCTATGCCTACCCCCACGTGAATTCACAGAGCAGTGAGTCCACACGGGCATGAATACACGTCATCATGCATTCCCTCACTAGCTCCTTCATTCGGGAAATGGGTCCTGAGCTCACCTTGTGGCAAGGCACAGGGGATCTGGTCCCAGCCTTCAGGGAGCTCACAGCCAAGCCCAGGGACGCGGCCTCAGGGCGAGTGAGGGTTCCGGGATAGTTCTGAGCACGTGCTCAGGCGCCCTGGGTACACAAAGGCATCCTGAGACACGTTGACAAGGTGTGGTGGCGAGGAGCCAAGAGGGTACCCCAAGGCCCGAGGACACTTAGCTGTCCCCTGATGTGCAGGTGGTCAGCCTGTACTGAGTTACAGCGTCACCCACGGGCCCCAGGGCACCCATGCAGAGGTACCTTCGTAGGTGCACACACACTGAGTCTTTGACACGGGAGAGATGCTGACAGAAAGTACCAAAGAGAGGGGAGGTGGAACCCCGGGTGAACTGAGGTTAGCACACCCATAAGGGGAGCAGGGTGCAGAAGGCTTGAGTTGCCAAAGCGGGAAAGCACAGGGCCAGCGGAACATTGAGTCATGGAGAGGGGCGCGGTTGACCTGAAGGAGAGCGTGGATCTTAGCAACACAGTCTCCTCGTTTCCTCCTGCCATATCCAGCAAAAGAAATGGGCTAATTCTATCTCTATGAGCCAATTGACTCTTGCTTGTTGCATAAAGCCGTATTTGAGTATGTTAATTGATTGCATATTTGTTAGTATGTTCATCACTTTGGGAATTCGCTTTGCATTAAAAAAGCATGAATTATTGTCCAGTATAAACATGACTGAGATGTGGCACAGAGGAATCAAAAACCTCAGTGCTACACTTCTGGTACCGTCATCGGCTGTGTGACCCAAGGCAAGTCTCCATGCCTGTTGGCTCATCTGTACATCAGTACCAGCCGAGCCTACTCACAGTTACGGCGGTGCTTAAACTCAAGAACATACGTGAAAATGTTTGGGAAAAGTATAAAATCACTATATGTGTGAGATTACTTCTTTGTGAATGTTGTATAATCTGTTGATTTGAGGATTTTTAAAATTCCTGATATCAATAACGGGAGTGCATTGTTTGAACACAGCCCTAAGTTAAACCGTATTAGGAGGTAATACCTCATTCTGTGCTCATATTGCAAACCATTTTACTCTTTGCAGACTTGGAAATTTCTAAACAATTGCTTAACCTGTGCACTCCTTGTTTGAAATCAGTCCTTTTATCGATGGAAAAAAGCAGTGGTCTAGTGAAAAAAAAAATGCATCACTTAATGGGAGAGTAGCAGCTTATCTACATTGACTTTTTTAAAGGGAAAACTTAAATTTGTTTTTGAAAAATGTTATAGGAGGTTTCCCCTGTACTCTGCATTTTCGAGTAAGATTTTTTATACCTGATCCCAACACACTGCAGCAAGAACAAACCAGGTAATCACATTTTTTTTTTAAAGTTTCCATTTTGGTATATGAAAATGAGTAACCACTAAGAATGTACTCTTTATTTGATCACTGTGGCATACACGTCATTTGGGCAGAAAGTCCACCAGCAGTTCTGATCCAAGTAAGAATCAGAGGGGTGCATACCGAAACGTTAGTTCTCTCTTGGGCCTGCTTACCTCCTTACTTGGTGCAATTCCCAGTACACTCCCATCCATCACCTCCCGCCTCCGCCGCTACCCTGGCCTCTCCTGTCTGTTGAGCGGGAAGTGCCCAAAGAAAGCAAAGTCATATGTTTCCTAATGCGGGCAGGGTTTGGAAGACCATTGTGTGAAAGAGTCCACCGATCAGATAGCACCGGATCTCTGGGGGCTAGAACTGAGGCCCTTTAGGATAAGAAGAGGTATCTGAAGTAAGCATTCTCTGCCAACGTCCCCCGTTGGTAAGAGACAGAAAGGCATGCAAGCCAGACCAGCTCTTCCCCTGAGCGAATCCAGGCTGTGCAGGCAAAATGTGAACCAGATAAGGGAAAGAGCCCAGATAGGATTGTTTACCCCTCAGGGCTTGGCATAGGGCCTGGCCCTTGTTTTGTACTGACACGTGGGGTTTCTGGGTGGGGAACGTTGTTTGGAGTGGAGGGGGTGGAGTGGGAGGGGTGGACACAGGAAGGTTGCTGCTGTTTGAACAGTGACACTGCCTCTACTTCCCCTCCCCCACGGCAACGTTGAGCCCTTTTACTATTGATATGTTTATTTTTCATAGGAGGGAAATTTCCAGAGTCTTTTCTCAACCAGGGGGGAAAAAAAAGTGGATATTCAGGAGTATTGACTCCTATTCTGTGTTCATGATTCCCATGAGACCATCACCAACAAGGTGACATTAACTCAGGCATTGAGTACTGTTCTGTTTTGTTTTTGAGTGTAATCACATGATGACATTTTAACATTTAATATGTTTAAAGGGTAAATATTACTGTTATTCTGTTTTGCTTTCTTTGTGTACCTCTTCTCTCCACAAGAGCAGACATTGGAGATTTGACTATGTGTACTGTTAAATTAAATTTTAAGCCAGATTAAGAGATGCCCATCACGGCTCACTGGGTAAGCATGGGAAATTCACATGGTGCTCTGAGTTTTCCCCGTAACGGCTCCTAATGCTGGTGGACTAAGTGGAGGACACAAGGGGGTAACATAATCTAGTGGAATTCGAGTTCGAAATCACCCTACCAGGTTCCCCCTGCCATTACTAAAAATCGAATTCTGGTCAAGGGATGCTTTTAAAACGTTATGTTGGATTATATATGTTCTGTATACATGTGTGTGGCTTTTTAACCAGTGGATTTTTAACTGAAAACCACACAGCAAAAATGTATTTTGCTTCACGATACAGTGCAGACCTATATTACCCAAGCAAGTGTTTAATAAACAATAGCAAGTGCAGATAGATTTCTCTTCTGTTTCCTTCTTTTAATATGCCAATTGTGACCCATTACATATATGACCAGCAGATAGGTTCTAACACCAGGTTTGAACTGGTAGCCAGTAATTGTCACTCATCGTCCTACCTGCCCCCTGTGATGCTAGAGCTACAGGTATGTGGTGGCCGTGGGCACGGTAGCATTCTCCAAACAAAGACCTTGAGTGAAAGGATGGCTAGGACTGGCCTGACCCCAAAGTCCCTCTCCATTGCCCCTGTTGGTATTGAGCGTCCACTTCCGTACCCCACAGGAGAGAAGCTCATTCCCTCCGGGTGCCAACAAAATCTTCCTGCTGAGCCTGACATTTGGCGAAATTGAGGGAAGACTTGGGGAGAGGCAGGCGGCCTTGAGATCTGTAAGGGGTGAGGGAATTAGACAGCTTGGTGTAGAATCATGGCCAGTGGGTGGAGGATGCAGAGAGGCAGATTTGGCACAAGATGAGTAACAGACTAATTTTTGTTCTTACTGAAGTCCAGGACAAAATTTGATTTGTGTCCCTTCTACAGTTCACTGCTTTGGGACTGACACCTGACCCTACCTACCCCACCTCCCATCGTAAGATGGGTGGTATCTCCAGTGTGGAATAGAGTGTAGCCTTCACCTCCTGGGATTTGGGACACCAGATTTCAGTGTAACAGGACCCATGGCAGCAGCCACCCACATGGTTCCTATAGAGCTGGTGGGCAGCCAGGACTGCCAGATCTTTTTCTTATGCTGAGCCAGACTTCCACCATCAATTCGCATCTTTTTTTTTTTTTTTTAACATAGGGTTCTGCCTATATTCCTGACACACGGTGTTCTATTAAGCTCCAGTTCTGTAGCCTGTCCAAAAATAAATCCCTTTTAAAGAGATTTAGCTTTCAAGCACTGGAGAAAGTGATATTTGTTGTTTTCTCTTTGTTTTCTAAAATTCTGGGCTGGGAGGTATCTGTTGCCCTTTTTGTGAAGTTGAGGTCATGGTCACTATAGGAGTGACCTTTACATTTCTGAAGTCAGACATGCCAACTGTGTGGTTTTCTTTTTTCCTACTTGTTAAACATCTCCTTGGTCGTGAGCCTCCACAACTGCTGTTCCTGATAAATTTAGGTCACTCTACACAGAATTTCATTTACTGGTAGTTTCAAAATGAGGCTCCTTCAGGATTCCCAGGAGACCCCCAAAGTTTGGGCCTCCATCCACTGTTACAGCCTCTTTGTACGGTGTCATGAGATTGACCCAGACACTATGCTGACTATGTGATAAGGTAGCACTTGGTGAATGGTGATCTCCAGGTTCATGTTCATTTCCATCCCTAGGAAGATACACCGACCAGCTGGGCTCATCCCTGGAGGGCCAGATTTACCATGGGATTATCTAGCATTCTCTCCCTTCTCTGCTTTCTCTCGGTAGCATTGTAGGAGGAGAGAACACTTAATTCTGGTTGAATGTCAGCTTAGATAAACATAGGAACAAACTAGAAAGGACTGGTGATGTTCCGTAGGTGAAAAAGATAGTCTCCAATCCCAAATAAGCATGAATCAGCACATGGATGCTACCCCGTTTCTCAGTGCTGGTCTTCCATACAGGAAAGGTAGTTGATAACTCTAGGCAGCATAATAATATATATCAAAGCTAGGAAACTGACCCTAAGCCTGTAGTTATTAGATGCATAAGAAATTTGTAGATACTCAGGTTTTTCATAGCGTTGACAGTCCAGGTTAAAATCAGATCTAACTGACCCCACATAACCTATCTGAATGTCTGTTCTCTCAAAGAAAGGAGGTGGTAGTGCCTACTTTTGAGCTGGTATGAGGCTGAAATAAGGCAAGGCATTATGAAGTTCCCCGCACCCAGCCCACAGCTGTGCAGAGAGAGGGTTATAATGCCATGTGACACATTCATGTCTCAGAACATCAGCGCCTTGACTTTGAACATATAAATTTGAAGGCATCATAAGACCCAATGTGTTTTAAATTGCCCAAATCATCACTCCCCTGCCCCGGAACATTTCTGCTGTATCTGTATTATATTTCAAGAAGTTTCCCTTTTGTCCTCTTGGCCAGACACTGGAATGTCTATCCCATTTGAACCCGGGCTTTAAAAAAGAGTGAGGGCTAGCAGCCAAGGGTCACATGTATGCTGCATCCCTAAATATAAAGTTTTCCATCTCCCTTTGTGGCCTGAGCAGTGCTCTCCTGCCATCTGCTCCCCACTCACTGGATGGCAGGCAGACTCGCAGGGTGAGGGGCCTGTCCTGGGTTACCGAGCTTTGCCCACAAGTCACACACTGGGTTTTGAAGTGATGCTGCGGGTGGCTCACAGACAAGTGCCGAATTCAGCTCAGAGGTCCTGGCAGCGGGTAGCTGATTGATGCTTATGCTTTTGCTCAAGCACCCACGGTTCCCGGGACACAGAAAAACACTCAGCTGGGTGTCTGCACCCAGCTGAGGAGGTGTCCTCACCGACCCACCTCCTCTCTGCAGCTTCACGCAGAGGGAATGTGGGTGTGTTGTGAACCGCAGTTCCCCGGCGCACGGGGGCTGCCTGTGCAGACAGCTCGTGGGTCCTGGTGCTCTCGGATGCCCTGAGCTTCTGAGGGTGGGGTGCCTACTGGCAACAGCACTGGCTGGTGATTGCCTCCAGCCTGTCCGTCCCTGCTCAGCCATCCCTGGGACAGCATGTGCTGGCGTGAGGCTGGCTGGAAGTCAGACGGCCACAGGAGCCGTAGTGACTGGCGGGGCCTCCCTGCAGTGTACAGACTAGCGGCCGAGATGTCAGACAAAACTGTTTTGGGGCACCTGGGTGGCTCGGTCAGTTAAGCATCTGACACTTGATCTCAGCTCAGATCTTGTTCTCTGAGTCATGAGTTCAAGCCCCATACCAGGCATGAAACCTACTTTATTTTTTTTTTTTTTAATATTTTTATTTATTTCTAGGAGAGAGAGGGAGAGAGAGACAGCGTGAGCAGGGGAGGGTCAGAGAGAGAGAGAGAGAAGGAGTCACAGACTGAAACAGGCTCCAGGCTCTGAGCTGGCAGTCAGCACAGAGCCCGACGCGGGGCTCGAACCCACGAACCGCGAGATCATGACCTAAGCGAAAGTCGGACACTTAACCGACTAAGCCACCCAGGCGCCCCCCCGAAACCTACTTTAAAAAAATTATTTTTAAATGTGTTTTTATGTATTTTGTTCTCCAAATGTACAGATCTTGTCCTTGACCTATCACCTTTTGTGTGTGTGTGCTTATTTCAGTTTGAGTATTATGAATTAATAAAAAACCATTGTTTTGTAGGCATTTGTATTTCTTACAACTGAAGATGGATATTTGTGAAGGAAGGTAATGAGAATTTCACATTCTTCTTTTCCTGTCAGTTGCCAGACACTAAAATTCCTGGTTTTAATCTAATGAGCGTGCATTTCTGGTAACAGTATTAAGTGTAGACAAAGGATGGATGTTGAAAGCAGCATCCGGCATGACATTATGGCCTGGACATCTGGTTTTAACCCGGTCTCGATTTGGAGAAGTGGAGGATTGATAAGCATCATTACATGTGTCAATTTTATTAGAAACGGTGCAGTTATCTTTCTGGTAAAGACCTGAGAAATTGTAAAGGGAGGGAGAGACCCAGAATGTGAAACGGGCTTCATTGAGGAAGGCAGATCAGGCCTAATTTAGGTCTACTTCCAAGTTCCTAAGTACCTATCGTGACTCATTTTCTCCCTGGGAGACTTTGTGCTCGAAGGCGTGAGCATCTGCCTGTGATTCAGCACATCTTGTGTGTCAGGCCCATCTCAGCGGCCAGAAGTCTGTGAAATGGCCTGGGAAGGGAAAAGAAATGCCAAGGCAGTGGTCCCCGAGCTGCCTCTTCGAATCCTGACTTTTCCTTGACTTAATGGGAGAAGCTGCAGCCAGTGAACTGGTAGAAAGATCGCAGCTTATTCCCATCCTCCTCATCCTGTTTTCTTTCCGCCTGCTGGTTCAACTGAGGGCTTCCGAAGCCCGGGTGAGGGGGCCGCCATGTGGTTGGGGCAGTGAGGCAGGAGCCCATGAAGCAGTTGGGACCAGTATGGGCTCTGGAGGCTTACAGTAGGGTTTTCTGGGGAGCCGTACAGGCTGGGAGTCTTTGCCCTGCCACACGCCCACAGTCCCAGCTGAAAACCACATTTGGTGGGAGGGAGGCTCCTGGGTGGCTCAGTTCATTGGGCGTCCGACTTCAGCTCAGATCATGATCTCACAGTTCGTGGGTTTGAGCCCTGTGTCAGGCTCTGTGCTGACAGCTCGGAGCCTGGAGCCTGCTTCAGATTCTGCATCTCCCTCTCTCTGCCCCTCCTCTGCTCATTCTCTCTTTCTCTCTCTCTCTCAAAAATAAATAAAACATTAAAAAAAAAAAAAAGGAAAGCCACATGTTGGGGAGAGGAGGTTCTTCTGTCAAATGTAGACAGGTGTCTTGTGTCCGGCAGGCAGAGGGAGCTGCAGGAGACCTGTGGCCAGAGCAGCATCGACAGAGGTAGCGCCAGTACACTTACGGGCAGGCTGGAAGAGGCTGGGGGCTTTGTGTAGATGGAGGGAGACTCGCAGGCATGGCCCTGAAGATCTGGGGGACGGAGTTGGGGGAGGGCCATTTAGAAACAAGACACACGTTGAAATCTGGACTCTGCCAGAACCTGTTGGCTCTTCAGAGCTCCTGCAGTTAGAGAGTTTTTGTAATTTAGCGCATTCTCCCACTCAGAGGAGGGAAAAATCCCTTCCCTAGCACCACTGCAGGCCTTTGGGCCTCTGCTTAAGCACCCCCAGAAATGACCTCCTCCTTTCATGGGACAGCCTTCTTATATGTCATGGTGACTCCAGGTAGAAATTACCCACTCCTCTCCTGGGTCCAGGCCGCTGTCTACAGCAGTAACAACTTGTCTCTCTCTTCTATGCACTAATGGCTTTTGTCTACAACTATTTCACCAAGCACCTGTTATGTGATGGGCTCTCTACTGCACTGGTCAAATAAGGCAAGGCCCTACCTACCCCCTCAGGAGCTCTCAGACTAGCCCTCCACATAGTGGAAATCGGCAGTCTTCATTTTTTCTTCTCCAAACACAATACCCCTTGTTAGTTTTGTGCGAAACCTGTTGAGGGCCACGTTGTGTCTTAAATCCCTGGCATTCCTTGTCAGGCTTCATGGTGGCCTCTACCACCTCTCTGAGGAGAGGGCCTCCTGCTACCAAACATTCCTGGGTGTGTCAGGGTCGGTGTGGCCATTTGTAGCCATGGATCTTGTGACAGACTTGATGGATCTAATTAGCCCTTTCTCCTGGGTACCCTGATTTGTTTGAACTGTCAGTGGTTGGCAGTTCCCAAGGTATTCTTTCTTTCCAGCTGAGATAAATGATCTTGTCTCCATCAGATGGAGACCCTAAGACCTGGAGGAAAAGAAAGGAGTCTGTCTAGAGGCACGTGACATGTTAGTGGCCACCTTGAGTGGCCATGAAGGCTTTTGGTATTCTTTAGTTTGTATTTACACTATTCTTTGGAAATGTTCTTTTCTGACTTATTCATAGCATTGCTCCTTCCATCAAAATGGAACTTTCTTAGCTTCTTTTCTCACTTCTGCCCCAAATCCCATTCACCCTGCACTGCTTCCAGCAAGGACACTGACTTAGGTTTCATTGAAGCCCATCTTGGTAGGAGAGCAAGTGACTGGTGTTTGGGCTGTCTGGGTCTCCAGATGAACAGACAGAGGGGAGTACCTCTGTACATGTCTCCATACTTGGAGAGATCACTGAGAAGTCCTAGCAGAGAACACGTGGTAACTGGAGGAAAGTTGGGGACACCTCCAGATTGGGAAGGCTACCTTCTTGTGCAGCTTTAGCACTAACACATAGCACAGCAGATGGGAAGGGGAACCCTGGGCTGTCAACCTGATTAGTCAGAGAGACGGGGGTGACTCACATCTTGGGAATCTCATGAGCTGCCATGGAAACAGTACTTCTCCACTTCCCCTGGGGTTGCGGCAAGAATGCTCTTCAAATCTGTATCTTCCCACCCTGCAAGCCTTCATTCCTGTGGCTTCTATTCAGCCCCTCCCAGTGCGTTTCTCCAGCTGGCAGGGGTCCCTGGCCCAGGTCTGCTGGCCGAGCTCCTAGGCAGATGGTATAGTTCATGGTTGAATGGAGAAAAGGGAGCAACCAGAGGATTCAAAATATGACTAAGCCAGAGATGACGTTATTGGCAGAAAAGGGGTGTTTGGAGGGTAGGGTAGTGAGCCTGAGAGGAAGGGAGATCAAGTCTAACATCCAGTCCGTGGGTTTCTAGTGAGTGGCAGGCAAACTGGGAGGTGGACAGACCATTCCCTATCGATCGGAAGCTTCAGGAGAGTAAATAGATTTACGAATCTTAAGTAACTGTTAAGTAATTTTGAACTCACAGGCGTTTTAAAAATTTAAGATCCTTTTCTATTTTTCCCAGCTAAGAAGATGTCACCTTTCCAGAAAGTGGGTAATCACGAATCATGGAGACAACAGAAGTCAGGGATTTAGTTAGAAAGCCCTACAGAAGGTCTCATGTCTTTACTAGAAAGATATGAAGGCCACCCAATGATCTAAGAGTATAATTTTCTCATTTTTCTTCATGATATGAGCCTGACCTTCCTTGATCAGCCAAAACCTTGGCCACCATTAGGCCTGTTAGCTTCATAGTATTTGTATTAATGTGTATTATTGTAAACACAACAAAGTTCTCCTTTAATTTTAAATCTCTAGTGTTACATTTATCTTTACTCTTTGAGTTACATCCTAAAGTCGTCTTTGTTATGACTCAAGATGATTTTTTAATGGTTAATGCAAGAAAGAAGACAGGTGTTATCCTTGATGGACGTTTCAGGCTGTTGTGGGCTCTTGTGACCTCACTAACGTGTTTTTCTCCTAACAGGTTAACCTGCCCTCTTAACTCAGCAGTGGTTCTAGCATCCTATGCAGTACAATGTAAGTCACCAAGGGCGCATTGCACAGGTGCACAGCCTGTTCTCACTGGTATCTGAAGAAAGTCACTGCCCTTTCCTGTTTGACCAGGTCTCTTCCCCTCTTCCCAGGAATCCTGTTGGGCAGTCTTCTCTCTGGTTGTGTGGAGAGTCCCACTGTCACCCCAACTGACACTCTCCACCGGCACAGGGATGTTGGTCAAGGAGGGTGGGGAAGGGAGTCCACACAACAAAAGTCACCTGACACACATTATACCAACCAGACCCTCACTCACATATTGGGTCTCATAACAAATCCCAGTGGGGCAAATATTTCTACCAGTCACCTCTTAACATGGAAATCAAACCCCACGGTTAAGGAATTTCCTGGAGACCATTCCTGCTACTTGCTTGGGATCTTAGGAATTTATTTGTAAGGTTTCAGTAGAGCTGACGGGTTTTTTATGGCTCTTATAGCAGCAGCGTCCAATAGAAATACAGTGTGAGCCACATATGTAATTTTCAGTTTTCTAGTACCCATTATTAAAAAAGGAAAATGAAACAGATGAGAATAGTTTTAATATTTTAATGAATCCAGCATCTCCCAAATATTATTATCATTTTCATACATAATCAATGTAAAAAATGAACAAGACATTTTACATTTTTTTTACTATGGAGTCTTCAAAAACCAGTCCCCATTTTATACTTAAAGCACATCTCAGTTTGGGCTCGCCACGTTTCAAGTACTCAGTAGCCACATGTTGCTAGTGGCTGCCACATTGGATGGAAAGTCCATATGGAATTTTCTGTCAAGGCCTGTTTAAGAATTCATTTATTCAGTAAAACTTTGTCGAGCATATATTCCACATCAGGCCCCATGGTGGATGCTGGGTGTGCCTGGGGGAAAGGGGGCATGGCCAGATGGGAGGCGAGGTAATACTTCATAGTTAGCTGTGTGGTGCCAGAGCAGTATGCTTACATAGGGGTCGGGCCAACGCACGTGGTATGTAAGGAGCCTCCTCTGCCTTTCTATAAGCCCCACACCAGCTTGGCCCGTAAGCCTCTTAGCTGACTGCAGCGTAGGGAGTTAAGAGAGCAAGATGGTCAGGTCTCTGAGCAGGTGCCGACTAAACACTCCCTCCACTTTGGTCTCAGAGGCGAAATAGCAAGAGAAGGCTGACGGGAACTCCGGAGGTGGCCTGAAGTCTGTCCACTCCCTTAGCTGCAAGGAACAGAAATAGGAGAGGGGAAGGAGCAAGGTGGCTGGGCCCACAGCTCATCTGCCCACCCGCGTGATACCACGCGGAGGTGGAAGCCAGACCTTTCACAGTGACCCTACTCGCCAGTATGATCAGATCCAGCCTCAGTCGCCCAAGATAGCCTGCATCTCCTTCTCTCCAATGGGACACCAAGAAGAGGCTGCACAGTGGCAGGCCTGGGTAGATTTGAATTTCCCCTCTCCCTGCAATGCAACTGGAACAGACTCGGCCATGTTGTATCCAGATGGGAAACGACATGGCCACCAGTCAGCCTGTCTCCTTACTGATCTCTAGACCTCATGGACTCCATCTCTGCCAGGCTGATCAGCTGACAAGCTTTGCCACATCCCAGAGTGAGTTTGGTGTTCGCAGCTTGAGCTTTGAGGGGCAGGAACCCTAGAAGGGACTTAGTCAAACTAAATTTAGATCCTGGCTTCGCCTTTGCCACTAATGTGTTATTACCTCCCTGAATCTCCATTTTTTCATCTGTAAAACAGAGGTGATGGTGGTGATGACAACAGCTCAAAATTGACTATTTGAGTCAGATCATACATGTAAGGAAATATGTAACTAGAAACTTTACAGTCGGACCCTTGCTGGTCACTGAGTCACTGAGCACATTCCTGGGGCCATATTGCCTGGGCTCGGACTCTTCCCTGTACACACGCATGACCCTGAGCCTTAGCGTCCTCATCTGTGAGGTGGTGATAACCAGGTTTACTTCCTAGGGTTGTAGTGAGGATGGAAGGAGTTATGATTCAGAAAGCTCTCAGGATAGGGCCTGGCACACGGCAAGTGCTCACCTGCACTGTTCTCATGTCTGCCGAGAAGAAAACTTTCTGAAGAACTGCCTTTTATAAACAGTAAACTCTTGTGAGAGAACAATTTAAGAACCAAATAAGAAAATCCTATTCTAAGTCTCCATGGTCAGGTTTCCCTCTGCAAACAAGTGATAGAACTGAGGCTAAAGGAAGTCATTAGCACTGAGAAAGTAGAAACTATTTGCTGTGGAAAGATTAGCAGGGCTATCAAGCTTAATAAAATCATGTGTTGTCAGACCAGCGGTTTTAAGTATAAGCTCATTATTCCTTCACTTTCAGGAAGTACGTACATATTCTTCCTGATACTTCTGTGCACGCATTTCTGTAAGATTAATTCCTGGACAGGAGACTGCTAGGTGTCTAAATTTGATCTGCTACATTTCACTAAATTGTTCCCATAGGGGTGTGTTATATGAAGATAAGCCCCACCAGAGACAGCAAACCAAAATCATGTTTTCATACTATGATAAAAAGTAATGTAGGTAAATACCTGAAAAGATTTTTTTTTAATGTGTATTTATTTTAGAGAGAAAGAGAGAAAGAAACAGCATGAGTTGGGGAGGGGCAGCGGGTGGAGACACAGAATCTGAAGCAGGCTCCAGACACCTAGCTACCAGCACAGAGCCTAAGGCAGGGCTCAAACTCATGGAGTGTGAGATCATGACCTGAGCCAAAGTTGGACGCTTAACCTACTGAGCCACCTAGGCGTCCCCCAACACCTGAAAAGATTTTATAGGTTGTTGTGGCTTCGAGTATTTATGAGGCTCAAAGCATGAAGTTTTTATAAATATGTATTTATTCCATAATGGCCCTTGACCTCTGTCATGTGCAGATTCTGCACTAGCCTCAGGGTGCACAAACAGAGCACGGCCTCTCTGGGGTCCCCTGCCTGGTGGGGAGGCGCAGGTGGGCCAGCTGATGCTGGCAGTGAGGGTGAGCACTCCATCTTCGTGCGGGAGAAGGAAGCGAGTCCAGAAAGGCTTCTTAGTGATGACCTCTGAGAAGAGCCTCCAAGATCAAGCTGGAGTTGGATGTATAACATGTAAGGGGCTTCTATTATATAAAGGACTTCCCCAACAGAACAGTTGGAAATGCTGCAAATTTGAGTGCTTGGAATATATTCTCTCCTGCACAATATAAAATTTTAGCAGAAGAATGCATGGAACGTAAGATAATGTACTTCCCACATAAACACTCATTTCCTCATCTTCCTGCTATAATTAGCTTATGCATGTGTTGCTTCCTCACAAATAGGAAAGTGTATTGCTCTGGAGGTTAGGGTGTGTGGTATAGTAAGTAGATGAAGGTTATGGACTGTTGTCAAAGTCTAGGCTCCAATTTAGCAGCTGTGCAATGTGGGCAGGTCCCTTCTTTGAGTTTCCCTTCCCTTAACTGTTTCATAGGGACAAAAGCAATGTCTGTTACTGGGTTGTCATGGAAACCTGATAGATAGATGGCTTTGAAATCAACAGGGGAACCTCTCTGTGCTTGGCCTAGTGTTTGCAGATGACTGTTTAACTTTGTTTCCCTCTAGTGGTGAGCACAGAACTTTGCACGGAGTAGCCCAGTGAGATTCTGAGGGAAAACCACCCTACGAGGAGGTTCCATTGGCCTTTTGTTACATTCAGACATTTGTCAGTGACTTGACTAAAGATAATCTTGCTGTTCATGTTTGCAGAAGGGCCCAGGGGTTGGGACTTAAGCAGCTAAAACAGATGACCAAGTCAAGATTCAAGAGGGTCGCCATTAGCTAATGAAACCAACTGAGTAAAATTTAAAAGGACTCTGCTGCCTTGAGACTCTGGAAAATCCCTTGCGACATTTGGCTGCCTTTCGGGGACATAACCATTGTCCTCTGCAAATGGCGAGCAGCAGCTTGGACCTGGCAGGGAGGCTGGGGGGACGGTAGGAGCATTAGCTGGGGGCATGGAACACCTGGGTTCTGGCCTTGACTGCTGAAAGTGGCTTCTGTGATAGGAGAAGTCCCTTCTCTCTGGACCATAGTTTCTTCTCTTTCTTTCTTTTTTGAGTTTCTTCCCTTTTAACATGAATTTACGCAAGGTAATTTTAGGGCTTTTTCAAGCTTTCCTCATTGGGGACTCTGTGTCAGGGCATCTAAATTATTTCCTATGAACACATGGTTGTAGGCTTCATGATGTACAAACTCACCTGTAAGCTGCACTTGTGCTTACATAGTCCATCCTTGACATTGCTATCCATAGCTTAGCTGCATTTAGCTGGCCTTAACAGACTATGGTCTACTCTTGACCAAGTCTGCATGCATAGATCACTTGGCTTTATGCCCTCTTCCCCTTCCCAAACTGAACTTTGTAGTAGCCTTTGTTTCCATTAGTTCTGAATCCTGCGTCCCTGAGTACCTACTGTGTGTCATGTATGAGTGCTCAGCCCCAGCGATGAATCTGCCTCACTCCCAGCCCTCAGGGAAGAGTGTAAGGAGGAAACAGATCCCTTTATTACGGTGTGGATCTCAAAGAGCAGCTCTCGTGTGTGGTGGCAGTTGAGGGTGAGCAGGGCCAAGCGGACATGAAGAAAGATGTGCTTGCACGTAGCCTCTCCTCCTTATGATGAGTTCCGCTAAGCAGCTCCTGGGCTCGTCTCCTCCCCTCTGAGACTGGCCGTGAAGCATCACAGAAGCTTCTCCCAGTCCCCGTCCTCATGACACTGAAGGAGCTGTTGGATTTGGAAATCCATGTTGAGTGGGAGCGATGCGACGCCAGCCCTCAGAAGCTGCCTGGCATTGAAGCCAGCTATGGGAAGAATTCATTGAAACCTTTTGGAAAGATCAGGTTAATATTTTTGAGAAAAAGATGAAAGTGTCTCATTAAGAAAATGAAATACTACTGGGGCGCCTGGGTGGCTCAGTCGGTTAAGTGTCCGACTTCGGCTCAGGTCATGATCTCATGGTTTGTGGGTTCGGGCCCTGCATCAGGCTCTATGCTGACAGCTCAGGGCCTGGAGCCTGCTTCAGATTCTAGGTCTCTCTCTCTCCCCCAGCCCCTCCCCTGCTCATGCTTTCTCTCTCTAGAAAATAAAGATTTTTTAAATAAAGAAAATGAAATACCATATTAATTGCCCATCAGAACTAGAACTTGTTTTTCTCCTGCTTTTGTAAAGATGGAAAAAGTGAATCTTGGCAAAGGGAGGCAGGTGTCCCTGGGTCCCACAAGCCAGATCCTTGGCTGCCCCACCCAGGGTCTTTTTCCCAGTCTCCTCATCAGTCCAGACACCCAGATGGTTTGAATCCTCAGGGCAGTGGTGTAGAACTCTCAGGAATACCTATTACGCAATAGATGTCAATGAGTCATGTTTGTAGAATGGCAGTCAAGGATCTTGAGGGAGAGGTGCCGTTTAGACCAGGGATGCAGAGCCCTAGCGTTTCCCCGACTCCCCCAAGAATGTTCCTTCTGCCCAAGAACTCTGCCCCCAGCCTTGCCAGGGTCCAGACCCATCAAGCCCACCCCCTCCCAACCCTCCTGCCATCCCCCACTGTGCCTCTGAACACATCCTGGCTCCATTTCTTCCAAATTCCAGGGAGCCAGTCAAGGTGCAGGCAGTGTCAAGTCAGCATACCCTGCCTCCTGCCCACACTCACATTTTAGAGCAGGTTGGTCCAGGGTTGTGATCCCCTTGGGCTACTAAAGAGTCCATCTGCACAGTACCTGTCATACAGGGCTGGCATTTTTGAGTGGGTTCTCTTATTTTTCTTTATCCAGGGGTACAGTACAAACTGCAGTGCTCACCACAGAGGATGGGTTTAGAATAGGACCAAGGTGAGACTGTTCAAATGTCTGGCCTCGGGGAGAGAACATTCCGCTGAAGCATGCGTGGTGGTCCTTGGCCCATATAGTGTTCAGATAAAACTGGAATCTGGAGCTGACGAGAAGCTCAAGGTGACGTGGTGGTAGAACCTCTTGGAAGAATGCTTCCAGTGCTTTTCTTGTGATGCTGTCGATGCTTGTGAATACAGACCATATTGAAAAGGCAATTTCCTCCTCATTCTGTCTCGATAGCTCATTTTGGAGACTATAATTCTTCCATTCATCATCCGGGCTATCTTTCTGATAGTCAGTTTATACCAGATCAGAACGATGACTTTTTAACGAAGGTGGAATCGCTCCATGAGCAGCACAGGTGAGAAGAGGGGTGGGGTGGCCTACTTTGGGAACCCAGGTCACACATTTCAGACCTTATGTTCCCTTGCGTCTGATGTGTTCTCTTCCTTTTGTTCATGAATCCTCTTTTAAGCTGTCGGGGGGTTGTGAACCTTAGAGCTGTAACGATGGCAGATATATTTGGCATAACTAGCATTTCTGTAAAGTGCAAAATCCAGGAAGAGTTTAAGGGGATTTGCAGCATTCTTTTTAGGGTGTCGTTAAAATCTGTTAATTCCTAGAGACAATGCCTTTTTTCATAATGCCCCACAAATTGACCTACCAGGCAAACCTTTTAACAGTTGTCCACATTTGATAAAATGGGCGGCTCCATCGGGCATCACTGAATAGGCAGGCAAGTGGACAAACGCCAGGAGGCTCTGTGAATCCCTCCTCCTCTCTGGCTTCAGGGCATGAAAATGCCTTCATTCCAGAAGGGAGCCCCAGTCTTCCGCAGCTGCCCCAGGCTGAGCCTCCATTCGGCACATATGCCCCATTCTGGCCCCCTCGTCCTTTGCCTCATTTTATTCAAAGCTACGGAGAGGCATCTGTTTAGTCCAGGTCAGATCAGGGCCATCCTGACTGGGAAGGCCAGGTCTCAAGGGACCTGACATTCTTGGGAAGGCTGCAAAAACAAAGGCCAAGCAATCAGCGTCCCTTCTAAATGGCACAGCCAGTCCTCCCTCCCAGAACTGTTTCCCAGGCAGAAGCCAGCGTCCTAAAATAGTACAGTGACGTTTGGGAGTTTGAGTCTGCCGGAAGAATAGATAAAGGTGGAAAGACCTGAAGAGCACCTATCAAGTAAGCAACTTGGAACAAAGAGGGTGGGAATTCCAAACGGTGACTGTCTTCCGAATCTGAGTGCAGAAAGCCTCCTAAATGAGAAGTATTACTTAGTAAAGGACTTGAGCAGGCGAAGTCCTATTCAGCGGACAAGAGAAAAGACCTGGTTTGGTAGAATTTAGGGTGAGATTGTTTAAGATTAATAACGTAATACATTTAATAACCTTACAGAAATGTTACCAATTTGGAGGGGACTTTTATGTTAAAAATTGGAGTTGTGTCCTCTGTTGACCCGAGAACTCTGCACTGTCTCTCACCTTCTGTAGTGGACTCAAGCAGTCAGAAGCCGAATCGTGCTTTATCAACATAGCACGGACCCTCGACTTCTATGGAGTGGAGCTGCACAGTGGTAGGGTAGGTACCCTCGGCACTTCTGGGTTCAGAAATTAATTTTGGAAGGTTTGAAAACTTCTTTGGAACGATGTGTTTTCCAGTGTAATTAAAAAAGAGCTTTTTATAACAATATTCAGAAAGCTTATAAAGTTGGTTATCCAGTTGTTGTTTTTCATGTTTCATGTTTCCATGAGGGTGGGGGGACCATGAGGATTAGAAACGAGTAGTTTTTGTTTTTATTATTTTTTTAATGTTTATTCGTTTTTTAAAAGAGAGAGCACGAATGGGGGTGGGGCAGAGAGAGACAGAATCTGAAGCAGGCTCCAGGCTCCGAGCTGTCAGCGCAGAACCTGATGCGGGGCTCAAACTTACAGGCTGTGAGACCATGACCTGAGCTGAAGTCGGATGCTTAACCGACTGAGCCACCCAGGCGCCCCAGAAACAAGTAACTTTTAAAGATGATTTCATATCATGATAAAGAAGCAAAACATGTGTCTATCCATTTTCCAAGCAATACTTTAATAAGCCAGCATGTTTACTATTTCATCTCATTGCTGCTTAAAATATAGCTAATTACTCAAATACGACAGCTTTTTTTTTTTAAGTTTATTTATTTTGAGAGCGAGAGCGTGCACATGTGCACATATGGGGGGAGGGAGTAGAGAGAAGGAGAGAGAGAATCCCAAGCAGGCTTCACCCTCAGCGCAGAGCCCTATGTGGGGCTCAGTCCCATGACCATGAGATCATAACCTGAGCCAATATCAAGAGTCAGATGCTTTTAAAACTTACGTTATTGGGGGCGCCTGGGTGGCTTAGTCGGTTAAGCGTCCGACTTTCGCTTAGGTCATGATCTCGCGGTTCGTGGGTTCGAGCCCCGCGTCGGGCTCTGTGCTGACTGCCAGCTCAGAGCCTGGAGCCTGTTTCAGATTCTGTGTCTCCCTCTCTCTCTGACCCCTGCTCACTGCTCTCTCTCTCTCCTAGAAGTAAATAAAACATTAAAAAAAAAAAAAAAACTTACGTTATTGGATCGCCTGGGTGGCACAGAACCCGATTTGGGACTCTAACTCACAAACCATGAGATCATGACATGAGCCAAAATCATGAGTTGGGTGACTGAGCCACCCAGATGCCTCTGGTTGTGACTTTTTAAATAAAACTGACTAATACCCATCATGTACTGAGTAATTTCTATCTGCCAGACACAGCGGCTTGCTTATTTCCCAACAGTCATGCTGTGAGGTCTCATCATTATCCCCATTTTACAGATGGAAAAACTGATGCTCAGGGACTTTTCAAAAGTCGCACATCACAGAAGTAGCAGCTTTAGTACATGACCCCAGCACTAACTAACTGATCTCTGACCTTTCTATTTTATGCTAGTAATTGGCCCACATCATATACAAAAGCAAGCAAATATTGAATACCTGGTAGGTGCTGGGCATTGTTTCATGAGACCACAAGGCATCATTTAAAGATTATAGCAACCTTGAGAAATCAGTGTTCGAATCATCCCATTTTACAGTGAGAAAATGGAGGCTCAGGGAGGTTGAGTAAATGACAAAACTTTCCATATGTCCATCTTTACAATTCATAGAAACTTTCATTTCTTTTGTGCCATTTCAGTCCCATAACCGTTTGATAGGCAAGTTATGGGCCTAGGTAATAAAGTAGGAAGAAGATATGGGAGCTCACAAAATACCAACTTTGGGACTTGATGGTTAATTTTTATTCTGTTTGCAAATAATAATGTGCCATAGAATGTTGTGGAGAACTTTCTTCATTGGGGGATGTGGACTTTATCTGTGTCTGAGTTGACCTGCATTCTCCCTACCCGCTGTGTCCCATGAGTGACCTCGGGCCAGATGATTACCTACCTGGCTGACACTTCCCAGGGTATCAGAGGGAGCTGAGTTACCCTTGGCTATATTGTTTCAAACAGAACCCCCTACATATCAATAACTTGATGCCTCAGAGTTCATTTCTCAGTAGTTCAAAGGCTGCGGTGGGTCCCAGCCTTCCTCCATGCAGTGTCTCGGCAGCCGGGCTGCCTCCATCTTGTGGCTTCACCATCTTCACACGTGGCCTCACACATGCGGCAAGGGAAGAGGAAGCTAGAGGGTTGGCTACACAGCAGCTCTGAAGTGATTTAGCTCAGAAGAGACATCACTGCTCCTGGAACATTGACCATGACTAGTCGCATGGCCCTGCCTTCTACAGACAAGTATAGCTGGGGAGTGTGGGGATGGGCATGGGAAGTTAGTGGGTAGTTACTATCCTGGGTTGAGCTGCGTGTGATCCCAGTTGGGTACCCAGTAGCAAATACTCTGGACTTTTGACTTGATCAGTCAGCAGTGTTTTGTTTGGCCAGTTTCTCCAAGTTCCCCCTGTTCGTATCACTGTCCACAAATGATTTGTCCCATCACATCTTGAAAGGCAAAACGGAATGAAAATATAATTATACCTGCCGCATGTTCTCTAATTTCAGCTGATAAAAACCTTTGGAGAGGTGGGTTTGATAATCATTATACAAAAAGAGGAGTTCAGGCTCAGTAGCCCAAAATAACACAGCTAGTAAGTGGTAAGCCTAAACTTCACACTCAGTGGTAACTAAGTCAGACTCTGCCCCCGCTCCTATTTAATATAATTAGAGGTATATGATAGGGTAAATTGGGGCATAGGTGACTGACTCAAAGGAAGGAAGTGTTTTATTTTAAAATTTTAGTTTACTTGGGGCACCTGGGTGGCTCAGTCAGTTGAGCATCTGACGGCTCAGGTCATGATCTCGCAGTTTGTGAGTTTGAGCCCCACTTTGGGCTCACTGCAGTCAGCACAGAGCCCACCTTGATCCCTCTGTCCCCGTTTCTTCTCCCCTGCTTATGTGCTCTCTCTCAAAAATAAATAAAACATTGAAAATAAAATAAAATTTTACTATACTCACCTTGTTCTCAGATGGATTTAAAACACTTTATACTTGCTCTGTCTTCCATGTTTTCATGGTCTATGGCAACGCCTAGCATATAAGCTTTTAATAAACATTGAGTGTATTGGATTTATAGACCATATTTATTTCTCATTTGGATTTAAAGTCAGTAGTTCTGCACTTCATGATAGTAGCTAAAGCCTTTTCAGTGATGGCAGTTGAGATTGGTGTAAAGCTGTGCAGAGGGTAAGGTCTCTCTGGGGTTAACACCGTATCTAATACTGACTGTAGGAAATGTACAATTGGATGGATACTTATTTCAAGATTCCGTGGAATGATGGCTGGGCCTCCCTGCTAACTCTCTAACCCAGTGGGACCCAGATGTTGCTCTCAGGCGGCGCATGTACATTTTAGAAGAGTCTGGTGCTAAGCGTTTGGATCTTAAGCATCGGTTCCCTGTTTTCCATAACATTCTCCCTTTGGAGCTTATACATGCTGCTATTTATAAAAGCGTGGGTGCTTGAGTTACCGGAGGGCACAAGCATGTAACACACTGTGAATCTCAGTTCTTCTTTCTTACAGGATCTGCACAATTTAGATCTAATGATTGGGATTGCTTCTGCGGGTATTGCTGTGTACCGAAAATATATTTGCACAAGTTTCTATCCTTGGTAAGTGCGAACCAGTTCTAATTATTTTCTGAATCATGCTTTAAAAATATGCTGAACAAAAGAAACATTATCTCTAATTTTAAGCTGGTATTTCTGAAGGAGGGGTGAAGACTCTACCCCAGGTTTTTACCTCTGACCTCTGAGGTTGATCCAGATTTGGTATTTGGGAAAAGTAGTTTGGTCTCCACCGGCAGCCCCTTCCCCCCGGTCACCCTGTGGTGTGGGATACTCGGTGGAAAGAGGGATAAAGTGGCTCAAGGCAGGTTTTGGAGTTATGGAGTCCAGATTCAGAGAACTTCCTTGAGGCAGGAACTGTGCCGTCAGTGTGGTTCTACTTAGTTATTAGTTGGACTTTTACCAAGTGTTCCGTTCTGGTCTACAAACTCGGGAGACCAAACAGACTTAATCCTCACAAGACCACTGTGAAAAAGGCAGTGCCTTCCAAGGACTTTGTGATGCAGGACTTGTGAGTCTTTGTTCAGATTCATGCATTTCCTCATTGAATGATCTTGAGCACTTAGGGGAGGTCTCTGAGCCTCAGTTTTGTCATCTGGGAACTGTGAATAATAATATATTTCAGGACCGTTGCAAGGTTTAGTTGAGGGACTGATGTAAAGCTTTTAGTAGAGAAGCTGATGTATAAAAATGCTGCTCATGGGGCTGTAATCGTGTTCTTAAGCAAACAATAAGGGAGCTACTTGGCACGTGGCCAGGAAGTACCAGAGTGGGGATGTAGACCCAAGTCTGTCTGGCTGCTATCTGTCCTCCGACTGCTGCACACTGCCCTCAGCTGACCTCCCCACGCACACACTAGCTCAAGCAGAGCTACAGTGTCACAAAAGCAGGTGACCGCAAAGAAAGTACATTGTCCGTGGTTCTCATTATTTAAAAGCTACATCATTATCCAGTGGCCCTTATGTGATTCTCAGCTTCGCTCAGCTACTTGGCATTCGGCTGGGGCGACGGGCCTGCTGTCCTTCCTACTGTGGGGTAAACTCTAGGAATCTGAGAGCCGGCGCTCCTCGGGGTCATGGAGTAGAGGGTACACCCAGCTGAGCCCTTCGTGCATTTCATGTTTCATTTTTTTGCAGGGTGAACATTCTAAAAATTTCTTTCAAAAGGAAAAAGTTCTTTATACATCAGCGACAAAAACAGGTGAGTCATGTCTACATTTGCTTTGTTTCTTGTGTTTTTAGCCACTTTAGCTCTTAGTTCTTCAGCAGTTAAAGGCGGTTGGCCATGTGTGTGACTGGAGAGAGAGAGCGTGGCATGTGGTGGGAAGAAAATGGAAGTTGGAGTCCAGAGTTGCCTGTAGAACTCACTGTGCTTATCTGCTAGCAGATAACCTGCTTCAGAGTTAATGTCGATGGGTTTGGATCCTCGCACCAACTGGGCAGGTTACATAACCTCACTGGCCCGAGTTATCTTGTTCCCAGAAATGCAGTAGTACCCACCTCTTGGGGAATCGAGAAGATTAAATGAAAGTGTTAGAGCACCTGGCCTGAGCGCATGCAGCGTAGCAGTAAATATCTGCAAGACCAGTTCCTCCCCTTGCTGTGTTTACACGTGTCCCCTAAGAGGAGACCACGGCTTTCCAGATGACTCTGGTTACCAACATGGAAAAGAGGGCTCAAAGGTGTGGAAACTGAGGCTCCCACAGCTACCACGCAGAGGTACCGGAATTTGAATCAGAGAGGCTGCTCTTTCAATGACACCATGCTCTGTCCTGTTATGCTCTGTATTTTAATTTTTTTAATGTTTATTTATGTTTGAAGGGTAGAGAGAAAGAGAGAGCATGCAAGAGCATGCAAGTGGGGGCGGGGCAGAGAGAGAGGGAGACACAGAATCTGAAGCCGACTCCAGGCTCTGAGCTGTCTGCACATAGCCTGATGTGAGGCTCGAACTCATAGACCATGAGAGCATGACCTGAGCTGAAGTCGGACACTCATGACTGAGCCACCCAAGTGCCCTATGTATTTTTCACTTATTATCACTATGTTCGTTCCCCAGGTTTCAAAGATAGTTTGTACTTAAAATGGCTCCACATAGCAGTGATCACTTGGAAATGAGGACACTAGAGCTCAGAGCACACCAGAACTAGAATCTGGGTCTCCTGACCGCCACCACCCCCCCCCCCGGCCGTTGCAAGATCAAAGGTGGCCCCAAATGCACAAGGTGGTAATAAAACATGAAAACAGAAAACTTAGGTAGGATGAGGGTCAAGGAAATCATTAAAATGGTGATACGTGAGCACTCAATTTAACTCCGTGCTCAGGGGAAAGCAAATAAAGAAATCCAGAGGCTTATAAGATCTCAGTTTCAGGTAAGTGGAAGACATGCTTCAGGAGAGATTTTCCCAGAGCTAACTCTTAAAAGAAATGTATCTCACAGCCTTTATCTGGTGGGTCCAAATATATCCAACCTAGGAATGTACGCACGTTTGAGATCAGAGTGTCCATGAAGAACCAGAAGTGACGATAAAGAGGAGAGGTGGGTCGTCTTTTCCGCACAAATGAGACACCTAACAGACCCGGCTCCTGAATACCCCTGTAACACTGGTGTGTGACCTAAGGCACTTTGACGCTGGCCTTCCACCACCTGTTACATCTTCCCCGATGACCACCGCTACAGACAGAACAGCTAGGCGACATTGCTCCTTCATCTGTGCAGGTGAAATATCTCCTGTGCTTTTTCCTCCCAGACTGACTGCAGGGAACATATTGTGGCCTTCAACATGTTAAATTACCGATCTTGCAAGAACTTGTGGAAATCCTGTGTGGAGCATCATACGTTCTTTCAGGCTAAGAAGCTACTACCTCAGGAGAAGAATGTTCTGTCTCAGTACTGGACTATGGGCTCTAAGAACCCCAAAAAGTGAGTATTCTTTAGGGATGGTATCCACACTAGAGTGAGATGTGAATGTGTCCTGGCCCCCACTGGGTAGTGACATCCTTGGGGGAAGGGACGCCATCATCCAGGGACCCCAGGGACGGAGCCAGAGCTGCAATTTCAGTCTCCCCAGGGGCAGCAGCATCCCTTTCCATGGAATCTCAGGTACTTCTATTTCCCCGCTTGCTTTCTGCCTCCTTGACTCCGCTGCCCCGGGGCACCCAAGCAGCCAGAATTGCAGTTGCTTCTACACTGTGTAGTACTAAGGGAAGCAGGTGCAGTGACTCTGAGGGTCATCATGGTACCCAGATAGCCCCTCCCACAGAACGTTCATTCCATACAGTGCTCCCTAATAACGAATGAAGAAATAAAGCTTCTTGGAGGTGCCTGGGAGGCTCAGTAGGTTAAGCTTCCGACTTCGGCTTGGGTCATGATCTCATGGTCCGTGAGTTTGGGCCCCATGTCCAGCTCTGTGCTGACAACTCAGAGCCTAGAGCCTGCTTCAGATTCTGTCTCTCTCTCTCTCTCTCTTCCCCTCCCCTGCTCTAACTCTGTCTCTCTCAAAAATAAACAAACATAGAAACAATTTAGAAAAAAAAAAGAAAGAAAGCTTCCCAGAGTCAAGTGTCTTTGGGATATACTACCTATTAACAATCATGAAATAATAGTAGTAATGAGAACAGCCAATTGAGCATTCACTTGGTGCCGTACACATACTTAATTATGTTTAATTCTCCTAACAATCCCGTGTGTACTAGTATCTGCAGGAATTATATTAAAAATACTTAATGAGTAGTACAGTGGAAGAAATTACTCTTAGAAAATTGTAACTTTAGATTAAAATGTATTCCCTAAACTAATCATGCAGTTTATATTTTTGTGTGTGTTTATTCTAAGACTGCCTTCTCAAGATGAGATACAACAGAAATTATTTATCAAGTTATTGTAAACTGTTGCTTTGAAAAATTGCTTTCATAATTTTGCATTGTTGAGGTGGCTATTACTAATGAAATAATGCCCTTGTATGAGCCATTATCTGATATGTGGACTGTTATCAGGCTCTTCCAGTGACTTTCGTATCTGGATAATCATTAGGTAGCTTTTTATAGATTCAATTAAGTAGCGAATTAATGTTAGTAGCAATGATAGTATCTGTGGCGCAAAGTGCTCTCTCTGAGCTTCTGATAAGCCAAGAGCAAATATATTTTCAAAGTTTTCAGCTCCTATAATATTGTCTCTAGTATTTTATACATTTAGTAGCTATTACTGACGACGTCACAGGCATAACTTACTGGAATATAGTTTTTACGTTAGTTGGACCTAGTCCTTTGAGCCAGCTGACAGGATTAGATAATGAGCAGTTGAAAGCATGGACTGTTGCTAAGAAGACTGAGTTCAAATCCTAATTGTGTCACTTCAGTTCACATGTCTTCTCTTCTGTAAAATGCAACCCACATGGAGTTGGGGGTAAGGTGGGACAGGTTCTGGTTATCCATTGTGGCACAATAACCTACGCCTATTTTGGTCCCTTGAAGCAACAAGCTTGGGGCACCTGGGTGGCTCAGTCCAGTGTCCAACTCTTGATCTCAGCTCAGGTTATGATCTCAGGGTCACGAGTTCAAGCCCCACGTTGGGCTCCATGCTGGTGTGGAGCCTACTGAAAAACAAAACAAACAAAAAACCACAATCTTTCTGTTATATCTCAAGATTTTGTGGATCAGACATTTAGGAAAGACCATGTGATATAGACTGGGGTTTTTCAGTGACAGGTGGCTGGGTTGGGCTATGGGTCCAGGATGACTACTTGGTGGCATGATGGGAAGGCTGAGCTCGGCTGGAGCCCTCACTTCGCTTTGTGCCCTCCAGGCCTTGTCATGTGTGCTCTCCAACATGCTTTTCTTCACGGACGTCTCCTGCAGCAGTTCAGGGCTCCAAGCACCCGAGGCAGCAGCAGCCAGCCATCCTAAAGGCCAGGTCCAGAAATGACACAGCCTCTCTTGATCAAAGCAGTCACAGGCTACCCCATATTCAAGAGTGGCCAAGTTCACTTGAACAAGTTCAAGTTCACACGAACTTTTTTAATCTGCCATTTTTAATCTGCCACTGGGAGTCATTTGGGGTATTGATGGTTCATGGCACAGGTCAGCAGTTCATTCAAGGCCAGCTTCAGTGCCCTGCAGATTTCAGCCTTCACTGTCTCCATTTTATAAATGGGGAAACTGGGGCGTAAGGTTACATGATTGGCCCAACCCTAGAGATACGTCTATATACTTGCATGTTGGGCCCCCTGATAGAAGTTCCACATAAAAGACACTTGCTCAGTATCTTCCAAGCTTAAGGGACAATGGAACATTTTTTTCCCCAAGGAATATCTATTAATAACCTATGACACATACTTTGAGGAACTACAACATTAAACCTTTGAATCTTCCGGCTTGTCGTCATGTTCTGAGGCAGCGTTCTCAATCAGTGCTAATGTGCCTTCTGATAGAGATTCTCTTAGTGATGTTGCTGCGAATGTGTTGATCAGGGTGACAACAGTATTTCTTACTGTAAGTTAGGACATTGATATTCTTGGGGTGTTTTGTGTTCTTCTGGGTTTTTTGTCCTGCCTGTTTTTTGTTGTTGTTTGTTTCACTTGTGAGTTTTAGGCTGCAAGGAAATGTGTGCATTTTGTTGTTGTTGTTGTTGTTTGAGAGACAACATGAGTGGGAGGGGGTAGGGAGGTGGGGAGGGATCTTAAGCAGGCTCCATACCCAGCACGGAGCCTGACATGGGGTCTGAGACCATGACCCTGAGATCATGACCTGAGCCAGAATCAAGAGTTGGATACTCAGCCAACCGAGCCATCCAAGCACCGCTGGATGTTTTAATAAGGCATTAAAACACCCTTGAAAATTTAGGAATGGCAGAACGGGGTTTCCTGACTTCAAACCCCATCCTTTCAAATAATTCTTTCTCTGAGGGGTCTAGGTAGCTAAGATTTAAATTCTCTAGGTGTAAATGCAACACAGAAGTTTGCTTCGGGGAGGCCCTTTCTTAGGACATGGCATGGAATTCCACTGTCAAGCATTCTCTCAGGCCTCCTCTCAAAGAGTTATCTATGATTTACAGCTAATGGCTCCTGCCAGCGTGGATGACGGAGAAACCTTCCTGGAAGGGTGCTTAATGTTTGTATTCGTGCCGTTGTGAACAAAGTGAGATGTCCTTGAAGTTACTTGAACTGTATTTCTTTCTCTGTTACCCTAACACTTCCACAGTGGCATGGTTTGGTTACATTTTAGAAGCAGTTTTGTTGCTTACAGTAGTAAGGCCCAAGAAAATCGTTTCACCAGGAGAAGAGATAACCAGGAAGAGCCAGGACAGAAAGGAACCGTTTTTGACCTGCATACCTCTCCCTTCTGGCAACCTTGGCTGGTGTCATCTGGGTGCTCCCCAGCCCTCCACCAGGGCGGGGAAGCATGGCTAGACTGTGTGCTTCATTTGTGCTGTAATTTCTTGTTGAACACGTCTGTGTGGAAAGTGAACCTTGCTTCTGGTTTTTCAGGTCTGTAAATAACCAGTATTGCAAAAAGGTGATTGGAGGGATGGTGTGGAACCCAGCCATGCGGAGATCATTATCGGTGGAGCACTTAGAGACCAAGAGCCTGCCTTCTCGGTCCCCTCCTGTCACTCCCAACTGGTACGTCCTCCTTTTTTTTTCTGGCATTACCCACTTTCTCTCTCTTAAAAAGTCAGCTTCATACATTTTCCCAGTATAGATGACCTGCAATCCGAGTTTATGTTTGTGTGCTCGCGTGGTGCGAAACTAACAGTTTACTGTTATGAAATCCACAAGCCTGGCTAAACATTTTCCTTAGTGTGTAATGCTGGGATGCTCTCTTTTAAAAGTTATTGGGTCTGGAGGCACCTGGGTGACTCAGTCCGTTGAGCCTCCAACTTTGGCTCAGAGCATGATCTCACTGGTCATGAGTTCGAGCCCCACGTCAGGCTCTGTGCTGACAGCTCAAAGCCGGGAGCCTGACCCAGATTCTGTGTCTCCCTCTCTCTCTGCCCCTCCCTTACTCGTGCTCTGACACTCTCTCTCTCAAGAATAAATGAACATTAAAAAAAATTATTTGGTCTGAGTTTGAGAGCTACAGCCTTCTGAAATGCCCCTTTTGGGCTTAGTACACGTTGGCATCTTGATGTTCTAGAAAGCCTTGTGCTAAGGAAGCATGCCAAGCTTTATTCAGTCTGTTTTCTGTTAACATCACACAAAATAAACTTTGGGAAAACCTAGTAAAGGTATGCAGTGTAGGACGCAGGACCCTGAGCAACAGTAGCAAATGCACTTGGGCAAGTAGCCTGCCAACTTTTTATGATGATGGTTTAAAAGGAAGGAAGTGGCGGTTTGGCCAAGTGGGAAGTTACTGTTGTGTAGTAACACAGTACTATTGATTAGCAGAGCCCAGGGGGAATGGGAATAGTGGAGGCAGCCCTGACAGTCTCAACGAGAAATGGCTCACAAAGAAGAAGGTGGAAAAACTGAGAGAAAATAACAGGCAGAAGGCTCAGCAGCCTGGGATCACCCACTGCAGGAGCCGATGCCCAGTTGTGTAACTGCATCACCCAGACTCAGATTTGGGCTCTCCTGTTAATTAACAAGTTTCTTTACCTCTCTGGTCTCAGTCTCCCCATTTATAACCTCTGTAAAGAGGTTATAAAAATTGCCACAAATGACATAACAGC
This sequence comes from Proteles cristata cristata, assembly GCA_017311185.1. NCBI lineage: Eukaryota > Metazoa > Chordata > Mammalia > Carnivora > Hyaenidae > Proteles > Proteles cristata. The sequence goes on along the minus strand of JAESUZ010003225.1, from coordinate 837,559 downwards.
ATATGAGTGCTCCATAAGCAATTTTTAAAAAATCAGATGGAATTATTATCATTATTTTATTATAATGTTCCTCAGAGAAATCAGGCCATTTTTGTGAATGCCTCCAAAATGGCAAGGCGTCATCAGCAGGAGGGGGAAACCTAACCAAGGACTTTGCCCCAGCTCCACGCTGGAATTAAGAGTATGGCTTTCTGGGAAAAAAAGAAAAAAAAAAATACGGCTTTCTGTTCATTTCACAAAAGACAGGGTGGACCTGTAAATTACCAAGGACGGATCTTCTAAGACTAAGGGAGATTCTAACCCACACAAAACGGAGCTGCTGTGCAGGGTGGCTGGGTGAGGACCCTCCCCTGAGGCCCCAGTGCTCTAGGCAGAGATACTGATGATATTTAGTGTTAGAAATCATAGCATGACTGAGATTAGTTTCTTGGTTTCCCACGATTTAGGCACTTCATCCTAAAGTGGTAGGTTTATGCTATAAAGTAGCAGCTTTGTCCGAAAACCTCTGGCGGTGATGCCAGGGCTCCAGGGCAGAGGCCCAGGACAGGCACCCAGGACAACAGCGGGGGTTGGATGTTGCCACACCCGTGGCCTGGAGCTCTTACTGCTATTTATAGGTCCCCTCCTGAGGAGTCACGAGCCTTTCTACCCTATTCTGGACACAGTACTATTGATTAGCAGAGCCCAGGGGGAATGGGAATAGTGGAGGCGGCCCTGACAGTCTCAAGGAGAAATGGCTCACAAAGAAGAAGGTGGAAAAACTGAGAGAAAATAACAGGCAGAAGGCTCAGCAGCCTGGGATCACCCACTGCAGGAGCCGATGCCCAGGTGCTGCCCCAGGCGTCCGGACAACATTGCTTCATTTGGTTCATTCTCAGAAGCAGGTAGGTACAGCTGAGGCCCAGAGAGGTGGTGTGACTTGCCTATAGCCATACAGATACTGCTGCTATGGGCACCTCAGAGGGCATACAGGATATACTTTTAAAAGCAAACATTCCTTCTTGGATCAAGTGAAATTCACATGAAGGGATGTAGTTGAAATAAGGTTTCAGTTTTGCCAAAAACTGTACTTTGGCTTCTAAACCCTTTATTTGTACAGGTGCTTGAGTGAATCTAAAGAATCGATCAGTAGTCAGTATGATCTATTATTTGTACATTGAGGGCTTGAGTCCTCCTGGAAGAATAACTTCCTAAATCAATACTCACCACTTCCCAAAGGGCATAAACCACTCTCATCTGCCTGTGTATACAGCCCAGAAGACCGATCCTGGGGCTATACCGTGGGGCTGAGTCTCAAGGACCCACATGGCCCTTGGTGGATTCAGGTGTAGTAATGGGTTAACTCGTTCTTAATTTCCAACAGCCTGGCCAAGGCATCCTTAGAAAGGTCAGGGCATAAAGTTAGATCACTGGTGTCTAATGAAGTGTTTGGGTGGAATTTGCCTTGAGCGTTCTCACACTTGGCCTCTCCCAAACACAGGCGAAGTCCTCGACTCCGGCACGAAGTCCGGAAGCCACGACACTCTTCCGCAGATAACCTTGCGAACGAGATGACGTACATTACCGAAACCGAAGATGTGTTTTACACGTACAAGGGCTCCCTGTCCCCAAAAGACAGCGATTCCGAGGTGTCTCAGAACCGAAGCCCACACCGAGAGTAAGAAACGTGTTGTTCTCTGTATCTGCTTGTTTGGGCTGTTGAGGAATTTGCTCAAGCCCAGATGGCCATTTAGGTCAAGGGCTAGAGCCTGCAGCCAATGCCCTATGGTGCCATCTGCCAGGGTGACAACATAAATCAGACTGTCCCTTGCACCACAGGATGACAAGCTGTGTGCCTGGGGTCTAGAGCTTGCGCTTATTTTTGCCTGCGACAAAGATCTACTCTCCACATATGTGTTAGCTCCCTTGAATAGTCTCCAGTTTGTGAGCAAAGCCCAGGGTAAATCATTCACATGATTCCAGAGGTACAGATATGTTAACTGTTGTAATATTTCTCTAGACTGTCAGAGTTTTACCACTGTAGGACTTCTAGATCACTGGAAACATGCCTACTTCTGCCCATCCATAGAAAGCCTTCTCAGACCCACAGTATCCCTCAGGGTTTGCTTTAAATGAGTTGCGAGTATAAAGTAAAAACATGGATAGAACATCTCTGAAACTTCGTTAAATTTTTGTTAACTGTTTGCATTGTTCCTTGTAAGCCCCCCCTTCCTTTTTATAAATGTGACAAACTCCCTTCACATCTCCAGGCTGGGGAAAAATGTCTCTCTGGAAGTACTGGCTTGAGTTTATTCCATAAGGTTTATCTGATTCACTTGTTCTCTTTTTGTCTTGCCTCCCAGGGAACTCAGAGCTCCCTGTTAGGTTTAATTGCATTGGCTTCCCTTAGTCCAGGTTTCTGATACAGCCCCTGCTTCCTTTCCTCCTTGCCTTATTCATGGGTCTTCTTTTTTTTCTCTCAATGATTTCACAGTTCTACTGCGTCTATACATTTTAGAGTTAGCGATCTCAAGGTTTTTGAGGTAGACATTATCATAAAGTGACATTTTAAGCTGAAGTATGATCAATGGATCAACCAACCCTTAGGAAATTACCTGTAGGCACTGGGTCCTCATTCTGTTAAGTCCCATAGTGTGCCCGAACTATAGAAACCTAATGCCTCCCGGAACAGCCCAGGATTAGCAAGAAGGCACTTGAGTTAATCTGTAAATTTGTACCACTCTAGCTGCTAGGCTTAAAGCATTAAACGCATCCTGATTGGCACCCTGATTGCATCCAAGACCTCGGCAGGTGAAGTGCAAGTCTCGCCTCCCACTTATGTGTGAGGTTGTCACCTCTCTGTTGTCTCTGACCGCAGCAAACATGATTTCCAGCTTATCTGTGTTCTTAACACCTCTGGTTAAATAATCCTCCGGTTGCTATTTCCTTGTCACCTGAGCTTAGATGATGCTTTTGTTGAAATGGTCAGTATCTCTTGCTCCAACTTGCAACTCCATTGAAGCGACATTGTGGAAGGGTGTGAGTTCCTTTGTGGGACCTCATGGTTTTGCAAATCTAGGTATACGAGACAGGAATGCAGGCGTGCATGACTTGAGCCAGTTTGAGTCTGCGATGGGCTTCTGTAGCTTTGGGGAAAGGAGAAGGAGGGCTTAGGAAATGGACAGAGAGCTCTGGGAAGCTCAGTCACACTTCCTGTGTCAGCTCTTCCCCTGTGGTGTATAGTCCCATTGCAGAATCGGGGAACATCGAGACGTCCCCCGTCCAGTGCAGTAGCCACTAGTCACGTGTGCCTATTCAGAGTTAAATTACTTAACATTTAAATTCCATTCTTCAGTCATCCAAACCTCAAGTGCTCAAGAGCCACACGTAGGTAGTGACTGCCATTCCAGACAGCACAGACAGAGCATCTCAATCATCACAGAGAGTGCTGTTGACAGTACTTCTCAGTGCTGGGTAGAAGGACACGGATTGTGTCCAGTGGGGTGTGGACATTTTAAAGGGCTGCATGCATGGCTGAGTGCAGCAGCATAAGGAATGTACCTCCTGCAGCTCCCCGAGGGAACGTCAAGGGCAGTTAGGCAAGTCTTTGCCTTAAGAGGCCTCCGAGCCGGCCGGCAGATAGCACATGGTCAGCCTTCCTCATTGCATCTCCTGCCACTTTGGTGAAAGGGAAGTTTGGGGAAGTGTCTGAAGCCCACGTCAGGTTTTCCTCCTGTGGTCTGCCACCATGTCATGGACTCGTGCAGAAGCTGGACCCTCACAGTCCAGCACAGGAGTCCCTGGCCACATAGGGCTGTTTAAATTTACGTTCATTAGTTAGATTCAAAATTCACTCCCTTCAAGTCCTGTTTGACTTGAGTAATTTCGGGCCCTGCGCACCCGTAAACATGGCACATCACTTCTTTCTGAAAGTCTTCCAGGAGACCTCATAAGATGGGTCATCCCCGGGGCACTTTTTTCATTGCAGCTTAATGTCAAAAGCAGCAGACAGTGACTCAAAGGCAGCCTTCCTTGTCGCGGCTGCACGCCAGGAGACGTCTCCTAGAGTTAAGTTAGTGGCTGTGTGTTGTGAGGGGGGTGAGCAGCTGAAAATGGCACCCCTGCCACCCCAGGGAGGGGATCCCTTCCTACTGGCAGAGCCAGCTGCACCCCTACCCCAAGAGTCTGGGACCCCCCACTGCCCAAGGCGAGCAGGAAAGTCTGGTCCCTACTCTGTGAGAATAAAACAACAACCTATAGTGGCTACTTGAATTTTTGCAAGGTGTCGAAGAAACGTTTGACATGTTTTATACAGCCCATTTGTGTTAAGAGGCAAAAAGAAGTATTCTGTCGGAGAAATCAGATGAATACTATCACAGTCAGTAAGTACGGAGGGTTCCTTGTAGAAAGGGGAAGTAAGCGTAACGTTCTGTACCCATGTAAACAAGAAGAAGAAAGAGAGAGGAAGAAAAAGAGCAGATAGACTTTGGCTCTAAACCCAGGGTGGTGCGGCTCAGGCTCTCTGAGCATTATCTTAGTGGGTGAGTCACTCCCCGGGTTGTTCCGTATTTATAGCAGCCCAGCAAAGTTGATGATTATAGTTATGAATCCTTGGCAGTTTGCTTTGTGCCCTAGTCAGCTGTAGTCTTCTGTTGCTCCCAGGTTTCTCTCAGCCATTCCATGTCCCTTTGCTTGCTTCAGAGCGAAGGTCGAAATCTGCAGAAAAGGAAGTTTCCTCCATGGCAAAAAAAATAAAAAAAACAACTTACCATTCCCCACCACCCAGAAAATGTGGGAGGGGAATCTCTCTAAAGGAAAAGTGACTTTGCAGAGCAGAGGTTAAAAACAACTTCCAGGGGCGCCTGGGTGGCTTAGTCGGTTAAGCGTCCAACTTTCGCTTAGGTCATGATCTCGCGGTTCGTGGTTTCGAGCCCCGCGTCGGGCTCTGTGCTGACTGCCAGCTCAGAGCCTGGAGCCTGTTTCAGTCTGTGACTCCCTCTCTCTCTGACCCTCCCCTGCTCACGCTGTCTCTCTCTCTCTCCTAGAAATAAATAATTAAAAAATATTAAAAAAAAAAAACAAAACAACTTCTGGAGGAGTGCTTGGGTGGCTTAGTCAGTTAAGTGTCCAACTTTGGCTCAGGTCATGATCTCATAGTTCGTGAGTTCAAGCCCTATGTCGGGCTCTGTGCTCACAGCTCAGAGCCTGGAGCCTTCTTTGGATTCTGTGTGTCTCTCTCTGCCCTTGCCCCCTCATGCTCTCTCTCTCTCAAATAAATTTAAAAAATGTTAAAAAAAAAAAAACCAAAAAAAACTTCTGGGAGCACCTGGGGGTCTCAGTCAGTTGGGCATCCAACTTCAGCTCAGGTCACGGTCTCAGGGTTTGTGAGTTCGAATCCCACATTGGGCCCTACTGACAGTGAGGAGTCTGCTTCAGATCCTCTGTCCCCCACCCCACCCCACCCCCTGCCCCGCACCTTCCTCTCTTTCTCTCGCTCTCTCAAAAATAAGTAAACCTTTGAGGCACCTGGGTGGCTCAGTTGGTTGAGTGTCCGACTTGGGCTCAGGTCATGATCTCATGGTTGGTGAGTTCGAACCCTGCATCAGGTCCTATGCCAAGAGCTCAGAGCCTGGAGCCAGCTTCAGATTCTATGTCTCCCTCTCTCTCCCCCCTCCTCTGCTCATGCTCTGTCTCTCTCTCTCTTTCAAAAAATAATAAATACACATAAAACATTTTTAATAAATAAGCATTTAAAACAAACTTCTGTGCCCTGAGTGGGGCTCTGGGAATGCCTCCCTGCAGGCACATCGGCAGTGCAGGAATGCCCTCGCCCCTGTCACCCAGTCGCCCCGTTGGGGATGGGGAGCTCTCCTGCAGCGTGGCGGCCCCTTCTGGTGTTGGATAGCCTGGTTGTCCAGACTGTGCAGGGAATGTGTCCTTGACGCTGACCCAGCATGAGCAGTGCCGTCCACAGATCGCTGCCTGGAGCTCCCTTTCTGATTCTTCCTGTCTACTCTCCTTTAAATTAATCAATTCCAGTCCTGTTAGCCGCTCTCCAGCCCTCAGCCCGCTAGTCACTGTTCTCCGAGCACATCAGTCCTACGCTAGCCGGGGGCACCCGATCCGTGTGCGTCTAAGGGCCTGGCCTCTGTGGGAGGAGGCCAGCCAGCAACAGGTCTGCCTCAGCAGTTCTGTGTTCGTCTTCCCTGCACATTGCCGGTCCTCACCTGGCGGCTGTCCACGTGCGTGTGGACGTATGTCCCTGCACGTTGCCGGTCCTCACCTGGCGGCTGTCCATGTGCGTGAGGACGTATGACCGATACTTTAAAACCCCAGGGACGCCAGTGTCCACACATCATCTCCCTGTCCGACCTGTGGCTCCCCCTGTGACTTGGGGAGCCCAGCCACATGGGCACCCTGTTTGCACCCACTGGAAACTTCGGTCATCTTAGACTCCTTCCCTTCCCCCTTCCTCAGCTAGGTTCTCACCTTGGTCATCTTCCCCTACACCGAACATCTCTTGAATTGGAGCCCTCCGCCATCCCGCTGCACTGCCCGTGTTCAGCCCCCGCCGTCTGTCACAGAGACCGTCGCGATAGCGCCCTCAGTGTCCTGCGGGCTATGATTCTCCCCCTTCACGAGGCTGGGAGCCTTATTTTTGTGAAGTCTGTGCCCCAGCACGTCACTCCCCTGTGCGCTTTCAGAATTTCATGCTGTCTTGTCTTTTTGGTGTTATTCGTCTTCGGCTGAGACAGCCTTCTCCTTCCCTGAGACTCTTACTAATTCGCCTTTCAGACTCCACGTCCAGTCCCCCCTCCCCTGTGAAGGCTCCCCTGGCCTCCCACTACAGCCCCGACAGCTGAAGCATCTCCATTACAACACGATGCGAGTATTTGGTTGGTTTTCCACTTCTGTGTCTTCTCTCTAACTAGACAGTGAGCTCTTTGAGGGAGGAGGCATAGTGCCCCCTTCACCTTCGCTCGCAGACCTGGCGCAGTGCCTGGCGCTTAGGTCCTATCCCGTGGCCGTTCATGTGGTTGGACAGATGGTTATGTGACAGGCTCCAACGTTGTCGCGGTGGGATGCCCCCCACCACCTCCCCGTTAGGCACCCATATTCTACGCACAGCATCACGTGGGGTCTGTATCAGAGAAGAAATCAAACGGATCGACTGTGCCGAGTTCAGGTTAACCGTCACCTGTGAGCACAGCCGGGTGGTCGGTGCTACCGCAGGGCCTCTGTCAGGAGACTCTCATCAGAGAACTAAAGCACGAATTAACTGAATTTTATTTTTTTTTTTTTTTAAATTTTTTTTTTTTAATGTTTTATTTATTTCTAGAGAGAGAGAGAAAGCGTGAGCAGGAGAGGGTCAGAGAGAGGAGTCACAGACTCCGAAACAGGCTCCAGGCTCTGAGCTGGCAGTCAGCACAGAGCCCGACGCGGGGCTCGAACCCACGAACCGTGAGATCATGACCCAAGCGAAAGTCGGACGCTTAACCGACTAAGCCACCCAGGTGCCCCGACGAATTAACTGAATTTTAACAAGTGCCTTCTTGCCTTTGAGATGTCTTAATACCTGAGGGGGCAGCCCGGGGTGGGGGACAGACGCATAGCCCACGATTTCATCAGTGAAGAAATACAGGGCCCAGAAGGGAACACAGCTGTACCAGAGTCGCTGAGCCCCATCAGCAGTTTCTTGACTTTAGTTTTGATCTTGGGCCCTTGGCATTTATTACAGAGATAAGGGTATCGCGGGAAGAAATGTCCGTATCATAAAAACCCACCCTTGAGAAGAGTACTCCGTCATTCAACGAATCTGATGTAAAGATAAGATCATGTGAAAATTTTCTCCAGGAATTTTATTCAAAAGACACACTGCCCTGGCAGTGAGCTGGTATCCTTTCTTCCAGCCCCTTCATAGCTCCCGTTTGGGCCGCAGCTCAGGAGGATCAGCATCTCCCCGGAAACGCGGACGTTGCCCCCCCACCCCCCAGCCTGCTGAATCAGAGTCTGCATTTTAACAAGAACCTCAGGGCGCTCGTGCGATTGTGATACTCTCGGCAGCTCTGAGCTCACAGGGGCTGAGAACTAGGTACCCCATCTTTTCACCTCCGCTCCCAGCTGACTGGGTGAATTCTGTGCTCTTCTCGAGTAATCCAGGCAGTCCCGGGGACTTGAGTAAAGTGGTTTTCTTCTTCATTCCCTCGGCATCTTACCCGCGCACCCGCTGCATGCCCGGCCGAGTGTTATGTGCACTAAGAGAAGAAAAGAATGAGGACGAAGGTCTCTCCCGACCTCAAGAAGCTCCTCGACTCCAGAGAGAGACATGACACCAGAGGGCCCCGGTTCTGTCCCACCACCGTAGCGTGCGCCTCCTCACCGTAGCCCGGTTAGAGCTGGGAAGCCCTCCGTGGAACACTGTTTTGCCTGCCCGAACAGGCTTGGGGGTGGACGTCCTTGTCCTTTTGCAGAGTGTACGGGAGAGCGGCATAAGGCGTCACACAGGAGTCTTCCGTGGGCAGATTTAATTTCTTTCATGCTGGTGCTGTCCTGAGAAGTGAATTCTGCCATGGCTTTTGCTTCTGATACGTGTCCATGGCATTGACAGTTCTGAAGCCTCTGGCTCCTGAGGGTGAATACCCTTTGGTCTGCCTGTCAGCCAGTCTGTCCCCGCCCCCTCTGCCTTCAGGGAGCTGAAGGTGTCCGTCCCTCCCAGGCTGTCCTGGCTCTCAGACAACAGTGACAGTCTCCTCCCTGTCCCCCTTCCTGCCTCAGGGACAGACCTCTTCTGTCCCCTCCCTCCCCAGTTATTGGCTTCATCAGCTCACACTGTCTTCTCAGCTCAGCTCATCCTACCCGTTACTTCACTCCTTTCCCTGGAACTCAGGTCTTCCTCCCCTTCCCTCCCCTCCCCCCGCCCCCAGCAGCTCCCTCGTCCCTCCTCACCCACAGGGCTCCCCCTCAGTAGCACCTCACATCCTGCCCCAAGGAGGGAGGAAACCCGCTTGGTTTGGCGTCTTCACTCCTGGCTTCCGTGTGCTGTATCCAGCTGCCACCTTCTCGTTGTTTCTCATTTGATGTCCTCCTCACCATCTGTCTGTCCATCCTCCACGCTGAGCAGAACGTTACTGCAGCCTACAGGGAACGTCTGTACATAGTTGATCAGCCAAAAAAATTGTCATATGTTTAATAAATTGCTCTCTAAAAGTAACCTCCATCCCTACTTAGAAAATAGGATTGGGCACATAATGACTTTGAATATATTATTTTTAGCACTGTGGGCTGTGTTAGGTAGACGGTTACATTCTATACTGAAAAAGAAAAATACTTTAAAACTTTATATGATGCAAGCCACACACTCAAAATATAGAAATTAAACATAATGAATATAAAATTAGAATTTTACTGAAATTAGTCTGTTCTCTTCTGCTTTGTCACCTTGCTCTTCTGGTTTTTTGTTTATATGCCCTTCACCCTTTCTGACTATCACCTTCTAGAGTCTTCCAAATGTTTGAGGAGTGTATGCTATTTGCAACTTCATATTAAAGGTTCAGCTCCACCCCTAGAACTGGAAATAGTGTTTCCTAAACTGGGTTTGGCTCCATTTTTGTCCCGCAGCTGACAAGCAGTTACCCTTCTTGCCACTAGGGGGTACCCTTGTAAACGTTAAACTGGCTGAGTTACCCTACTTGGGGGGGATTTTTTTAAAGCCTTAATTAAAGTCTCTTTCATTCCAGTCTGAAAAATCTACCACTGGAATACAGCTCCACGTCCAAAATATCCTGTGTCTGAGATGCCCTCACATCCATACCACCCTCCCCTCACCCAGCAACTTGAAAGCCATAAGGCCAAAGTCTTCTCTTGCATATAGCTGTTATTTCTGTCACTGAATTTTTATATTCACATAAGTTGAGATGGTGAAGTATTGTGTGACTATGACACAGATTTTAAATTTAAAGCAGGATCCTTTGAACTTGCTAGGGAACAGAGGAGCCCTACTTTGATGGAAAATCCACAGAGAAGGGTCTGAGAGAAAACTTTGGTGAGAGACAGCAGGACCCGTCTTTTCTGTACCCCGTGCCACTGAGTGCTTTGTCTCCTCACCTCTCTCATGACTTAGGTCTGATTGTGGTTAGACTGTGGCAGAGTCTGTAGAAGGTAAGGAAAACCCTACGTCGCATAGGACATAGGCATCTCTTGCGAGGCGTGTGGCTTGCAGGGGGATAGTGTGGGTGTGCATGATGCACAGAAGTCAAGTGTCCTGCATGGTAACAGCTGAGATGGTTACTCCCTGTGGACCTGTGAGCTTAGAGAGGTGATGGCGGGGAGGAGGGAGATTTAAGAGAAGAGCTGGCATGGCCTGGAAAAGAAAGAGATGTCTGGGGACCCAGGTCTGCCAGATTCTGAATGTTAAGTGAGGGGAAAGCTGTGTGTCTTTGGGCAAGTCAGTCAGCCTTTCTAGACCGGTTTCTTTTTTATTTATTTACTTTTTTATATAGTTTATTGTCAACTTGGTTTCCAGATAACACCCAGTGCTCATCCCAACAAGTGCCCTCCTCCATGCTCATCGCCCATTCCCCCCCCTCCCCCACCCCCATCAACCCGCAGTTTGTTCTCAGTATTTAAGAGCCTCTCATGGTTTGCCTCCTTCCCTCTCCGTAACTATTTTTCCCCTGCCCCTCCCCCATGGTCCTCTGTTAAGTTTTTCCTGTTCCACTTACGAGTGAAAACATATGGTAGCTGTCCTCTGCCTGACTTATTTCACTTAGCCTAACACCCTTGAGTTCCATCCACGTGGCTATAAATTAGACCAGTTTCTTCATCTGTGAAATGGGAGTTGGACCAGAGGCCTGCAGAGGTCTGATCGATTCTAGTAGTCTATAGCTCTCTAAGACAGCACCGTCCAGGAGAACTTCCTGTGATGACAGAAATGTTCTGTAACTGTGCTGTCCAAGCCACCAGCCACGTGTGGCGCTTGAGCAATTTTGAGATGTGACTGGTACACCCACGGAACTTCCAGATCTGCATTTTAATTTGAGTAGCCACAGGTGACTAGTGGCTACCATATTGGGTAGTGGAGCTCTAAGACACAGGAGGACGTTTATTGGAGAAAAAAGAAAGTATCATCTCATTGTAGACAATTAACGAAGGTCACAGGCAAATAATGCAAATTAGGATTAATATAAATTGTCTCAAATGTGCAACATTAGTCCCATTTTTGAGGGGTAGCCAAGAGTCCGACTGAAGCAGAGCTAATAGGAGGAATGAGGTGGAAGGAGAAAGCTTTCAGAAGGAATGGAGACGTGCATCTGATGAAGCCACCTTCTAAAGCAGCTGGGAAAAGAGCTGAGTTTTAGCAGCTCCTGGGTCTTCCCTCCCCTCCTGCCCCTGATCCCCAAAACTAAAGGTGATGGTATTTAGGCCAGATAAGGGCAAGGGTGGCCAAATGAGGTCAAGGGCAGCCAGTGGACCCCAGGTGGGCCAGACCCCTGGGGTTGACCTTTGGAGCTCTTCTGATAGTGCAGGAGTTCATGATAGCCCTGGGATGCCAGGCCCCCATAGTCAGTAATGCTTGTTCTGCTCAAATGTTATTCTTGTTATTAAGATATCTCCTCCTTCCCCATAATGAAGGAGTATATCCGAGAACAATCCAGCACAAAGCTTCCTGACCCAGAAGTCATCCAGTTCTGTGTCTCCATCTTCAAATGCTCCAGGCTCCTGCTCCCCAGATGGCGTCGATCAGCAGTTCATAGAGGCCTTCCACAGGGTGACCAAAGGGGGCTCCACAGAGGACTTCAGCCAATACTACTGTGACAAGGTGTGTGAGCGCGGGCCCTGTGAGCATCTAGCCTTCCCCGTGCTCAGACACCTCATGGGCGGGTTAAGTAGTTAGGACTAAAAGAAAATATCTCCTCACCACCAACTGGAGAGACAAGTAACACAATCCATCCTTTTCGCAACGTTTTCTAGAACGATAATGGCGATGGCTACCTGGTTTTGATCCGCATCACGCCAGACGAAGACGGAAAGTTTGGATTTAATCTTAAGGTATGTTGTATATCTTTGTAAGGAAGTTATATGCTGTGACACAATCTCTAGTTGGCTTTTAAACTCCCCTGAGGAGTGTGCCACATGCCTCAGTCTAAATTTAGGAAATTGGTTCAGCCTTCAGAATTAAGGAGTTTTTTAATATGGCCATAGAGCTGCCTCACACCAAGGGCCTACTCCATTCTTGGTGTTTGCTGTGTGCTTCTTGATAGCACCTTAGAGAGTTCTTACAGTCAGTGAAATTGGCATTTTTAAACCCATATTATAAATGCGTATGCTGAGGCTCAGAGAGTTGGCACACAGTTGGCAAGTAGATCTACCTCTAGAAAAGAGGTTCTTCAGGGAACCTGTCAACATCACTAAAGCCAGTGAGAGAGAATAACAGTTCAAGTCAGAGGGACAGTTACAGGGCCTTCCCCCATCTCTGCCTGCTTTTAGGCCGTGTCTGCAAACTTTGGCCCACAAGCCACATCCCATCTGTTTTTGCAAATAAAGTTTTATTGGAACACGGACACAACCCATTTCTTTACAAATGACGTGCAGCTATTTCAACACTCCAGCAGAGTTGAACAGTTGTGACAGAGGGCTCTCTCCCATACCTAAAATATTTACCTCCTAGCCCTTCACAAAGCTGACTAACCCCTGCTCTGGAGCAGAATCAGGGCAGGTGGTCTCAGCTGCCAGCAGGCACCTCCCCCGGACCCCAGAACCCTGCAGAGGACCTGCCCTCACAGCCTGTGACTGTTTCTACAGCTTCTCTCTGCTGCTCAGAAAGCTCCCTTTCCAAAAGCACTTCAAGGCTGTGTGTTCAGAGTCCTCTGGGAATGTTTGCATTTTTTAACAGGAAGCACATCTGAGCACATCTTGAGTCCGTGGGGTGTGTGGATGGCAGTGAGAGGCTTCTGAGCAGTCTCCTGATTACCCCACTAGACCCCGGGGCGGGGGGGGTGGGGGTGAGGGCCTTGTCTTCTGAAAGGGCGCCAAGGCCTGGGATTAGAGTAGGTTAAAGTGAAATACGAGCCCCCCTTGTGTCAGAGATCTCTGCAGGTCTTCGTTGCGATGAGCTATTCAAGTGTTGTTGTGTTTGTTTGTTTTTTTATTTAACACGTTTATAGGGAGGAGTGGATCAAAAGATGCCTCTTGTGGTATCAAGGATAAACCCAGAGTCACCTGTAAGTGAACACATTTTATTATTTCCTGTATGTTTTTTTCTGTTGAATCTAACATTTCTATTTCTGTGTCCTGTTTCTTTACCAGCAACAGAGAGTGTGTGTAAATACATGCATATAGATGGAAAGAAAGAATGGAACCCATGTTTTTTCCAGACTTTGCTGGTCATGTGGCACCAGCATCACCTGGGTTAACTCATTAGACATGCAGGATCTCGGGCCCCACCCCAGACCTCCTAAACCAGAGTCTGCATTTTTGCCAAGATCTCTGGGTGATCAGTGGGCACATTAAAATGTAGAAGTACTCTCAAGAAAAGGAAACTGAGGCACAGAGTTTGCTGCCCTGCTCACTTCTGGGCATGTGGACCCACCGTCGCCCCACCACCATCTGCCCTCTGCCTTCTGTCTAGGCTTCCTCAGGAGACCATTTGCTTTTTTCTAGAGTAGGGCACACCAGAGAGCCACTGCTGTCCTAAGAAGGTACCAGTTGAGGGGATTTACTCTTTTTTTTTTTTTTTAGTGTTTATTTATATTTGGGAGGGAGGGAGGCCAAGATGAGCAGGAGAGAGGCAGAGAGAGAGAGAGACACACACACACACATAAACTGAGGCAGGCTCCCGGCTCTGAGCTGTCAGCACAGAGCCCAACATGGGGCTTGAACTCACAAACTGCAAGATCATGACCTGAGCTGAAATCTGCCTCTTCATCGACTGAGCCAGCCAGGCGCCCTTGGGGGTTTTACTCCTAAGTGGTCCTTAAGGCTGTAGTTTACTTTTTCTTCCTGCTTATGGCCTCTTTGAATTGAGAGGGCCTCCATTCCTACACTATTCAGTGCACTGTTTCTCTGCGTGCGGGTTTCTGCCTTTGGTGTCATGCTCACGCCACAGGCTTTCTCCACTGCAAGACAGACCAACACTTTTGGCTGGCAGATCATTTCCTAGCAGCACATCGAGAAAACAAAAGATCTGGAGCTTCACAGTTAGTACGTTACAGTAGCTAAGTAAAGGCTGGCTGCCATAGAGAAAAGGCGTCAGTAATTTCCGTAGCCTGATTCCAAAATGCTGTGTAGCCTACGTCGTGACCAGCACCTCTTTGGAATCCCACAGCCAGCAACCATGTCAGCCCAGCAGTGGATGTAAAAATAGTGGCAGTCATCCCGAGGGCGAAGAGAACTCGAACGAGGTCTCAAGTGTTTGGGCTCTGAGAGCAGCCGCGTTCTACCCTTGAGGGTTATGTCATGGTAACCAAAGAAACTCGCTTTTCGTCTCCACCCAGGCGGACACCTGCATTCCGAAGCTGAACGAAGGGGATCAAATTGTGTTAATCAATGGCCGGGACATCTCAGAACACACCCACGACCAAGTGGTGATGTTCATCAAAGCCAGCCGGGAGTCCCACACGCGGGAGCTGGCCCTGGTGATCAGGAGGAAAGGTAAGCGACGCCCCAGGGGATGAACCACAGGGCCTTAGCAAAGCAGGGCCTTCCCAGGCCCATTCCAGGGTTTTGAAGATGTGAGCCTTGTAGCCAACATGGGAAAATCACGAACTTCCGCCTAACAGCCAGGATGTGGGACTTGTCACTTGAGAAATGTGAGCTCTGTCCACACGGGGCCCAGCCCCTCCTGGCCAGTCCTCTGGAGGAAGGCGGGACCCACCTACCCACTCTGTGCAGGACCTGAGCCCTGATTCCTCCCAGGCCGGCTCCCCCACATCCTGGCAGATGTTTGATTTGCTCCCCAGGCAGCAAAGGGTCAGGTTCTGTTCCAGTCAGTAAAGCAGAGTCGGGCAGGAGCCTGGCTGTCTCAGGGTGATCCCACCTTGACCTCTACTGGATTGAGGGACCTTGAGCAAGTTTCTTACCCAGTCTGTGCCTCAGTTCCCTCTGATGTAAAATAAGGTGACAGTAATCACTCCGTCACAGTTCTTTTGAAGATGAAGTGATGCTCCTTGAAAAGCAATAGGATGCTTCCTGAAACCTGGTAGGCGCTTGAAGGATGGCCTCTGTTGAATACCATTACTGTTGTTGTTGTTGCTGTCGTAAAACAGTAAGCTGAGTCCTTGAATCCTTCCGCCCCGTTCTGAAATACTGAAGGTAAATGGAGTGTGTGACTCAAAGCCCTGGCCGCACATCGGTGTTTTGGCGGCACAGGTATAGGCAGAGTCCTCCCTACCACCCCCCACACCTGCTTTCATTCTGTTCCCATAAATCTCCAAGCCCAGAGCTATCCCGGGCCAGCTCTCATCCCCCCTCCTCTGTGAGGCCTTACGGATCGCTCCAGATCCCTCCCTGCCACCCCCAGCTACTCCCCCATCCCCAGTGAACCACCCCCAGCCACAGCAGGTGTTCAGGACTGATAGTAGCTAATGTCTGTGTCTCACCAGAAAAGGGCCTCTTGCTGTGTAAACACTTTACATAACACTCTTGTAAGGTCAGTATGACATGGGCAAGCAGAGGTTGGGTTGCCCCTCAGCTGGCGACTGGTAAGGCTGCAAGATAGGAAACAAAGGAAGTCGCCCCAGGGGCCAGCGCGGGAGGGGACCCTCCACCAGCTGCTTTGAGAAGCTGGCGCTGGTTTGCAAGGAAGAAGATGGGTGTTTGTAGACTGTTAGAGCTAAAAGGGCAGTGCCACTGGCGGGCACTCTTGATCTCAGCTCAGGTCATGATCTCGAGTTCGTGAGTTCAAGCCCCACATCAGGTTCCAGGCTGACCGTGCAGAGCCTGCTTGGAATTCTCTCCCTCTGTCTCTGCCCCTCCCCTGTTCATGCTCTCTCTCCCTCTCCCCCTCTCTCCCTCTCCCTCCCTCCCTCTCACTCCCCCCTTCCTCCCTCTTCCTCCCCCCCTTTCTCTATCTCAAATAAAACTAAACATTTAAGTAAAAATAAATTGATAGAAAAGTAAGTAAACAGCACAAGGAGTTGCAGACCAAACCGACATCACATTCTCACAAAATAGCAGGCGAGCGACGCTTCCCTGGTCTGCGAAAGGAATGTGGTCTTTTGGACCAGAGAGATGTGGATGGACTGGATTCCTGTGTGTCCTCCCTCCTCCTCCTGCCCCCAATAGTCTATGACACTTTGGACACTTGAGACAACTTCCGTACCCTGATAGTCGATTTCCTCATCTGTAAAATGGGGACAGTGGCAGCTGGTTCAGCATTCAGTTTGACTGTGTGCAAATGCAAACGTTGTTTTCCTTCTCCTTTCTTGTTGTCCTGAAGGCAGTAGGGAGCCACTGAAGGCTTTTTAGTAAGGGAGTGACTTCCCTTCCTGGGTGGAAAGGGGAAAATCGGAGATGATCCCAAAGTTTCCGTCTTGGGAGATCAGAGAGGAACGTGGCGATGGACAGAAAGAGGCATGTGAGAGTGGGCAGGAAGTTAGTGCGGGGTAGGGATGGGGGCCTCAGTTTGTCTTTACCTGATGAGTCTGATGTGAAGGGGGAATTTGTACTGAAGAGGTAGAAGTGAACCCAGAGAAGGTGTTAGGACTGCATACATTTATTTAGGAGCCTCCGGCCTAAAAATGGCTTTGAGGGTAGAGATTGACGTGACTCTGTGGGACAGTGCTGTCATAGAGTGTCCAGGAAGGGAGTAAATGAAAGGGACCTGAGAAAGAAGCAGGGGAGGGGAGAGATGGATGGAAATAACCAGGTCGGAGAGAACATTCTTTCCCTTTCTCCTACCTTTGTCAAAAGCCTCTGAGCACAGAACACCGCCATTTAAAACTAACCAGGAAGATTAGTATGTCATTTCATATAATTAGCACTTATTGAATCATTCAAGAAATAGTGTCTTTGGTGAAAATGATTACCATGTGCTTAATCATTTAATTAGCTGTTTTAAACCATCTGCATTCAGGTGTCATAGGTATCCAGTTTTTGAGGAAATTGATCAACGAGAGTGCGCTGCCCCTGACAGACACACTCCTTCTCGTCCTTACAGCTGTCCACTCATTCGCCGACATCAGATCTGAGGATGAACTGAGCCAGCTTTTCCCGGAGGCCGTTTTCCCCACATGTCCAGAGGTGGGAGCCACCTTGGAGGGGTCCATGGAACAGCTAAAGAAGGGCCTCGAAAGCGGGACAGTGCTAATCCAGTTCGAGGTAAGAGATTGCGAGGGCCGAGTCCCGCGCCTGGGCCTCAATGCCTCAGGGGGCTGCCCAGTGGTTGCTGAGTCACCCAAGTCCCCGGGAGGCTTGAGCTCCTGGCGGGAGCACAGGGGAGCCCACGGGCAGGGAGGCAGAGCAGGCCTGGGAAGCAGGGGCCAGGACCACAGCCTGTTGCTGAACTCTGCCTCACCCTCCTGTCTAGTAACGCTCCGTAGTCATGGAGAGTCATGTCAGAAATCGAGGAGGAGGGACTCTGAGCCTGTTTAGCTGCCCACACAAAAGTTGAAACACATAGCAGTAGAAGGTGCTGGAAAGGCAGCGTGGGTGAGCCCCAGAGGGGTGGGGGGCCGGTCCTGACCCCAGCAGGCACCCTCTGTAGTTGGGAGCGGGTCGTGTCATCCCATGAAGGCAGAGCGGCTGGCCTGCCCAGGTCCTCTGCAGCTGTGTGAACAGAAGTAGGAACCAAAGTCAGACCCTGTCGTCCTTCCCCAGGAGGGGCCTCTAATCACCGAATTGAGACTGTTGACAAGGCACACGCAGAGCCCTCACAGAACAGAGCAGGAGCAAAGGAGATTCGGGTTTTAAGTCCACTGTGTGACCATGACCATCCACCCGCCACAGAGTGAAAATGGGATGTGTTTATTTTCCACATTTTTTAAAAGTAGAAGAAGAGGAGTTCATGCAATAAAAAAGAAGAGCACAAAGAAGCCACAAGTAGACCATTGAAAGAAAATAGGGGGCACCTGGCTAGCTCAGTCGGTAGCGCATACAACTCTTGATCTTGGGGTTGTGAGTTTAAGTCCCAGGTCAGGTGTGAATATTAATTAAAAATAAAGTCTTTAAGGGGCGCCCGGGTGGCTCAGTGGGTTAAGTGTCTGACTTTGGCTCAGGTCATGATCTCATTGCTCATGGGTTTGAGCCCCACATCAGGCTCTATGCAGACAGCTCAGAGCCTGGAGCATACTACAGATTTTCTGTCCCCCTCTCTGCCCCTACCATGCTCACGCTCGCGCTCTCTCTCTCTCTCTCTCTCTCTCTCAAAAATAAGCATTAAAAAAATTAAAAATAAAATCTTTAAGAGGTGCCTGGGTGGCTCAGTCGGTTAAGCATCTGACTCTTGATTTTGGCTCAGGCCATGATTTCATAGTTCATGAGATCAAGCCCCAAGTTAGGCTCCACTGTGACAGTGTGGAGCCCACTTGGGATTCTCTGTCTCCCTCTCTTTCTCTCTCTCTCTCTCTCTCTCTCTGCCCCTCCCCCACTCTTCTCTTTCTCTCAGAATAAACAAACTTTAAAATTAAAATCTTAAAAAAAAAAAAGAAAGAAAGAAAATAGATCGTGATCAATAACATACACAGTCTGGATTCACAAATGAGGAAGGAGTCCCAGCTCAGATTCAAAAGCACAAGTCAGCAATGCCATTTTTCATTGGAAAGCCATAGTAAGGAAAAAGTCAACAGCAGCAAAACTAAGAAGTTTGTTTGTCAAATGCATGTGATCGCATATTGACTCAGGAAAGCGTGAGTAATGTGAACATCAAACAGTAAAGAATGCAAAGTGAAGAGCCTTAAGCAAAAGAAAGGTTTAGGATGGTATAAGGAACATAATGTAAATAAAATACATTATTAGAATATAAAAATACGTGTGTGTCTGAACAACAGTAGAAAATAAAAGCCTGCAAGTAAAAGGGGATGATAATTGACCCCACCCTGAAAAACAAAGTATAACTAACTCCCTATTGTGTGGAAACAAAATCTTGGTAAGAGAGTAGGAATAATCTAATTATTTGGGTAGTTAATAGACATATAGTGAGTATCTACAAAGAGAAATAGCCCTTTTTTCCAGTGTGCTGCAAGAGGTTCTATTGGCTTAAGATTTTAAAGGAAGAAAATGCAGGGGTTATGTTCAACTCTGGCCTTGTATTGCAAAAAAGTTCGAAGTTGAAATATACATTTTAAACACTGTAAAACAACATTTTTAAACCCTCTCCAAAATAATTGAAGCAAGTAGAAGTTACAGAATATTGGTTTTATTTCATATTGGTCATTGGAGGGGGTGGGAAAGGCGGTGGGGGGGTGGACACTGTGGAGGCATTCATTCATTCATTGACTGTGTATTAGGTATTTACCATGTGCCAAATCTGCTAGATCAGGAGCACAGTGAGGGGAAGAGAGGATTTCTGGTCCCAAGGAGCTTACAGTCTAGTATTTGGGAGATGTATCATGAGTCCCAGAAACCACTAAAGACCAAGGTAGGACAAGCTTTCCTTATGTAGGATGTATGTTCTATAGGGACTAGAGGTAAGGGGCTTCCAGGAGGTCCTCAGGGGTGAGTGGTGTTAAGAGAGAATGGGTGGGATTAAGTATGGAGGGAAGGTCATTCCGAAGGTTACAGCCTGAACGGAGACTAAGCTCCTACGGTTTCAGGTGGCACAGGGCCTACCTGGCTTGAGCAATGGGACACAGAGTCCTGGGCGAGGCTCCAGGTAATGGAAGTCCTCCCGGTGCACACCGTCTGTCCCTGATAAGGTTGTCCACAAGGAGGCGCTGTGGGCCCTCAAAGAGGAACAAGAGCTTGGCTGCGGTTCTGAAACCCTGCTCCAGAAAGCACCCTCGCCACCTGCATAAGGCCTGAGGAGCTGGTTAAGGGGCCCCGCCTGCAGCTGCTGCATCAGCCCTACTCGGTGTTGCTACTCCTGGGTACTCTTCACAAGATCCGCAGGAGGTTTTAATGCGCAAGGTGACCCAGGGGACGACAGAGTAGAGACAGTACCACTGTTCCCCACCTGAAGTCTCCTCTTTGGAGTGCATAGTTGGACTATAGCACAAGGAACAGAGAACACAGAATTTAGGGTTAGAGTTTAGTATCTACACGTCATTTAGTTCATACATTTCCTAGAAACTGAGTAGGGCCATCTTTTTAACTCCTATCTTTTGCAGAGGAGAGAACCCCAGAGCTGCTCTGTGATGGAGCTGGGGGGTACATGGGGGCCTGCCTCTTCGGTCTCCCCACACTGCCCCGCAAGGAACCCTAGAGTATGGGAGGTAATGTAACAGTCCCGGTGATAGAAGGGGAAGATGTTTCCCACAGCTGCTAGAGCAGAGGAACGCTCAAGGAAGCCAGATCAGACAGAAGGCCACGACAAAGGGAAACCTTTAATTGAGCACTTAGTATGTGGCATGTGCTTTAAGCACCCCACCTCACAGAGCCGTTATCCCCACTGTGCGGCTGAAGGATCAGATCTCCGCTTAGTGCCCAGTAAACAGTTCAGCCTGATTGGAACCCGAAAGGCTTGCTCGGGAGGTTGTTCTCTGAACAGCTGTATCACCTTTGGAAACAGCAAAGTGCTGTGTGTGTGGGAGCGGTTAGTCCTATAGAATGGCGTCGGAGCTAGAAAAGATCTGAGAAGCAATCTAGCCACACAGAGCCAGACTTTAAATCCTGGTTCCGTCGCTCACTTCCTGTGTGACTTCACCTCTTTGTGCCCTCTACTTCCCCGGCTATAAACTCGGTATCTCACGGGTTGTTTGTAAGCATCCAGTGAGATAAACGCTCAATGCGTTGTTTAACACATGCTAAGAATGCAATAAAAAATAACAACTATTATTCTTTCTAAAAGAACATGCTCAGTCTCCACACAGGAAGTGGCAGTATCTGCTGAGCTTAGAACGCTGGGTGTCTCACTCCAGAGTCTTGGCTGTTCTGGTTTTTCCACCTGTTCCTCCGGCACCATCGGCATGTCTGATGGGGGCTGTGCTCCGGACCGGAGTGGAAAGAGGAGGCTGGTCCCTAGCCGGTGCCTGTACCCCACACTCCATGTTGCCAAAGGCCTGCCCTGGGGGAGCCGGGCCACGGGTGGAATCCCTCTTCTGAAGGCTAGCTGGTTTTCAGCAAAGCTTGTTTTGAAGGTTCTTTTTCGTTAGGGGAATTCCCCATCCCTCCCATGGCTTTCGGTAAACAATTGCTAATGTGTTCCAGAGAGTATGTGGTCCCAGCTGCAATAAAATCACACTTAATAATAATTAGCATTTCTGAAGCACTTTGGAATTTGCCAAGTGTATTTCACATATGTCGTCTCTGTTGATTCTCACAACTTTAGGATCACGCCTTTGTAGACGGAGAAAATCAGACTCGGGGGATGGGGACTTGCCTCGTGTCAAATAGCTGGTTGTTGGATAGAGGTTGGATTAGAATCTGTGTTAAAGTCTAGTTAGTGTCAGAACTCACCATTGCCAGGCGCCGCCCAGCTGCTCACCCAGCCCCCAGTGTGAGCCCTTCCCTCCGTGAGCTACTCCACATGAGCTACTCCACATGAGCAGATACTCCACGTGAACAGATTGGCATCGAACTGCCTGAGTGCTCTACCTGGTTGAGCCAACGTAGGGCATCGCTCTGTGTCACATAAAGGAGAGGATTTGGGGTTTGCATTGCTCCCAGTCTGTTACCACCTCCAGGATGCCCTTGCATTAAGGAACTCATTAAGTCTGCCCCCGGTTCATTCCTTCCTGAAGGAAATGTGTGGCTCATTTCATGCTTTCCCTGAGCCGGCCTTTCTGCTGAAGCAAGGCAAAGGGTGTTCCTAGGGAACCAGCTTCCCGGCAAAGGACCCCAGTGCCCATCCTCATCACGTGACCAGGTGACTTGCAATTTCCCCGCCTCCTTGTACAGTTAAGACTTCTTCAGGGACTTTTGGGGTGAGGCTGGTAGGAAATGAGCATCTTTCCCCTGGCCCTCTCCGCACTGAGAAGGGCAGAGTCTCCGACATTCTGCCGGAGACCAGAGACCGTGTCTGGCCAGACACCCCACCCATCCGCCTCCAGCCCCTTCCTCCCCTACCAAAGCCAGAAGCCGTCTTTCTCTCTCTCCTGATCCTTTTGTCCTGAACTCCGTCCTACGTTGCCCTTATAGGAAACATCCACTGGTGTCAAAACAAGTGACTCACCGGCCCCCATGATTACTATAAAAGTTGCTTTGGAAGGGCCAAGGGAGCTGAAAACTTAATGAGACATTTAAATAGACACACGTAGAAATTAGTGAAGGCAATTATACCTTCAAGATTAGAATTCATACCTTAAAAAAAGCATTTAAGAATTTTTCTAGAAATTTTTTTTTCTTTAACAAAAGTGTACTGTAATGTGTGAAATAGCAGGAGCGAGTGTGAGTGAGGACTTTACATTTCAAATGCTGGAAGCCCATTTAAAGGAAGGGGCACCCCAGCTCGTTATCATGTATTTAGCAATGAAAGGGACTCCAAAGAATACTTAATCGCAAAGGGTGGGATCTGCATCTGGGACTGTGCATTTAAAGTAGCCCTATTGGGGGGGTACTTGGGGGGCTCAGTCAGCTGGGCGTCCGACTATCGGCTCAGGTCATGATCTCACAGTTCCGTGAGTTTAAACCCCATGTCAGGCTCTGCTAGCAGCTCAGATTCTGTGTCTCCCTCTCTGTCTCTGCCTTTCCCCCACGCATGCTGTGTCTCTCAAAAATTAACAAACATTTAAAAAAATTTTTTTTAAGTAACACTATTGGGGCACCTGGGTGGCTCAGTCAGTTATGATCAGGTCATGACCTCATCGTGAGTTCAAGCCCCACCTCGGGCTCTCTGCTGTCTGTTGGCTCGGAGCCTGCTTGGGATCCTCTGTCCCACTTTCTCTCTACCTGTCCCCCCTTGCTCGTATGCACTATGTCTCTAATTCAATAAATAAAGTTAAAAAAATGTAGCACTATTGAAGGTCCTCAAATCGCTAGCAGCAGTGTTAGTTTATTTCAGCAAACCCTTATGGGAATGTAGAGGGAGGCTCTAGGTCCCCTCCAGCACCCCTTGCTCTCTGACTGGGTCAGGTACAGGGAAAGGGGAAGTCCGCAGTGTAGACAGACTGCCCCTAAGTATGAATTAGATCTACACAGTGCTACTAGGGAAGCAGCCTGTGGAGGCCCTAATGAAAAACGCTTACTTAATTGTACGGCTCCTTGACACCACTTGTCAGGCTTTCCTCAGCGATTTGCACCCTTTGTTCAAAGCCACAGAGCCCGTTACTCCTTTGTTAATGTTTATTTTTGAGAGAATGAGAGAGAGAGACAGTGCAAACAGAGAAGAGGAAGACATGGGATCTGAAGCAGGCTCCAGGCTCTGAGCTGTTATCACAGAGCCCAACACAGGGCTCGAACTCATGAACCGTGAGACCATGACCTGAGCGAAAGCTGGACACTTAACCTACTGAGCCACCCAGGTGCCCCAAGATTTTATTTTGAAGTATTCTCTATACCCACCATAGGGCTTGAACTCACAACCCTGAGATCAAGAGTCTCTTGCTTTACCAACTGGGCTAGCTAGGTGTCCTTGTAACTTGCATTCTTCAAAATAGATGAATGAATATCTTTCCAAACCTGTACTTTAATCTTTTTATTGCACATAATTTCGATATGACTGTACCATAATTTAAGTCAGTACCTCTCTCTGTTGGGAAATTTTCAGGCTGTGTCCAGTCTTCTGCTAATAAAAAAATGCTTTGCTGTAGATAAATTTCTCTGATATGTATCTTTATGCATTTCTGTCAGATAAAGCCCAGGGAGTGCACATTTAAAATGTTTAAACACTGCTATTTTATTTTTTATTTTAGTACCTTGACAATCTTATCAACAGATCATTACTGCTGGGATACATTTATATACTTATTGTAATTAAAGGCTTTTGCTGGATCTGTGCTTTTCTTTTAGACCATCTCAAGTTGATTACATTTATGCTTTTATTTGGAAAAAAAATCCTTGAACCTCCGGCTTAGCTTTACTGATTATATTCACTTAATTGGATTTAACCTCTATGCAGTTAGTCAGAAACAAAATGTCATTTGGGGAAATTTGACTCAGGTATTCTCCTTACAGTATCAAACCAAACTTTCCAGTAAATTCTGGATTTATTTCTAGAACAATCTCTGTCCATTAAAGCTGTCAGACTAAGTTTAAGAAGTTGTTCAGTGGTGGGGTACCTGGGTGGCTCAGTGGGCTGAGCGGCCAATTCTTGACCTTGGCTCAGGTCATGATCCCACAGTCATGAGAGCAAGTACTCTCTGGAGCCTGCTTGAAATATTCTTTCTCTCTCCCTCTCCCTCTCCCCTTCTGTTCCTCTGCCCCTCCTTCAATCACACCCACGGGTGCGCTCTCACCCTGGAAAAAAAAAAAAAAAAATTCAGTGGCTGTTTGATTGTTACAAACTGAAATTGTGAAGATCGGTAGCTGAGCTTGGGGAGAGACTGCAAACTCTAAACATTTGGTAAACATATAAGGCATGACACAATTATTGTTACCCAAAAATCTTGATGCTCATTCTCTCCTGGTGATTCCTGTGCAGTGTGTTTATTTAATTAAAAAGAAAAAAAGAGGGGTGCCTGGTTAGCTCTGCAGGTTAAACATCTGACTTTGGCTCAGGTCATGATCTCACAGTTCACACGTTCGAGCCCCGCATCGAAGTCTGTGCTAATAGTTCAGTCTCTCTCTCTCCACTCCTCTCCCACTTGCACTCTCTCTCTTTCAAAATAAATAAATAGACTTAAAAAAAAAAAAAAAGAACCAATAAGCGTAAAACAGATTCACAGAGGCCAATTTACACAAGAAATACAAGTTGCAAAAATATTGGGGTAACTGCTGTTCAGCCTTCTTATTCAAATTGCAAACACCTTTTAGTTGATGTTGGCCACAATTTAGTGGACTAGCTGTTCTCATACACCCCTGTAGGCGACTATATGTATCAGAGTCCTTATATGTTTTGAGATAGTAATTATCCTAAAAGTTTGAGTAAAACCTTTGAAAACCGCCTAATCAAAAAGTGGAGTAAAAGTTAAGAAACTATAATCTAGTAAAAATCATTTTATGTGAAAGAATATTTAGAATATTTAATGGCGTAAGGACCTAGGCATTCTATAATAAGTAGGAAAAACCAGGCTTCAGGCTTCAAAATTATGGTAGTATTTGTCAGAATACTTCTTATGAGATGTGAGATCCTCCATGGTCAAATTAACTTGAGAAAAGCTTAGCTAATCAGAATTAAATAAGCTTAAGTACTGCAGGGTTGAGCTTGGAGATTCATAGAACATATGATGGCTTGTATTTTCCAAATTTCTCTGACCTTGAAACTTTTTTTTTAATGTTTATTTATTTTTGAGAGAGAGAGAGAGCATGAGAGGAAAGGGGCAGTGAGAGAGGGAAACACAGAATCCCGAAGCAGGCTCCAGGCTCTAAACTGTCAGCCAGAGCCTGACACGGGGCTTGAACTCACCAACTGTGACATCACGATCTGAGCCAAAGTTGGATGCTTAACCGACAGAGCCACCCAGGTTTCCCTGACCTTGAAATTTTCTAAGGAAAACCTGTTAGTATTCCTTTCAAAACACTGGGTTTCCATAAAATATAGTATAGAAATGCTAATTTGTAATTCAGTCTTATTTTTTGTTTTTAAAAATGTTTATCTATGTCTTCTCTGTTTAAATGTGTACTTCTGTTTATTTGTATGCATAGAAAACCGGAGGAAAAAAACGTGAAAAGAGTTCTCTTGGGGTTGTCAAATTGTTGATAATTTTTTTTCTTTATACTAGTCTGAATTTCTCAGATTTTCCAGGGGAAGAAAAGGTTGCTTCCAACACTGAGACAAAGTTGTATTGTTTGTAAACTTTCATAAAGCCGCGGTGACTGGTGTTTCACTCTCTAGTTCAAAGTGTGAGAAACAGTTGTGTGAAAAAACCTGAGGAGAGGAGGAAACTGGGAAGGAATGGCTGTCTGTGATCTTGTGGTGGTGGTGGTTTCATTGGTGTGACCTGTCAGGTTGTGTACATTAAATATGTACCACTTTTTACCTGACAGTCATACCTCCATAGAGTGTTTTCAAAGGCGAAGAAAACTCTAGCATTGAGTCAGATCTGAAGTCAGCTCCCGTTTGTGGTTGTGAGCCAGAGTATCTAATCTCTGCTCCTTGCTTGCAAAATAAGGGTCCTCTTAGTACCTCAGCCACCGCTGTTGTCAGAACCACAGCAGGCACTGCACAATTATGTAATAGGGGCTTCGAGATGTACAAAGATGGTTTAGTTGGGGTTTTGGCTAGTTATTACATTGCTCGGCAAGGATACCTCTTTAAATGAAGTTTACTGAGGGGCGCCTGGGTGGCTTAGTCGGTTAAGAGTCCGACTTTCGCTTAGGTCATGATCTCGCGGTTCGTGGGTTCGAGCCCCGTGTCGGGCTCTGTGCTGACTGCCAGCTCAGAGCCTGGAGCCTGTTTCAGTCTGTGACTCCCTCTCTCTCTGACCCTCCCCTGCTCACGCTGTGTGTCTCTCTCTCTCCTAGAAATAAATAAAAACATTAAAAAAATAAATAAATAAATGAAGTTTACTGTGTTGAAAGGAATGGTTTTACTGTGGAAACATACTTCTGAAAAGATGAAGGAAATGCTCCTTCTTTAGCTGCTTCTTTAGCTAAGAACCTGGTTCACTCCACTGAACTGGAAAGAAATGTTTTTAGACTAATATAAATGGTTTCCATTGAACTTTGAGTCAGAATTCTTTTCTTCCTCGACTTGCTTTAGCATTTGTCAAATAACTATCATAAAAAGATTTCACGTACCACGATCCATTATCTATGACTCAGACTCCTTCCTGTGACTACCCCCCTCAAAGATCCTGTGGTTTTTTTAATGTTTTATTTATTTCTAGGAGAGAGAGACAGCATGAGCAGGGGAGGGTCCAAGAGAGAGGGTGTGACAGACTCTGAAACAGGCTCCAGGCTCTGAGCTGGCAGTCAGCACAGAGCCCGGCGGGAGCTCGAACCCACGAACCGCGAGATCATGACCTGAGCGAAAGTCGGACGCTTAACCGACTAAGCCACCCGGGCGCCCCGATCCTCACGTTAAAGATAAAAAATTGAGCAAGTTTAGTCAGTAGAATTTCTTATTAGGAAGAGTTTTCTTTTAAAATAGAGCACCCAATCACTTTTAAATGTTAAGATCTAGTGCCACGAGTGGTAGACTTTATTGTTGAAAGTATATTTTCACACTCCCACCATAGCTGTTTTTTGTAATGTTGGTTTTTTGTGGGGATTTTTTTCCACTTCTGTATTTGTTATATAGCAACTCTACAGAAAGAAGCCCGGTCTGGCCATCACGTTTGCAAAGCTGCCTCAGAATTTGGACAAAAACCGATATAAAGATGTGCTGCCTTGTGAGTATCCGGCGTGAATGCCTCCTTCTCTCCCCCACCTCCCACCCCCAACACGCTGAGATAATGTTTCCCTTTTTAAAACAGATTGTCTGGTATTCTGGACCGATTTTCAGTGTGTCTGTAAACACCACCGTCTTTATTGCCGCCATTTCAGACTCGGAACAGTTGGGGAATAGTGTTTATGCTAATGAGGTGAAGCTGCAGATGGGGTTGGGGACTGAACTCTTGTTTACTTGGTCGATAAAAATAACGCTTGGGATAATTGGTAAATTTGTTTCTCCCCCACAGATGACACCACCCGGGTATTACTGCAGGGAAATGAAGATTATATTAATGCAAGTTATGTGAACGTAAGTCAAGAATCTGGGTAATAAGAGCCCATTGATCCCTGTAACAATGGTGAATGGAATGGGTGGTGCTTTGCAGTTGATCAAGTGCTTTCTGTTCACCCCCTCATTTCAACACCCCCGCAGCCATTGAGGGAAGGCAGAATAGTCTTTTTACAGAGGACAAAACTAAGGTTCAGAGAGATTAAATAATTTGAAAAGTCACAAAGCTAACAGAAGGTGAGACCAAAACTCAGATTCTGTGTCTCTGGCTCCCATCATCCAAATGCCTTCTGTCCTCAACTGCTGACATTTTTGTGGTTTCTTTTTTTTTTTTTCTTTCTGTTTTTTTGGGGGTTTTTTTTGTTTGTTTGTGTGCCAGTGGTATGCTTGTAAATTTCTGTGTTTCTCTCTCTCCCCGCCCCCTGTTACTACTGGGGGGACCCCACCTAAAAATAAGGGGGAATGTAACCCAAAAAGGAAATGTAAAAGATTTCACGTGTTGTGGGAAAAGCATTCATTCTACTCTGAAAATGAATCTTGGGCAACTTCCTTGGCCTCTCTGAACCCGATTTTCTTCATTTAAACCAGGAGTCAGCACACTTTTTCTGTAGAGGACCAGATAGTATTTCAGTCTTGCAAGCGGAGGGAAAATGGAGGCTATTACTTAAGTACTTATATAACCACTTACCATGCAACTGTGTAAAAATATTTTTAAAACACTCTTAGCTTGCAAACTGGCAGTTAGATTTGGCCCTCAGGCCAATGTTTGCCAACCCCGATCTACATGAACAGATGATTTCTCAAGTTATAGCAAAATGTTAAGAACTATCCTAATAAAGATGGGTGTTATCAGTGATTCCATTTATTCCAAAACATCTTTGGGATTCATTGACCCTCCCTTCAACGTTCCTAGTGTCTTGAAGGCAGAGCATCAGAATCGGTGGGGTCAGTAGTGTCACGTACTCTGTCCCTTTGCAGGGAAATGGGGCAACTGAGACCAGGAATGAAGAAGCCATTAACCCAAACATCAGCCAAACCATGAATTGGGTGCCTGTGTTGTACCTTCCTCACCTGAGAATGAATGACTCGCAGTGTTACTTGAACGTTCAGCAGGCCCTGAGTGTTTTTTCATAGACATGACTCCGTTCAGAGAGAAGAAGTAAAAGCAGAGCAGGGGGAAGGGCACTGAGGACAGTTGAACACATTTTCATGTTTAACATTAATCAACTCAAATAACTGTGTGAGGTGATGGATGTGTTCATTAACTTAATTGTGGTGATCATTTCACAACATATGCATACATCAAACTATCATGTTGTACACCTTAAATATATGCAATTTTTGTTTCTCAGTTACACCTCAGCAAGGCTGGGAGGGGAAGGACTGATCGACTCAATGACACAGGCATTAGAACCCTGCAGGAAGCAAAGTATAGCATAGTGGTGGCGTAAGTCTGTGTGGGTCTATGCTTCAGAGAAAAGCAAATCGATTTTGATAGAAGGCCCTGGGTGGGGAAAGATTTGGGCATGAGGATTAGTATGTATTGCTGAAAATATAGATGGCCAGTATTGATACAGCAGTAAAGATCATTCAAACTGTTCTGCATCTTTAGGTACATTTCCTATTCTTACCTACTGAGCGTCATATGGCTTTATCTTAAGTAGCATTAAGCTAGCATTATTGTCAAGTATCTTTCAAGGATTTTTTAAAATGCCTTTTTCTTTTTTTTTTAACATTTTTAATTTATTTCTAGGAGAGAGAGAGAGACAGCGTGAGCAGGGGAGGGTCAGAGAGAGGGAGTCACAGACTGAAACAGGCTCCAGGCTCTGAGCCGGCAGTCAGCACAGAGCCCGACGCGGGGCTCAAACCCACGAACCGCAAGATCATGACCTAAGCGAAAGTCGGACGCTTAACCGACTAAGCCACCCAGGCGCCCCTAAAATGCCTTTTTCTTTGATTTTTCCTATTGGCTGTACATTGACAGAATATTCTGGTGTGGTGTCAGTTGCCAACTAGAAGAGTTTGAGATCCAGTTCTGTGGCCACCTTGTGGCAGTGACAGATTCTAATGTCTTAACAATCTCTTGCCAGATGGAAATTCCTGCTGCGAACCTTGTGAACAGGTACATCGCTGCTCAGGGGCCCCTGCCACATACCTGTGCACAATTTTGGCAAGTCGTCTGGGATCAGAAGTTATCACTCATTGTCATGTTGACGACTCTCACAGAGCGAGGCCGGGTAAGTGGCTTGATTTCCGATTCAAACATGGGCATGTCATGCTGTGCTCTATGCTACATGAATCTCAGACCTGGAAAGGTTCTTAAATGTCACTTGGTCCAGCCCCTACATAACCCATAAATCTCCTTTAGAGACTTACTGATAGGCACCTGCAGTGTTGGGGAGCTCAGCACTCCTGTCCATTCCCTGGCCTGTCCCTGAACTAACACGAGATCACACAGCCCCTCCCACTCCTGGCTCAGATCCGTTATAATGAGCCAGAAGGCAGTTTCACTTGCCTCATCTCCCCTGCCCCAGATACCCTGTGTTGACTGCACCCAGGACGAGGGCTGG
Source organism: Proteles cristata cristata (assembly GCA_017311185.1). Lineage (NCBI taxonomy): Eukaryota > Metazoa > Chordata > Mammalia > Carnivora > Hyaenidae > Proteles > Proteles cristata. The sequence goes on along the minus strand of JAESUZ010003225.1, from coordinate 807,160 downwards.
TCCTGCAAAGAGCAGTGGACGTAAAAAGTGGAAGACATTACAACATCCGTCAGCCTGTTTGTGTTGCAGCAAAAGCCGATGCAAAAAGAAGAGAGAGGGGCTTGATTAGGAGAGTGAAGGACACCACACTGTGCTTTAGCAGGGCATGCATTTCCCACAGGAACAGGTCCCTGGTTATAGAACAGAAGTCACTGTGCAAGGGTACCTGTATTATGCATTCCCTAAGTTGTGCGTACATCGAGATATCTTCATTATGAAACATTTATTCAGAAACCCATTCCAAAATCAGATAGAAATGAACTTTGAGCCACCTGCTCTGAATGATCTGTGTGCCGCTTCCTCCAAGGCCTCTCTCCTGGTACATGGTTCAGAATACCAAATTGATCCGCACTGAAAATCAGAATCCACGGGATTGGAATGAATAGTATGTTTGAGAACAGTCTATACTCTCAACCTGAAACAGCAAAATAAGAATTCCTCCTAATTTTGCAGAGAGAGACCCAGGGATTGCAAAGGACTTTGTGTGTATCTCCCAGGCAGAGGGCTCCTCACTTCTGCAAAAACAACTTCCAGGTCCATCTTGTGGGTGTTCAGCTCTGATTTTTTAAAAATTCCTCCTTACAGGGGCGCCTGGGTGGCTCAGTCGGTTAAGATCTGACTTCGGCTCAGGTCGTGATCTCACAGTTTGTGAGTTTGAGCCCCACATCGGGCTCTGTGCTGACAGCTCAGAGCCTGGAGCCTGCTTCAGATTCTATGTCTCTTTCTCTCTCTGCCCCTCCCCAATCTGCACTGTCTCTCAAAAATAAATAAATGTAAAAAAATTTTTTTTCCTTTAAATTCCTCCTTACAACTAGCTGAAATCCTTGAACACATGGCCTTGAACCTTCACCCCACCTGGTTCTCACACCTGGAAGACACAGAATAAGTTACCCCTCTCCTCTATGTACCTGGCCCTTTAGGGATCTAAAAATAATCTCAGACTTGTATTATTAAATTCTAAGTAAATACTCTTGCCTTCCAGGCTCAGAACCCAAAGCTGGCACATGCGAACACGTGCACACACACTCTCTTTCTCTCTGTCATAAAAAGTGCCTTTCAGTCAGTTAGGGAAGTGATGTTGAAGCCGTCCCCGACCCACATTGAGACCGTCCTTGGCAAAGTTGGCTTTATGGCGACGCAGTTCTGTTATCTAACCCTCCGAGTCACCACCACGTCCCACACTCTGCAGGCCCAGCTCTGGGCCGTTTCTGCTGTTTCGTTAGATGACTGACATCAATGTTATTGCCTTCCCGTCGTCTCCACAATCTGCCAGTCCCCCGTTTGAAAGCCGAGCTGTATTGGCCTGCCAATTCTGTGACTTCTGGGTGCCTGGACGTGCCAGGTTCTCTCAAAATATTTGTGGAGGTGCTGCTCGGCTGTGTCGTAAGGTCTTTTGGGGCTGCTGGGTGCGGTCTCCTCACCTGGGCTGGGCTTCTCTTTCTGCTGTAAAGTTGGCTCTGCCCGTCCCTGCTCTGAGGTCATCAGCGAGCCGCGACAGGCACAGTTAGCGACAGATGATCCGCTCTGGACACCAGACCCGTCTTCCCTCACCCTCTTTGTCCCAGCTCGCAAAAAAGGCCCTTTCTTCCATCCGCTAGGCCTTGCTTCCTCTGGCCCTAACCCTCCTGCTCTGTCCCGATGACATCCCACCCTCCTCCTCTTCATCTCCTGTTCATCTGCTCTGCACCTGAGCTCCTCTGGGGTCTCCCTGCGACCCAGGGGGCGGCTCTGTTCCCCAGCCTGGCTTCCTGACCGAGCCCATCCCAGCGGCCCCTTGTCTTGAGTCAGCAGTCCCTCCGCTATCTCTGGCCCTGGGGACCTACCCCTCTTGTTTATCGATCGTTAGAAACCTGTTCTTCTGAAATCTAAGCTACGTGTTTCCTCCCTCTCCTGTTACAGACTCGCAGCCGACCCAAGCCCTTTATCCTGAGGATCCTTATCTGGTCCTCGCCACCCCCCACAGCTTCAGCCTGTGTATGTGCCCCTTCTGATGTGGGTGATCTCATACCAGTTGATTCACTCCTGGAGCCTCAGTTTACTCCTATGTAAAACAGAGACACTAATAGTATCTACCTCATAGGGTTTTTGAGGCCAAGCTAATGTCCGTAAAAAGCACCATTTAGAACTGGGCGTACACTGTTCAAGAGATAGGAGGCGTTGGCATCCTCACCACCTGCAACCAGCATGAATGTGGAAACAGAGACTCAGAGAAGTCCAGTAACTTGCCCAGGATCACACACTTGGTTAGTAGAGCCCATTAATAACCAGGATTGGAACTCAGGGTTTCCACAGGCCCCTTGCTCTTTCTGCCCCACCCTCAGTGCTTTGAAATCCAAATAGACCTAAAATCCAGGGTAGAGAGTCCAGTTCTGGTGAATTCACTAGGAGTCTCTGGAAACAGGTATTTGTGGCTCTGCCTTGCGTGGGCTAATCACTTCAGAGACTTCCCCTCGGTTGTCCTGTGAATAGGATGCCTGGGAGTCTGTAGCAGAGATGACACCCTGTGTGGGCCTGCAGCCTGCCCAGGGGGCCACCCAGGTGTAATGTGAAGCTGGCCCCCGTATGCAGGCTTCAGGTAGATGGATGGCTCCAGGTTGGTAGATGGCAGTTTGCGGGGTTTTTTTAAATTTTTTTCTAAGTTTATTAATTTGGAGAGAGAGAAAGAAAGAGAACATACCAGGGGAGGGGCAGAGAGAGAGAGGAAGAGAGAATCCCAAGCAGGCTCAAACTCATGAACCGTGAGATCATGACCTGAGCCGAAACCGTGAGTCGGACGCTTAACCAACTGAGATTACGTGGCATTTTAAATAAGCAAAGGGAACTTAGGAGGCTTATCGTCACCACAAAACAAATGGTTCCCTGCACCTTCCCCCTAAATCTTAGAAGTTTATAAAGAGGGGCACCTGGGTGGCTCAGTTGATTACGCGTCCAACTCTTGGTTTCAGATCGGGTCATGCTCTCATGGTTCTTGGGTTCAAGACCCACCACACTGGACTCTGTGCTGACAGTGCAGAGCCTGCTTGGGATTCTCCCTCCCTCTCTCTCTGCCCCTCTCCCACTCGTTCTCTCTGTCTCTCTTTCTCAAAATAAAAAAAGAAACAAAAAAAAAGTTTATAAAGCGACCCTAAGTGGGCTCAGTTATGTATGCAGTGTGTTTTCAATATCACATTACTCTCCTAAGGCTGTGTCCTTAGAGCAGCCCCCAGGAGCAGGAAAGGCAAGCAGACCCCACATTCCAGGGACAGAAGAGGGCGTGTGGAGCCTCTGAGTGCCCAGGGCCAGCGCACGGGCCAGCGTGTGGTCATGTCCTTTTGATGACATTCCCCGACACCTGGTGAGGATGAGGCAGATAACAGGCAGCAGGTCTCAACTGCCTCGGGTTCTGGGGACGGCGGCCCCTTCGTGTCTGTCTGTGGAAGTTGGGAAACAGCCACTAACTAGAATACCCACATTTAAGGTTTACAAGTAAATTCTGAACTCCAGCTTCCCAGCAGCACACTTAACTTTCAGATACTCCATGTGACGTTTGAAAATAAGAATAGAAAAGCTGTTCCAGACAAATTACATGCATCTGTTGGTTTATAGTCCCTTTTAGCTGTACACAAATATAATTTTTATGTAAGATGTTGCAACTCTAGGCTTGGAGAAAAAAAAATTGAGTGAGTCAGAATTTGATGGAACTCTGATGGGATGGACAGCTCGGCCCTGAGTTTGAAGCCAGAGGCAAAAGCTAAGAGGCTGAGGACAAGCTTCAGGGTTGGGAAAGGCGGATTATGAGGGAGACGCAGGGGGCCCAGTGAGCCTGCGGGGGAGCCACAGCAGCCCTGAGACCTTGGCCAGGTCACTTACCCCACAGAGGCTGGGGTTCCTCATCTACCATCCGGGAGTGTGTGAGCCCCATGAGTCATCGGAGGGCCTAGGGAACACCGCTCGAATGTAACAGGATATTCATCTCAATTTGGGAACTTTTTTCCCTGGGATTTTTGTGGAATCTCTGATCACCCTTCTTCACGTTGATGTGGGGACCCCATAGCAACAGTGGTAATCTGAGCCAGCACGGTGAGCCTGGGACTGCCCACCATTCCCTCCGACCTCTGTCACCGTCTGGAAAGCAGGTGCCGTCCCCATCTGTCAGTCAAAGACTGGGAAAATCCAAGAGGTTGGGTAGCAGTTTCAAAGTCATGAGGCTACCAGAGGAGAAAATGAGTCCAGTGGAGTTCTAACTTCCACCTGTGTGCCCTTAACCTCTGTGCCTTGAGGCCTTCCTTCTGCTCATGTGGGTAGGGGAGGGATGGTGAAGGGGGTTGGTGTGGAGAGAGAGAAGGGGCCTGAGGGCATGGAGCGGGCTTGATGGGGGCTGGGAAAGGATGAGAGGGAGAGGTCGCTCCTAGGTCAAGGCGCTATGTCTGAGACCTCTCCTGTTCTTCCAGCAAGCGGACCCTGGTGAGGAAGAGAGTGAGCTCTGTACTCATCCTCTGGGCTCCAGCCTCAGGCTGGCTTGAGAGCTGCAGCCTGGCCCCTTGCAGGTTGACCAGTACCCTACTCTCTAGGAGAGGAGGGGAGGCTCCTCTGGGAACAGGGAACAGACACAGAGCACATCGGCTTTGCGGCTCTCAGAGTTCCTGGTGCAAGTGAGGGGGCTCCGGCCAGACCCCCACCTGCGCGTCCAGGTAACAGCTCATGTGCGCCACCCCCACGGCGGAGGTTAGCTCACACCCAGTGGTTCCCTTGCAGACCAAATGTCACCAGTACTGGCCTGATCCTCCCGATGTCATGGAGCACGGCAACTTTCACATTCGATGTCAGTCAGAGGATTGCACCATCGCCTATGTGTTCCGAGCAATGCTGGTCACCAACACCGAGGTGAGCGGTGCCCCTGCGGTGGGTGGTCCGGGGGAGGGCGCAGCTTAGAGGCAGGTGCTGAACCGGCATCCGCTGGAGGCCTGCACAGGGCAGTGCTCCCAGGCCTATTCTGCGTTCTCTCCTGGTGAGCGTTTGGGGAAATACTGGTGAAAGAACCAGCACCCTATACTCAGCACCACTGTTGACACTAGCTGGCAGGGGGAGCACCCCAGTGCCCCTTGACTGATAAATGGATGAACAAGATGAGGTATGTTGACAACTTTTAAAAGGAGGGAAATTCTGATGCATGTTGTTATCGCAACGATAAGCCTCGAAGACCTTACACTAGTCAAGTAAGCCTGTCATGAGAGGAAAATATTGTGTGACTGTACGGAGCACCTGGGCTAGTCACATCAGACAGAAAGTGTTAGGGTGGTTGGCTGGGGGCGGGGGGAATGAAGAAGTAGTGCTTCATGGGTACAGCGTTTCAGCTTGGGAAGATGAAAAAATCCTGGTAATAGATAGCAATGATGGTTGCACAACACTGGGAATGTACTTAATGCCGCTGAACTATATACACCTAACGGTTAAAATGGTAAACTTCATGTTACATATATTTTACCTTATTAAAAAAAGAAAAAGCCAATGTTTATGGCCCTAATGGCAAGTACCATAGAAGCGAAGGGGAAGAAATCGCAGTGGGCGGAAGTTGTGGGGGAAAGCAGTCCTGAGGGGGTGGCCTGAGCCATGTCCTAGAGGGGGAGCCGGACTTTCGAGGGGCCACCCCAGGGCGAAAGGGCATTGGGAGACAGGACCACTGAACTGAGGCCGGGGCCGGGCTCAAGCTGCCCACTTTCTGGACTGAGTGACCAAGGCCCCCCTGCATCTTCCACAGACCGGGGAAGAGCACACTGTGACACATCTCCAGTATGTCGCGTGGCCTGACCACGGCGTTCCGGATGACTCCTCGGACTTTCTGGAATTTGTAAACTACGTGAGGTCCCTGAGAGTGGATGGCGAACCTGTGTTAGTTCATTGCAGGTACTGTGGCTTCCAGGTTTGGTTTGGTTTGGTTTTTAAGTACACATATTCTGTAGGGAAAGACCTGAGGAGAGTTGGCAGAGATCACCCTAAATCCCACAAGACTCTTTGCTTTTACAAGAAGTCTCCGTTTATTTCTTTGCTATTGCAAGAGATTGGGAATTTTGTGAAAGCATAAACCTCTGATTGTAGAGCTGAAGAAGCCCACTCCCCCCGCCCCCAGCTTCCCCTGTGTCCTTGAGTCGCTGACCTTCACAATAGATATGAACAGGAGGAAGGTGCAGCCCTCAAAGGTGGGTTTCTTTTCATTGGTGTTTAAGCCCCTGGCCTCAGAATATATGAGGAGAGGCCTCTTCAGCCTGCTGGAGAGCACACCCTGAATGTGTGTTTTGTATTCCTGAAGGTCAGGGGACGAGAGCTCTTCGGAGTAAACGTGGGAACTAGCTAGGCATTAAGCTGGGCTGTGCAGAAACACTGCCTGAGCAAATCCTAGGTCTCCGCTTCTGTCCCCCCAGTGCCGGCATAGGTCGTACTGGTGTGTTGGTCACCATGGAGACAGCCATGTGCCTAATTGAGAGAAACCTGCCCGTTTACCCACTGGACATCGTCCGGAAGATGCGAGACCAGCGTGCCATGATGGTGCAGACATCAGTGAGTAGAAACCCATTGATGAAAGTAATAACAATGGCCCACGCTTTCTGAGCATTGCCCTGGGCCAGGCCCTCGTGAAGGGCTTTGCGAGTTAAGGAACCAAGGCTCAAGGGCACGGCAAGTGCTTGCCCAAGGTCACAAAGCTGGTCAGGGGCTGAGCGACTCCAGAGCCCACTCCATATCACAAGGCCCCACTCTTCCCTCCTTGGGCTATCTCCCATGTCTGTCACATCTGGGTAATCTGCAAGTTACCTCAGGAGGAAATCTTGTGGTTTTCCCCTAGAACCACAAAAGGGGTGGGGGCGGGTGATATAGAAAAAAGAGCATAATTCAGGCTCCTCCACATATTGGGTGGTGACCTTTGGATAGTCTCAGCCTCTCTCCAAGCCTCAATTTCCCCATCTGCAAAATGGGGACCGTTCCACATTCACTGACATCATTGCATACACCAGAGAGACCCAAGCATGTGTGTAGTAGGAAAACTGAATTAGTTATAAACCTCAGCAGCAATGGGGGAAGTCCAAGGGCAAGAACTCGCTGGAAGAGGATCAAAGCCGACTTTGAAAAGTCAAGGAAGGCTTTCTGGAGGAGTGGCCTCTACGGCAAAACCCCCCAGTTGAATGAGGCGGAGTAAGCAAAGAAAAGAGTGGGAAGTCCACATTGCAGCCAGCTCCGTGTCCTCACAAGCTCAGGGACAGACTTTATGAGATTTGTCTAATGATCGTGAGCTCTTGTTTTATATTATACTCAGGAAATACAATTAAGAGGGGAAAAATCAGGTTATTAAGAATATTGTTCTCTGCCCTGTTGCATGGTATGGAAGACCTCATTGCCGATTAAAAATTTCACAGCGCATCTTCTTGGTAGATTTTTCTGGCCGGTAAGGCATAGTCTGTACATGCTTTCTTTCACCCTGCACACTTCACTAAGTGAGTTTCTCAGGTGTTTGCTAATAGAAAGAACCATGTCCCACAGAGCCGCTCTTAGTGGCTCTTCTTTTTTAAGACAAAATCCAGACTCCTTCACCTTACCCTGCGCAGCCAGGTCCCGGCCGCCATGCAGCCCGTCTGTCTGTGCCCAGGCGTCCCAGGCAAGGGCTCCCAGCCCAACAGCGCCACTCCGAATGGGCCATCGGAGTCTCCATACTTAAGCGTACAGTAGAATGGCCACCCTGCAGGGACGTCACCCCTTCCCTGTCACCTCCCTCTGCTGTGGTTTCCGAGAGTCTTTCCCCACTGCTGTCTGGGAGCAGCCCCCAGCCCTCGCCATGCAGGAGTAACGGCTTCACGGGTATATCTTCTCCACTGTTTCCCTGGCATGTAGCACAGGGTCTGGCCTGACCCAGAACTGGAGGTCAGAGGGTATCAATGAGCGATGTGAAAGAGTAAGCATAGACGCGGAGTTTACGGAGCTGCAGCTGGACTCACAGCTTTCCTTTCTTTTCCAGAGCCAGTACAAGTTTGTATGTGAAGCGATTCTTCGTGTTTATGAAGAAGGCTTAGTCCAAATGCTGGATCCCAGTTAAGACAACTGTGAAAACGTTCATTCCTCTTTCCCAGGGGCATCCTCCTTGAGGACAGACCTTCTCTTTGGAAGCGGCAAGGGGAATCTGTAAGCTGTGGGGAAGGAATGAGCACACTGAACCCAGGCACTTTAAAGTTCTGTAGAAGAGGTATCGTGTACATAGGACCTGTGTAGATACGCATGCGGTTACGGCATCATCTAGGCCCGTTATTCCTCAGAGAGAAATCAGCAATGGGGATCTCAGTTCGGGGCCTGCCTATTGCCTTCCTCCCTAGATAGACATCACCGTGTTCCTGTAAACCATCCTTGGGCCGTTGAGAGGGGGCACCGGCAATGCTGTTGACCTCCCCAGAATAAGCTGGTGTGGCTGTTTAGAGTCACCTGGGTGTTTTGTGTGTATATGTGTATCGGACTCTAAGGGCTGAGCTTTCTGTCCTTCTAAGCAGAGCTGGAACCATTAGCATTCACCTGCCCCGTGCTAAGGAAACCCTGATGAATGTACTGAATGGCAGGGCGGTGGGATTTCAGGCTGAAGGAGCGGGCGGTACCTGTTCTGTCCCATCTCCCTGCCACGTCCCGTGTTCATGTTCCGGAGAATCACGTCTAAGATGCCCTGCTTTCTCCCTGCATTAATGACCCTCTTCAGGTGCTCACACGGTGCCTGGACCGGATTAGCCACATAGCTTCGGGTGAGTTTTCAGTTGAGACTCTGAGAACGAGGACTCCCGGTGCGTCCTGTCATCCGTGCGTTCGTTTTAGGAGCAGGTGCTCTTCGCCTCTGCTTGCCTCTTGCTGTACATGCGGAGCCCGAGACTGGAATTATCGACTACTGAATCTACTACATGGATTGCTGCTACGTCAAGCTATGTTACACTTGAAACGTTACGATTTTCCTGAGGGGAGATGGGATATCATCTATAAATGTTCAGAATCTTTGGCCCTGCTGAGGAAAGGTCTAGTCATGGAGCCATGGGAAACCCAGATTCTAGAGGGTTGTCCGTGGATGTGTGTGGATGTGTGTGTGTGCGCCCATGGTAAGTGGTTCTCAGGACTCCTAACTTGATTCAAATTACAGTTGAGTTTATATAAAGAATGAGTCTCTGTATAGAGGAACAAATGTGTGCATTCACCCTCAGTTACAATGGTCTCCATTTCATTTCAAAGGAGAGGATCAGGCTATCTGAATATAAACACAATTTGATGTTAATTTATTCTAAGTACACCCTGATTTTGATTGTCCTGAAGAATTCTGCCTTTGTTCATACTGTGTTAAATTTTTTAAAATTTGTGACAGGACTGTAGGAAATTATTATTTAAGGAAAATAAATTACATAAAAATTTTAATGTGGTATTTTTAAATAGCGGTTCTTATGTATCCTGAAGGACAAGGAAGCTAAGCCAGTTTCTTAATGGGATTTACAGAAAAAGGATGCTTTTATATCATAGTGCACAGAAGTGAAGCCATTTTGGTGTTTAGCAAACTCTGGACCAATTGAGTAGTTTCCTGGATGCAAGATGGATAATGACCCATATGATGCCGGGTTTCTAAAGGTTCTTTATCTCCAGACTTAGCATAGTTAATTGCATACTTCCCTCTTTGCCCCGCCAATATTTTACTGCTAAACGGCAGCGGTGGGCAGGAGGGGTTACAGAGCACCATCGTCCGCTGCTGTGAAACAGGAGACCACCTAAGCCCCATCCTTGTCAGATTCATGCTAAGCCAGCATGATGAATCAGGAAAGGTTGGAATTTTGCAGCTGGAGATTTGGTTCCTGGTCCCACTCATCAAACACTAGCTGTTGGCCTGGTCACTTGAGAGCACTACCTCTCTTTCCTCTATTTCCTGTGAAATAGAAGAAAAACAGGGCTGAGGCTGTGGGTTGAATATGAGGATCAAATGAGATGCAATCGGCGTGAGTTTCCATCAGCTGGAATCTGTCTGACACTGCTCCAGATGCGTTAGTTAGAAGAGTTAACGTACCAGTGATTAGCCCCAAAACCCATGAAACAGAAGTAGGATTGCATGGCTTTTTCTAAGGGAAAATTTCTTTTGCTGAGAACAAAAGCACAAAGGAATATCCTCATACCAGTGCCTTCTTTCAGTCTGGACTCAGAAAAAATTCTACCAGTTAAGTCCCAAAAAAGAGGGGAAGGTGGAAAGCTGAGCTAAATTTAAATACCATCAGGATGTTTAGCAAATCATTGCCATTTGATACAAATGCATCATCCCCCTGTGTGCGAGAAGCTTGAGAAGTCTAAATGTGTTTGGAGAGTTGTGTTTTATTTCTTTTAAGCAAATTATTTAATATAGTCACAGAAATGCTATCATTACTGTACATAAACTTCAAAAAAGCTTACCAAAGGTTGCAGCTAGCCTGTTTCTGCCACTGTGCAGGCCAGAAGTTCAGACCCAGCAGATGTTACAAGGAACAAAATTTGTGAAATACTAGGGAAGAACAGGACAAGAGAATTATCTAAAGGGGTAAAATATACAAGTAAATATTACTACAGATACAACTGATTAAATTCTGTACCTCCACATTCCTGCTGCAAAACTATACATTTAAACAATTATATTGAAGCCTTTATGGGTCCTAAGTGAAGAGCATCAGAATCATGGGAAATATTTTGCCTGGGAAATTTGGCTGGATATGGACAGGGAAGACATTTTACATTTGTGTTTTGTTCTCTGGAAGATCTGACCAGACCCAGTGATGTGCCGACCTAAGATGGGACACCCCTCCCCCGTCCCTCTATCACACCGGCTCTTGGTGTTTTGACTTCCTGGGAAAAAAAGATTCAAGTCTATTTGGCTAGAGGAGGTCAGGATGAGGGGTAGTTATATCACCAACATGTGCTGGTCTGTAATTCCTACCACAGTAATTTATATTTAAAAATGCTTTTTAATGAAGTTTTTAATTTTAATTCCAGATAGTTAACATTCAAAATGCTTTTATTTAGATTGGGTAGCTGCTGTTTCTTTTGTGTTGCTACCTGATATTTTTGTTATTGTTGTTCCTCAGAAATTACCATTTGAGTGAAAGAAAGAAAGAAAAGAAGGAAGGAAGGAAGGAAAGAAGAAATTATCATTTGAGTGAAACCAACAGCCCTCTCTCCTTGAGAGGCAACAAAGAGGTGACCTCAATAGGGAGGGCTCACAGGAGACCTAGACTTGGGTGAATGTATCACCCTCAGGCTTCAATTTCCTTATGTGTAAAAAGAAGGAATTGGGGCTGGACTGAATGAGTTCTTTGGTTCTGTCAACGATTACCATCCTGGGAGTCTGTATTCCAGAGAAGGGAAATTAACCCTGAATCAAAGCCATACAGCTACTGGAGAGAGAGATGTCACGTTTCCATGACTTGTCAAAGAGACAGTCCCTCGAACCTTGGCAGGGTTGCACGCCAAGATCAGGATCGCCACTGTCTGGTTCTTGCCATTCTGTGCTGAGATCAGAACCATAAAGATGGCGAAGGCTGACCTCAGCCTGGCTCTGAGGAGTCTGATGGCTGACTGGCCGCCATCTTTGTAACCCGCATTCTGTTTGCAGCAATGAAAGGATCGGTGTTACGTAGTTTTGAAAAGTATCTTACTGAGCAATATTTTTTTTTCTGTAAATTAGGAATGTTTTTCATTCTGACCTGTCAGTGACTCGACTGAAAAAGTTTGATCAATATAAAATCATTCAAGCTATGCAACACTGTGTGTCGATATTTTTTTTATTCTAATCAATGTCTTGATTTCTGAAAAGGTTTTCTAGTTTGCCTTTTTTTTTTTTCCAGTAAATATTAACTCTCTTGGAGTAGAGTGCTCTCTGCCCATCCCTACCTTCCCTCCGGTCAGGAGCATGACCATGCACAGTACCTGCTTCTGTCCTGACCTTGTGTGGCTAATTTTAAATCTGAGTTGGGTTCAGCTGTCATGACAACAGTAGCTTACACAAAGAAGTTTCTGTACTTTCTATCACGCAGGGCTGCCAGGGTTGCTCCGTGATCCCCAGAACCCAGGTTCCTTCCAATGTGGTTCTCTGCCAACCCCAGTATGCAGCTGAGGTCCATGATGACGGCTCCAGCCAGCAGGATAGAGGAAAGAAAAGGGAGGAAGCAAAACCCCTTCCCTCAGAGCGTGTCATCTGGTCGGTGTGCATCCCATTGAACAGAACTAAGTGGCAGGGCTACCCCTACTACAAGGGAGTCTAGGGAAGGTTTTTCTTCCAAGGAACCATGTGCCTAACAAATTCAGGAGTTCTGTTTCTGAGAAGGAAAAGAATGGGTTTGAGGGACAATTAATGATCTCTGCCATAGCTCAACCCTTTGCTCACCTTTAGAGTGAGCCCATTCCTCCTCTCCCCACGGTAGACAACCCAAGCCCCAGCCGCTTGTGGCATGAAGCTCAACCTAAGATCACCTTTGAGTGATCTGTGGTCTGCCCCATCAGCTTCCTGTCTAATGACCTATAAACTCAAGACAAGTGATTTCCCAGCACAGCCCAAAAACTGTGAAGTAGAAACAGGAAGACAGCCATTGAAAACTCATCCATAAGAGGGAAGAGTAGCAAACACTGCTCCAAGCAAGTTTCCCAGCCCACTGCACAAGAAAAGTGAAGACGCTTCTGGCAGGCCACTGAGTAAGTCCCTTGGATAGCTTTGGACCTCCATGGCCACATCCACAGTGGGACTGCAGTGGGCAGCCTTCGTGAGGACAGCACATCTTTTAGAGCCTGCCTACTGCTGGGGCAGTTTTGACAGAGGTCCCCAGGCTTGTGGTTTCTTTGCCAGTAGAATTCCAGCAAGTGCCCACAGCTGAAGGTCTGGTCTAGAATGATGTTCTGTGTTTTATGCATGCCTTTTCACTTAAAGGTGGCTATCTTGAGGCCACCAGAAAGGGAAGCTTGGATGGGAAGGCAAGACCACTCATCTGACCTTTGGAGCTGCCTAGTACACATTTTCCAGCAGAGAAGTCTGGAAGGTGGCCTGCTGCCCCTGGCCGTATCTCCTAAGGCCACTGCTTTGAATAGCTGCCGCTCGAAGAACAAAAGCAATTGGCACGTTCTGTCCTTGAAGACCTTAATCAATTTTGAGTACAGGCTACAGGCTGCCTCCCTTAGCAAAGCAAGGCTCCCTTCCATCGCTGCTGCGGGTCCCTGGCTCCAGCCGCAGTCCGTCTCACTTCTGTGGGGATGGCAGCGAGGAGCAGCAGTCACCCTTCCTGTGTCCTCCCGCCATTTTCTCTACTGTGGCCTCGGTCACCACGTGGTCCCTCCTCCAAAGTACTGCAGATGACACTTTCATCAAAGTGACATGTTAGTCGCTATATAAAAGGCAGTTATCTGTCCTTGCCATCTGCTGGCCTGCCAATTCCACTAAGCCAGTGCCACATTTTAGATGTTATTTGCAGCATCCCACTTTCAAGGATCAAATTCTGAATCCAGAAACCAAAGGGAAGTTGGCTGGAGCACAACGGAAGTTTATTTCTCTCCCAGATAAACACAGGAGTCCAGAACTGGTGGTGCGGCTGCACGCTTGTCATGATCTGTGCTCCTCCAATCTGGTTGCTCCACCGGCCTCAACATACACCTTCCACCTCACGGCCCAAGATGGCTGTTCCAGCTTCAGTCATCACATCCACATTCCAGCCAGAAAGAAAGAGGAAAATGGTAAGGGGAAACTGCCTTTTGCCCTTAAGGATAATTCATAAAAAGTTGCATAGACTACTCTGACTTACAAACAGTTGGCCAGGACTTAATTATACGGGCACATCAAGCTGCAAGTGAGATTAGGAAATGAAGACTTTATTCTGGCTGGCACTCTACCCAGCCAAAATTCAGGAGGTTTATTATTGAGAATTGTTAGGGCACAATTAGCAGCCTCCCCTACAAATTCCTTGACTCTAGATCCACTGAAGGACTGATTAATGAGGAGGTACCCTGCTCAAGACCCAGCACCCGGGAACAAATGCAACGATGTCATTGAAGCAAGATGGACCCACCATCTCCAAGTACAGCATTCACTTGCTGACAAGGTCAGCACCTTTCTGTTACATACGCAACGCATTTGAGTAAGAGTAGACCCGTAACACAAACCTAACCTCTTTTCTAAATACCCCAGAGCCCTATCTTCATCTATGGCCACCCTTGTATCCATTACTCGTTGGACCCTAAACCCCTGGACTCCTCTCATGGTCAAGGAACGCTCCGGGATTTCTCCTGAGCCTGCCTCCGGGGCTTCCGGTATCCTCGTCCAAACCAATGGAGGAGCCAGGGGAGCCCTGTGGGGACACGGCGGCCGAGGTCTGGGGAGAGACGGTTGCAGTGAGGACGAGGTGAGTGGACGCAGCCCCCACATCTATCCGAGGAAGAAGAGAGGACTGCATCACTGATGAGTGTGTAGAGGTCGAGGAGCCCAGGACTGGCCAGTTTCTAGATTGGGCTGTGGGTCCGCAAGCCAGGAGGACCAGGTGCGAGGAAGAGAATGAGATTGTCCCTTGGGTCTGAAGTCCAATGTTAAGGACACGTGTAGCCAGTCTGAGGAGGCTCACACAGCCACGTCTGAATGCGAAAGTTTATTCTTAAAAATGATATAGGCTCTTCTGGGTCCTGAGCACCCGAGTCGGCCACGGGAGATGCCTTTTCTTTTGTGCTGCTCTTATTTAATTGTTAATCCGTTCAAATGCTGCCTGTAATGAAACCCAGTTATTAAAATAGGCTACCTGGGGTGAATGTGCACTTGTCATAGACTTGTCAGACTGCAGCCACAAAATGCAGGGTAAACAGTAGAGGAAAAAAGAGAGGGGAGAAGAAAATTCAGGTAAGATAGTTTTAAATATTGGCCATGCAGCAAGGAGAAAGTACAAGGGAACTGTACTGAGGGGCACTGCCCAGGGGAGGAGAGCTGTGTGAACTCTGTCCAGGCCGTGAGGTCACTGTGACCTGGGCCTCTGGGGCTGCAGCGAGGAACTTGGCTCTCAGACTTCGCCAAGCCCAGGCGCATGGCTTTGCTTGCAGCGAGACACGTAGCTGGCAGAGGCCGGAGGCGTGTGAGAACAGTCCTGATAGTGATCAAGGCCCGTTAAGTCAAGTTTCTAACAGAAGACATGCTATTTATACACCAACCATAAAAACTCAGAAAATTGAAACAAACAACTGAGAAATGTCTAGAAACGTTCTAAGATAAATGTTGAAGTCGGTCTCTCGTTTCTTACCGCACATCTGGGCTGTCCTCAAGAAGGCAGAGCTTGCAGGAATTCTGTCTTTTGTAGACACTGAGGCCCAGGAGGCCCCCCGATCCCGCCCTCCTCAAGTACACCGGTCTGGGGCAAGCCCTCCCCCACACAAGCTTTATCATCATCTTTCTGCCCCCCTCATCCCAGGTAAAGCCCTCCTGTCTTCTCTTCATACTGTCAGGAACTGAGACCGATGCCCGTAGCAGGATCCTTCACAACGGACAGAACGTGGGAGCCAGCCAAATGTTAGCCAGCTGACGAGTAGAGAAACAGAATGTGGTCTGTCCACCCAGCGGAATATTACCTGGGCACGAATAGGAATGGAGTGCGGATACATGCTACACTACGGGTGAACTTCGAGAACATGCGAAATGAGCAAAGCCAGGCACGAAAGGTCACATACCATGTGACTCTGTTTATAGGACTTGTCCAGAAAAGGAGAACTCATAAAGACAGAAAGGGGTTTTGAAGTAAATCCCAGCCAGGGGCTGGAAGGGGGATGGAGAGTGGCAGCCCCCCATGAATGGGGGGCACCTTTAGTGTGGCCCTCCGATGGCTGGGAATACTTCCCCTCTCTTGTGTGTTCGTCCCCGGTTATGCTTACCTTACCTCCCTGCTGGGGAGAACCCCAGCACACTGTGACGAGCGGGTGGCAGTAAAGGCCTGTTGAATGAATACAGGCCAGTACTCTTTCCCTTCCACTGCTGTTCTCAGGTGGGATCCTGTCCTCCCTAAGATTCTGCCTTCTTGATGTGACTTAACACCCAGACACCTTTATCCCGATGGCAAGAAGTTTTCAAGGGAGCTGGGGACGGGGGTGGGGGCGGGAGGGGGAGGCGGATGAAAGAAAGAGATTTCTAGATCTGACCACATAAAAATTCAGGACGCCGTGAGGGCATCTGGGTGGCTCAGTTGATTAGGTGTCCGGCTCTGGATTTTGGCTCAGGTCATGAGCTCACAGTTTGTGGGTTCAAGACCCATGTCAGGCTTTGCACTGACAGTATGGAGGCTACTTGAGACTCTCTCCTTCTCTCTGTGCTCCTCTCCCACTTGTGCATGCACCCTCTCTCTCAAAATAAGAAAATAAACTTAAAAAAAATCAGGACACCATAAACACCAGAAAAAGGCAATCAATAAACTGAGAAAAATATTTGTAATATGACAAAATTTTCAAATAAGAGTTGCCATTTTTAGCTTAACTTGGCAAAAATAAAAGTCATGTTTTTAAGCATATTTAATGACAATTTTAGGGAAAATATTTGAATTGAGAAAAGCCTAAAAAGAAAGAAACATTTTAATAGTGATTAGACCAAAATTGTGAGATTGGTGGGAGGGAACTTTTTTGTTAAGTTTTGCTCTCTTCCAATTGTTTATGATAAATAAGCATTACTGGGCGCCTGGGTGGCTCAGTCAGTTAAGTGTCTGACTTTGGCTCAGGTCATGATCTCATGGTTTGTGAGTTTGAGCCCCCACGTTGGGCTTTGTGCTCACAGCTCAGAGCCTGTGTGGGATTCTGTCTCTGCCCCTCCCCACTTGCTTTCTCTCTCTCTCTCTCTCTCTCAAAATCAACTTAAAAAAATTAAAAATATAATAATATAGACTTACAATGAAATATTCAGCAGTTACAAATAAGAATGAGAAAGCCCTTTATTATTATTCTATACTTTTACATTACTAGTAATAGCAAATATTCTGTTATTATTTTATTATTATTATTCTATACTAATATGAAATGCTTTCAAGATAGAGTGTTAAATGAAAATACCAAGATAAGAACAAGGTGAAGAGGAAACTTCCAATTGTGTAAAAAAAGGAGGAAAGAATAGCCATCTCTAGCTAGATAGACTTGTATATAACTACACCTGTAGATACTTTTTTTTAATGTTCGTTTATTTATTTTGAGAGTGTGCACAAGTGGGGGAGGGGCAAGCTCTGAGCCAAAGCAGGGCTCAGTCTCATGAACCATGAGATCACGAGCTGAGCCAAAATCAACAGGGGGACGCTTAATGGACCGAGCCACCCAGATGCCCCAACACTTGCTTCTATAGGCATAAAATAACTGAAAGTTCACACAAGAAACTTGGAACCCTGGTTTTCAGAAAACAGAGATATTTTACTCTACACCGTTTGGTACCCTTTTTTTTATTTTTATTTTTTAATTCCAGTATAATTACTACTAGACCAGCAGTTGTATTGCCTATTCAGTAATAAATAATGCACAAAATTAAAGCCCAAACAAACAACTAGGGGTTCCTTTGCATTGCTGTTCAGGGCTTAGACTGTGCATTCATTCTGCCTTATTTTAAATCCCAGCTACAGTGCTTGGTGACTGCGTAAACATTAGGGAAAATTGTTAATGGCTGTAAGCTCAGTCTTCTCTGTCACAAAATGGTGGTGACAGTAACACCTGCCTTGAGGGATTGTTGGAAGGATTAATGAAATTACTAAGTGAGGATTAAGTGAGATAATCCATGTAAAGTGCTCTATCGTATACATACAGTATATCACATGTGATTATTGGTCCCTGACTGTCCGGGGCACAACAGGTTCACAGGGCCATTGGAATATTCCCTGTTTCCCCACGATGGAACAGTATCACCCACTTCATAAGACTGTACAGATCAAATGACTTCATATATTTGAAATCCCTGAAACAATGTCTGGCTCACAGGAAAGGTTAACAATTGTTATGAACAGAAGGCCATTCCCATTTTTTCCTCACATCTCTGAACTCAATGGTGTCCCTGTATTTCAATCATTGTATCTTTCCTAGAATTTCTATGGAGACACTTTTCAAACCTGCCTATAATTTTCTCATACTGTTCTGCTCTGGATTTAAGGCTCAAAGCATCTGTTCCTTTCCCACTTCAAAAAATTATAAATCTGCTTATTTTAGAGGTTTTTTTTCAGGTTGCTTTATTATCTCTAGTTCTTGGGTTGCTAAGCCTTCTATTTGTCGCAACTACTGACTGCGTGTGGCTGATTTCCTCACTTGGGTTTGTAAATGTGTTGCAAGCCTATGTTTATCGGGGTTCTTGTGAGCACCCTTGATTCCCAAAGTTTCCCTATCCCATGGTTTCATGGACCTTCAGGTCCCCCTCCAGTTCTGGACAAGTTTTTATATTCATTCATCTCTCCGCTTGGAATCCCCAGGCCCTACAAGGAAGAGGAATTTCATCTTCGCCTGGGCCAGTGCAAGAGGTGGATTTTTTCCAGTTCTGCTTCCGTAGCAGGGCAGCCTCTGTGACTCCTAGCTTTTTTCAGGCAGGCAACCCATTTTCATCTCCCCGTAAGCACAGAGCCTGAGGCTGGGCTCCCCTCACGGGCAGGTATGAAGTCTCCAGTGCCAACCACTCACTTTTGACATCCTATGCAGGCCTTGAGCTCCACCATGCAATGGTTGGGGCACACTTTATGAACAGGGAAAACATCCATGAATCCAGGACTATCCAGGTATCTGAAGAGAGAAATAGGCTTCAAGATGAAACTTCAGGAGAACTTCAAGGAGCTTCAAGATGAAGCTGAGAGAAGAAAGCAGTGAGGGTCTGGCCCAACAAACTTCTTGGAAAATGAGTTTTCAAAAGCAAATGACACAACCCTATGGAAAACCACGAACGCCTCTGTACTGTTAGAAAGAAAACCACAGGGGCTCCTGGGTGGCTCAGTCGGTTGAGCATCCGACTTCGGCTCGGGTCATGATGTGGGTCGAGCCCTACATTGGGCTACGCTGACAGCTCAGAGCCTGGAGCCTGCTTCTAATTCTGTGTCACGCCCTCTCTCTCTGCCCCTGCCCCTCTCATACTCTGTCTGTCTCTCTCTCAAAACATAAACAAACATTAGGGAAAAAAAAGAAAAAAAAAAGAGAAAAAAGAAAACGAGAGGCCCAAAACGGCGTCACTTAGATCAACTCCCCAAATGGGGGCTTCATGCCTAACCAAAGTGCAGTTTCAACCTCCCCTAGGACTGTAAGACTTACCCAGTCAGGAATCTTCTGATCAGCACCAATGAGGTGACCTGCCACATGAGGTAACCTCTCTCTCCCCTGTCAAAGGAAGATGAGGTAATCTGCATGATAAGACCCTCTGCTCTTCCCACTTAAGGAAAGTGACCTTGCCTAGAACACGCCTATTCCTTTGCCAGTAACTTTCTTGCTGTACCCTCCTCCCTACAAAAACTTTCCATTTAGTGTGACTTCTCAGAGCATCCCTGGATCTTGCATCTTGCTGCATGGGATGCTGCCCGATTCATGAATCACATAATAGAGCCAATTAGATGTTCAAATTTACTCAGTTGAATTTGTTTTTTACCAGTACTAAAAAGAGATTTGGAGGAAATGTACCAAAATGTTAACTGAGCTGGTTTTACTGTTACAGGAATGAATACATTTTCTTTCTACTTGTCTGTATATCCCACATTTTCTGTTCCCTTCACCTTGGGGGAAAATAATCATAAGCCATTAAAAAAAATTTTTTAATGTTTATTCTTGATATAGAGAGAACACAAGCAGGGGGAGAGGCATGGGGTGGGAGGATGGAGGATCCAGAGCGAGCTGTGCACTGACAGCAGTGAGCCTGATGTGGGGCTCAAACTCACAAACTGTGAGATCGTGACCTGAGCCAAAGTGGGACTGTCACGTCAACCAACTGAGCCACCCAGGCACCTCCATAAGCCATTTTTAAAAGCAGTTTTCCAGTCCGCTAGCAGAAGGTTCCTGGGATGACAACAGAGGATCACTTTAGCCTGACAGAGCTGGGGAGCAGATAAAGCAGCTGCAGGGAGGAATGACCCAGGCCTGTGCTCGGAGGTAGAAGTACTGGGTTGGAGTCCCAGCTCCGTCACACATTTGCTAGACCGTCCATGAAAGTGACATCTCTCCAAATTTCCTTTTCCTCCTTATAAGTGGGGATGTGTGGATCAATTCCATCCACAATGGTTTATTGATCACATTCCATGTCCTTGGCACTGTTGCTGGGCTGAGTCTGGGGATGCCACAAAGAATCAGAAAGACACACACTTGAAGTTCATGTCCTAAGGCAGCTCTGTCCAATAGAACAACATGCAACAAAGGATGATGGAAATGTTCTGTATCCCCACTATCCAACGTGGTAGCCACTAGACGCATGGGGCTACTGAACACCTGACATCTGAGTCAGACCTTTTTATTTCAGTGTAATTAAATGTGACTAAATGTTAACACCCAGGGGCGCCTGGTGGCTCAGTCTGTTAAGGGTCCCGCTCTTGATTTCAACTCGGGTCATGATCTCAGCGTTTGTGCATTTGAGCCCCACATCAGGCACTACACTGACAGTGCAGAGCCTGATTGGGATTCTCTCTCTCTCCTCTCTCTGCCCCTCCCGAGCTTGCTCTGTCTCTTGCTCTCACTCTCTCTCTTTCAAAATAAATAAACTTTTAAAAAATAAAAATAATTTAAAGATAAATGTAAAAAGCCGCATATGGCTGGTGGCTGTCGCGTGTGATTGTGCCATAAAGCGCAGAGAATGCCTTCGCCCTAGCTCACGGGTTGTGAGAGGGCCAAAGCAATGTAAGAGCGGAGCGGTGGGTGCCTCCGGAGGTGAGGATGCATCATGCCTCCCTCGAGCAGAGCAAGCTGCAGGAGGAGACTGCTGCGGGGACTTTTAAGAGCAAGAGGCTGCTGTTAGGAGCCTGGGAGGTGGAAGAGACGACTCCAAGTGGCAGGCACGTGGTCTGGGATCACCTGCCCCACGGGCGAGCTGAGGGCTCCCTGGGGCGCACAGCACGTACTGTGGAGAACAGGTAACCCAGTCTGTCCCAGTGACATCTGACCGCTTGCTGCCTCCCATCTCTCCCGCGGCTGGTCCCAGGGGCCTCCGCGGCTTTCCTCCCCGTGCTCCTGTATCTGGAATTCAGCTTCCCTTGAAATGGGGCGATGCCAACCCACTAGGCCTCGTCTCACATGTACACACTCTTCCCTCTGTCACCTTGAACCCTTCATTCCAAATCAAGCCGGCTTTCTCCTTAGCCAAGAGCACAGGGGCAGCGACAGCCTTGCACGGTGTTCTGATGACCTTTCCCAGGTTTTCAAGCAGCCTCGTTCACTCTGAGAGCACCCTTTGTAACACACCAGACCCCTTTTTGAAACACCCGCCTTCCCCCACTAGCCCTGCTGAAGGGAGGCCCGTGGGCCACGGGCCCCTCCGCACCCCCTACTCCCCACAACCACGGCTGATTGGACCTGAGTTAAGTCCCGGACCCCCAAATCAGCCAATTTGCAGGTTTGCCCGCAGCCTGTGAGGTGACTTGACTTGAAAAGATGAGCTGAGGGGCGCCTGGGTGGCTTAGTCGGTTAAGCTTCCGACTTTCGCTTAGGTCATGATCTCGCGGTTGTGGGTTCGAGCCCCGCGTCGGGCTCTGTGCTGACTGCCAGCTCAGAGCCTGGAGCCTCGTTCGGTCTGTGACTCCCTCTCTCTCTGACCCTCCCCTGCTCACGCTGTCTCTCTCTCTCTCCTAGAAATAAATAAAAAACATAAAAAAAGAAAAAAAGAAAAAAAAAGAAAAGATGAGCTGAGCATATCAGATGCTTTCTTGCAGGGACTTGTACAGAAATGCCCAGAGAATGAGGGAGGCAGCGGTGGGAGATTAGGTTGGAATTAAATGTTGAGATGGCATCAGGACTACCAGAGGTCATGGACGGCCTGGCTTGTCGGGACGCGATCGTGCAGGGAAGACGCAGAGGAGTAACGAGACGGGGCAGCTGGCCTGATGACGCTCCAGCTCGAGTCCCAGCCCCTGTAACTGAAGATACATGAGAAGTCTCTCGCAGGTACCTTGTCCTGTGTCATAGATCGGGTTTCCTGGAAACGGGCCCTGAGGGAAGCTGCGTGCAGAAGAGGCATTGGGGAATACTTCAAGAGATACACGGGTGAGAAGGTGAGGGAAGAACTGGATGGAGAAAAAAAAGATGAAATGCAGCTGAGCCTCAGTTGAGCCTTCAGGGAGTTCTGGAGCCATGGTGCTCCTTCAGCTCAGTCCCAAAACTGAGGCAAAGGGGCTGGGCTTCTTTATCTATGCATTTGCCAGTCCTGGCCATGGACCACCCCCAGGAGGGTGCACAACCTGGGGACAGGCAGTTCCCTAAGGCTGAAGGCCAATTCTATTCAAGTGCATGGCTGGGGGCCGTCGGCAGTCACTCTTCCCAGCATCTGGGGTTCAGGTGCAAGGGCACAGAAGAAGGGGTCTGGGGGGAGCCGTATACCCCACACAACACACACACACACACACACACACACACACACACACACACACACACACACACACACAGAGTTCCTTGAAGGCAGAGATTATGTCCTGCTGTGTTTTTCACTTCTAGCCTAGCACCTGGCGCAGATTCAGCACCGATATTGAGCATCTATCCTGTGCCGGGCATTGTGTGAGGCACATTGACAGAATTCTCAAAATGATTCTGTGAAGTACAGACCTTCGTAAAGTACATATTGTTAGCACCATTTTATAGAAGCAGAAACTGAATTTCAGAAAGTAGCCTCCCCAGTCAGCCAACAAATGAGGACAAAAATAGAACTGAAATACAGGATTGGATCCAGGGCTCTTTCCAACACACCACTTATGGCCAAGACAGCTAATTGCCTACCCAGTACCCATTGTCTTCTTTTTTCTCAATGATGGAACCCTGATTTCATTTGAGGAGGACTTGTTATCTGCTAAAAGGCTACATTTCCCAGCATTCCTTATGTTTATAACGGGTGGCCAGTGAGACACAAATAGAAATCATTAGCTGAGACTTCCAGAAACTCTTTGGAGCAGATGTATTGACTTAACTGGAAGACTCACGCTTTTCCCTCCCCACTCTCCTCCTCCTGACTGAAAGATGACATGCGGACTGAAGCTGCAGCATCCATCTTAGGACTTGGAAGACAGGAACCAAACTCTCAAGCTGGCAGAGCAGAGACATAGAAAAGATCTGAGATGTCACAGAGTCCCCATGCCGGTCTTTGAAGGTCCACCTCTATCTGTTGAAGCCCCTTGTTAGTTTAGAATCCACAGTTCCTTAAAAGTATGTTAGAGTTTGTTTATTATTCTGTTATCTTGTAGATACAACCCAAAATTGCATTTGGATTCCATGATCCATGAAACTGCATGATGAAAATATACTTTTGCCACAGTTGGAAATTCTATTAAGCAAATAAGGTTTTTTTTGAAGTACTAGAATGTTTTAGTTCCCACACTAACATACAACAGCAGATTGCGGTAATAATAGTAACACCCTACTTTTATTTAGCTCCTGTGGAATGTGTGTTACCTAATTTGGTCTTTGTAACAACTGCACAAACTAGACAGGGAAGTGCTGTTCTTCCCAGTTTATTGATGAGAGAAACTGAAATTCAGAGATACCAAGTCAGAGAGTCTTCAGATCTTGGGACAATGAAAGACCATGAGCAGTTTGATCATGTCCGTTTCATAGTGGGTATCTTTCAGTTCTTTCTTCTGTACAAAATGGAATCCACGCTTCTCAGATGACGTCAAAGGCCTTTAAAAACTAGAGCTCAGGACCGCATGGGTGCCTCCGTCAGTTGAGCATCCGACTTCGGTTCAGGTCATGATCTCACAGTTAGTGAGTTCGAGCCCTGTGTTGGGCTCCTCGCTGACAGTGCAGAGCCTGCTTGATATTCTCTCTCTCTGTCTCTCTGTCTCTCTCTGCCCCTCCCCCACTCATGCTTTCTGTCTCTCAAAATGAATAATAAATATAAAAAATTTTGTTAATAAGATAAAAAAATAAAAACAGGACCTCAGCCTAGTTCTTCTACTTTATCTTCTCCTGACATGAATCTGTATCAGATAGTATCGGCCCGGGCTAAAGGAGGAGAAATGTGACTGACAATTGAGCATTAACCTGGGACCCTTCCAGAAATGGAGACTGAAACAGGAACTTGAGTGCAGATAGTTTATTTGGGACTTGACCCCAGGAGTCTGAGGTACGAGAAAAAGTGAAACAGGGAACGAGGAAAAGACAATTAAGGAGTATTTTGTGTTAGTCACCCTGGGGCCATTGGGCCTCATTCTTGCTGGGGCCTCCCTGAGGGGCACACAGGATGCCTCTTGGAATTGTCTAATGTAAAACCAACGAGGAGAATCATTTACCCATTGAGTCCCATCCCCCACTCTATGATGGCTGCCCCAGAAGGCCTAAGCACATTCCCCCCCCCCCCCGCTTCTGGGCTGCACGTGTGTAAATGCCAAATGCCAACCATTCCCAATGGCAACAGCAGAGAAGCCAAGGGGCAGAACAATGAAGAATATAGAGCTCATCCTTGAGGTGAGATGCTGTCAGGCCAAAGTGAATGAAGAATCCACACGGAAGACTGTTTTCAGTTCTGATTGAATGAGATCCTAGCTGAATAGCCCTACAGACAACAGCTGTAAAATCTGGGCATGATGCAAGGAACAGCCCCCTGAACTCACTCCAAGGGGGAACAGAAGCCAGGCAGGGCCCGGGGCAGGGCACTTGTGCAAGGCAGGTTAATTGCATACGTGACTTCCCATTTTCATAATGTCCAATTTACAATGTAAAACAACCCAATGTGTGATGAACCAGGAAAGGGAGCACCTTCTCAAGACAAAGAAAAGCAACTGAAAGCGGCTCCAAGATAATCCAGATGTTAAAAATAGAAGGCAAGGAGTTTTCAATGGCTGTTATAACTATCCACGTGAAATAAAACAAAATATACTTTTGATGAATGAACGCATATTTCATTCCAACAGGGAAAGAAAATCAAAATTATTTTTTTTAATTAATGGAAATTGTAGAAATTAAAAACACAATATTTTAATTTAATGTAATGGATGGATTTAAGAGCCAAATGAAAATAACAGAAGGAAAATTAAGTGAACTTGAACAGAAAGCAATAAAAATTATATCATATGAAGCACACAGAGGAAAAAAAGTTGTTGTTTTTTTAAGAGTGTCAGAGCCTGTTGATACTATCAAGTGGTCTGACACATGTATAATTGGAGTTCCAGAAGGACCAGAGAGAAGGAGAATGGAACAGAAAAAAAAAAATAGATGAAATTTCTTCAAATTTGATTAAAAACATAAACTTCAAGATTCAAGATGCTCAATGAACATCAAGCCAGATAAACACCAAGAAGGCTATACTGAGACGCATTATAGTCAACCACTTAAAGTCAAAGAGAAGGAATAAATCCTGACAGTGGCAGAAGGATATCAACAGGTTACACACAAAAAGAGATGCTTGCAGACATCATGACTGTGTGAACAGAACATCCTTAGGAATATAAAAAAAAAAAAAAAAAAAGAAAGAAAGAAAAAAGCTACAGAACAATAAGTGAATCCATTAAGGTTAAAGGATTCAAGGCCAACATACAAAAATGAATTGCATTTCTATGTACTGATATGAACAATTTAGAAAATTAAATTTAGGGGCACCTGGGCGGTTCAGTCGGTTGAACTTCTGACTCTTGACTTTGGCTCAGGTCATGATTGAGCTCTGCGCCGGACTCCACCCTGGGAGTAGAGCTTGATTAAGAATCTCTCTCTCCCTCTCCCTCTATCCTTCCCCTGCTTGTGCTCTCTCTCTCTCTAAAAAATAAAAAATAAACTAAAAAAGAGAAAAGAAAATTTAACAATCAACTCCATTTACAATATGCTATAATGTACTGTAATCATGTCAGTGAGATCCTAGCATAAAGATACACATAAAAACCAATGGAAGAAAATAGAGATTTTAGAAATAGCCCCATTCCGGGGCGCCTGGGTGGCTCAGTCAGTTAAGCGTCCAACTTCAACTCAGGTCATGATCTCACGGTTCCTGAGTTTGAGCCCCGCGTCGGGCTCTGTGTTGACAGCTAGCTCAGAGCCTGGAGCCTGCTTCAGATTCTGTGTCTCCCTCTCTCTCTGACCCTCCCCTGCTCATGCTGTCTCTGTCTCTGTCTCTCTCAAAAATAAATAAAACATTAAAAAAAAAAAAGAAAAGAAATAGCCCCATTCTAGCATGGTCAGTTGATTCGACAAAGATGCCAAGTATTTTAAATGGAGAGACTTTTCAACAAATGATATTGGAACAACTGGATGTCTATATGGAAGAAAAATTAACTTTGACTTATATCAAACCACATAAAAAATGGACTCACAAGCATTCATAGACTTAGGTATAAAGGTAAAGGTATAAATTGTCTAGGAAACAAAAAGGAGAAAAATCTTTGTGACCTCAGATTAGGCAAAGAATACCAAAAAACATACACTTTGCCTAATCCAAGGTCACAAGTATCCTAAGTCGGAGGTTTAGAGATGTGATGGAGTACATACATACCTCATACATAGGACTTAAACAGAGGTCTATTTTTCTCAGCTAACCAGAAATTTAGATGTGAAAAATTGATGGCAATTGCTTGCTGCTCAATGATGCTATCATAGACACTGACTCCTTCTCTTTTGTCTCTGCTATTTTTGGCATGATGTCTTCATCCTCATGTTTCTTGCCTCGTGGCTCAGTATGGCTGCCACAATTCCAGGCATCACATCATTACATAAAAAAGGAAAAAGGGAAAGGGAAAAAAGGCAAGGAGTTATACCTGCTGCATCTCTCTTCTTTTATCATAACAGCAAGAGATTTTTCCAGAAGCATCCTCTAACTGACTCTGCTTAGTTCTCAGTGGCCAGGAAAAAAGTTCCATGGCCATCGCTTGCTTCAAAGGAATCTAAAACGTAAGGAACAAAATTGTCATAATTGGCTTAGATCTCTTTGCTATGATCACCTTTGAAATGGTACTGCAGATGCCTCAAGTTCTAAAATCAAAGATCTATTAGCAAGGAATAAGAGTGACCATATATTGGGTAGTCAACTTACAGTGTCTGTCACTTCACCCTAAACTCTAGCCATAACGAACACTTTTATTTCCCAACATCTTCCTACCTCTTTTGTGCATCCATTTCTTTGCACCTGCTGCCTGGAAAGACCTTGCTCCTTGTCCTCATCCAATAAACTTTTAGCCTTCAAAACTCAGGGTAATTGGGGCACATGGTGGCTTCATTGATTAAACACCTGACTTTGCCTCAAGTCATGATCTCACAGTTTGAGCCCCCCATCAGGCACTATCAGCATGGAGCCTGCTTGGGATTCTCTCTCTCTTTCCCTTTCTCTCTTTTCTCCTCCCCACTCTCTCTCTCTCAAAATGAATAAGCTTTAAAAAAAAATTCAGGACAATTTTACTATAATAAAAGTATACATGAAAAATTCAAAAAACAAAATAACTGGGCAGACATCATCTCCTTTGGAATGCTTTTTCTCCCTCTCTCTCTCCCTGAGGTGGATTAAATATCCATCATCAGGAATATCCAAACTCCCTGCAAATCATACCTGATGGACTGTCCATGAAGCTAAAAGCCAGCTGCTTCCTTTTCTCTCTACAAGTGGTACCAAGTCCAAGTTAAAAGAGATCATTCAATGGCTCTGCATTTCCTGATTCTAATTCCTGCCTGATAGTCAGTTGCATTTCTGCCATTTGATTCTTGAAGACACCCCAGTATCCTTAAAATTCTTATGACAAACTTCCTTTTTTGTTTAGGCTAATTCAAGCTGGTTTCTGTTACTTGAGTCCAAAGAGTCATAACTAATACATGATTCCTTGCTCATTGGTATCATAGCATCACCCACAGGGACAGAGACTGTTAGTGCCCACCAGGTATCTGTGAACTCCCCTGCATCCCCCAGTTCCTGCCATGTTAGCTTTGGGGTGGTCATGTGACCCAGCTCTAGCCAATGAACTCTGAATAAAAGTGATGCATGCTACTTCTGGGCCAAGGAGCTTAAAAGCCAATGTACCTCCCCACCTCTCTTTACCTGACTGTGACAGCAATGTGTCCTATATGTTATGGTTATAAAAAGGAAGAAACTTCCTAACCTGCATTGGACTTTGCATGAGCAAAACAAAACAAAACAAAACAACGCCAAGTTTCTTTTCATGATAAGCCACTATTCTTGGGGAGTTGGTCTGATGCAGCAGCAACCATTAATCACACCATTGCATCCATTCAATTATAGCTACATGGTACTGATCTCTTTCAATGGAATATCATCTGTCTGAGGTCAGTAGCAGGTGTTCATTGTATAATTCTAGCACCAGCCCCTGAAGGGCCTGGGACAAGTGTGTTAAATGTGTGTTAGGTAAATTACAAGGGAATGAATCACTCCACTTGATGTTTTAACACCTTAAGAGAACACTTAGTAGTAATCAAAGAGAAACTTCTAGAGCTGGTAATTGAGCCTAGAATCTTCTAACTCCAAGCCAAGGGCTTTTTGTGGCTAGCCGTCATCATTTCGGGTAGGTGATGGCAACTGTGAATTAACTCCAATGTGTGGCAATTCAGCAGACAGGCAGTCTATGTGCAGCTTTCTAGGACAATTATTCCGGAAAGTCATTTCTGGGAAAGGGCCCAAGAACTTATGCGCAGCAGAGGAGAAAGACTTTAAACATTGACTGCTTCTGTTGCTCTGGTCATGAAACTCTGAAAACAACACAAGTCAGGAGCCTCCTAGGGGACAGAGGAGCACCTGTCCTTTCAAAAATTTCAACTTTCCTGTTAAATATGTTATGGTAGGCTATCTTCTACATGCCCTTCCAGATCACTCTCTCCCCTTCTGCCCTGAGCTCCATAATGCCAACCAGGATACACTGGGTAGTCCCCCCACCTCCCCATGCCCTGGCCTCCAGAAGGTTCTATGTAGCAGGGATCCCCAGCAGGAGATGAGAGGAGGGAAGTGAATGACTCTTTCGTTGCCCCAAATGAAGGTGGCTGCTCCTCTCAGTGTGGCCTGCTTTGCAGAACCCTTGCGCCTTCTTGGTTCTGCTCACTCCTTCCTCGCCTCTTCAGACTAGGGATGGTACCAGCTCTGCTCTTTCTATATATCAGCTCTGACCGCATCCCTTGGGGGCTCTTACCCCCTCCCCCGCCCTGTCCCACCTCTGTAGTTAATCCCTATGTCAGTGAACCTTCCTCAAACTATTCTGATTTGAGTGTGTCATCTGTTTCTTATTGAGACCCTGACTGATAGGATAACTTCTTCCAGATTATGGATTCTATATCCTGATTACACTTTTTACATGCTCAGTGTGGGCCTTTCAGACTGAAGAAGAAAATAAAAGTCATCTATAATCCTATTCCTAATCTAACATTTTGGAGCCTTTCTTTCCAAGATTTTTCAGAGCACACATTATTACATAGGTTGTTTTGTTGTTATTGTTGGTGGTGGTGGTGGGGGGGTGTTAAAATATAAACAACATAAAGTTTAGCATTTTAACCATTTTTAAGTATGCAATTCAGCAGCACTAAATACATTCACAGTGCTGTGTAATCATCACCATGATCTAGTTCCAGAACTTTCTGTTTTTTAAAGACAAATCACTTTTTAAAGTTTATTCATTTATTTGTTTGAGAGAGAAACAAGAGTGTGAATGGGGGGGGCAGAGAGAGAAGGAGACAGAATCCCAAGCAGACTCCATGCTGCCATCACAGCGCAGAGCTTGGGGCTCGATCTTGTGAACCATGAGATCATGACCTGAGCCAAAACCAAGAGTCAAACACTTAACCGACTGGGCCACCACCCAGGCACCCCCAGAACTTTTTTTAAAGATTTTTTTTCCCTAATGATTTTATTTTTAAGTAATCTCTACACCCAACATGGGGCTCGAAATCACAACCCTGAGATCAAGAGTCACATGCTCTACTGACCGAGCCAGTCAGGTACCCCAAGACTCTCCTTTCTTTAGAGTGGTTTTAGCTTCACAGCAAAATTGCGAGGAAGGTTCCTGTCCCCGCATAGGTACAGCCTCCCCCATTATCAACAATTCCCACCAGAAGGGTACATTTGTTAACATTTAATGAACCCACATTGACAATCATAATCACAAAGTTCAGAGTTGACATGAGGGTTCACTCTTGGGGTTGGACATTCTGTGTATGTGGACAAAGGTACCCATCAGTATATTATCACACAGAATATTTTTCACATTCCCAGAATTCCTGTGCACTTCCCCCCCTTACATGTTTTTTAGTATTTCTACCTCAATGTATATATAATTTCATTAACACCTTTGTATCATGACCATTTCCCTGTGTCGTTCAAATCTTTCTTAAACATTGTATTTCAAATTTGTAGCCCATAATGTAACATGATTATGATTACTTCTCCATTTCCTTATTTAGGTTCTGTCCTTCAAAGTTTCTACACTCAAGTAATGCCCAATATATTGTATACACTAGAGGGAGCTTCAGAGTTCTCGAAAACAATAGTTTTCTGTGCCCTGGTGAAGAATCGAAATAACCTGCCAAGACTGGCCGAAATATTAAAGGCATCCGAGGGGCTCCCCTCACCACTGGCAAAGCTATGCCTGATCTCATGATGAAACAATGTGGGCATTTTCTTCCCAGGCCTCGTCCCATCTTGGGCCAGGAGCAGAGCTCAGTTGGTTATTTCAGCCGATGACAAGTGTGGCCATGAATCTTTAGATCTGTAGACAACCAGTGGGTGACCGCCAAGGCCACACTCGGTCTGGGAAGAAAAGCCACACAGAGGGTTCTGAGAGCAGGCCCCACCCCAGCCGAGGGAGCTCCCAGAGCCCCAGGCCAGACCCTGCGGAACTGGCTGTACTAGTTCCCTGTAGTGTTAGTGGCTGCACTGGAGAGACTGTGGTGGGTAAGCGTCCTTACCCAGGGTTCAGGGTCACCGGCCAACAAGAGGGTGGCAAGCTGTGTGACTAGGACTCCCAAACTGACTTGGAGGCAGAGGGGGGCAGGGGCCTGAGCTCCCCAGGCTTTAGATCCTCCTCTACGGCCCCTCCCACCTTTTCTAGATGGTTCTTGAAACAGGAGAACCTCACCCAACAGTGGCTGGGTAAATGCAGCTGAGAAGAGACAGAATGTACCCTGGGAATGTGGGACACTGCTGTATCAGCCTTACGTCCCCCAAGGATTAAAGTGGCCGGTCTGTTGCCCTGGGACTGAGGACTCCGCCTCTTCTTTCCCCTGCTCCATCTTCCCAGGGACTGGCCCCTCCTGGGTCACCAGATTTGACTTGTTCACTTGTGCAGGAGATAAACGAAGACCTTCTTTCCTTAAAACTATAAGCACTGGACGTTTTGACTGTGTATTAGAGTACTCACACGCACGTAGAAAGGCATGGATGTTTAGAGTAGGCGGAAATAAACAGTAGGCTTTTATTTATAGAAACAGAAAGGCGGATCTGGGAACCGTACTTTCAAATGCTACACGCAACACAGGTAGGGCTCAGGTAACAATTTCCCTTAAAAAAAAAAAGAAAGAAAATCTGTGGTTCTCAATCTTAACTGCATACAATCACCTGGAAATTTTTTTTTAATTAAAAGAAGCTTTTAAAATTTACACTCCCAGGACAATCACATCAAAATGTCCATAGGTGGGACCCATCCATCAGTGGTGCTCAGAGCTCCTCAGGTGATTCTAGTGTGTAGCCACTGGCCCTTAAAGGGTGATGAAAGAAGTCCAAGGCTTTAATGGATTGTTCTAGTCTGTACTTAGGTGTTTTATTTCTTTAAATCATGCTTTATAATGCACTCAGGCCTTCATTGATAAAGCCAATTAGAGATCTATAAACAAACTATAATTTTAACAGTTAAATTTAATGGGGAAAAAATACCTTGTGTCACCATGTGAGCTACCCATGTCTGAGAAAGACTCTATTGGCTGGCACGGCCAACGCCACCATGTTTCACTGAGCAGGCAGACGGCTTAGGGAAGAATGCGAGAAAAGGTCAAGGTTCGTCAAAGCAAAACCTGAAAGATAACAGCTTGAGAAGCTGGGGCAACATCAGATATGCACCCAGGGGAAAGAGCTTGAATTTTAAGTGAAGTAGGATAGCCGGAGAGACAAGATCAGGGGCCCACCTGGCAGTCCCAATACTGGGGACCGCCTTGAACTGGGCTTTGGTTGGCCTTGCAGGCAGGGAAGCCCAGACTCACCACACCCCCGAGCCTCAAAAGCAGCCCTGTGTTTTCTGCGTTCTCTTCTCTCTTCAATCCCAGCCACCCTCCTCTCTGTAGTGTAGGCAGGCACAGCAAGAGCAGGGATCCCGGGGTCAGACCAGCGTGGGTTCACAGCCGGCTCCATCGCTCACTCATGAAGTGTTTAACCCTTCAGGGCTCTGTTCCCCACCTATGCACTCAGCGGGTGAACTGCGAGTACAGTGCTGCTTTCCAGCCTGCATGGCCCGTGAATTAGGATGAGACTGGAGTTAAGGAATCTGCCTCTTCCGCCTGGGTTCATCCCTCCTGGGGATTCACCCCTCCTGGCCAGCTCTAGTTGACTTGCTCATTTGTGCAGGAGATAAAGCCAGAAAAATCTTTAGGCTCAGGCAAGAGGGGCCCCTGCTCTGGTCCCCTGACCCCCCCCTCAGTTTATAGGGTCCTGTTCCTCTGTTCCTTTGTCTGTACTCTTCCCTGCTGGGAGAGGGGTTAATTTAGCCAAAGGGGCCCACCGCTTAAAACCCTAGCTCCCCATCTAGGACACATTGCAGGGGCCTGGTCCCTAAAATCACCTATCCAAGTGGGCCTGTGCCCTCTTCTAGGGTCTATATGGGCTGCTCCTCAGATCCATACTTGTGAGGACAGGCTACGCTGCCTGTCTGAAGCCTGATGGAAGCCAAGGGCAGCTGTCGGGGAGAAAGAGACAGGGGGTGAAGATGGACTGAACAGAGACCTCAGGTTTCCACACAGGTATGTCCTCCTGCTGCCTTAGGACAGAGTCAAGGTTGAGAAGAGAAGGGCCAGTTCTCCCGGGCACACCTGAGCTCAGAACTCTGACGAGAGCCAATGCATTCTAAATTGGAACTGGGCCTCCCAGATCATTATGAAAATATTTGTCAGTTTAGGAGATGAGCACTTACTTTAACAACTTCTTAGCTTGATGTTTAACTTTAAAACATTGAATTGTAGATCTCCATTTATACTCTTACCCTGGCCCTGCAAATGTTACGACCTAGGGAAAACGATACTATTATTTAGGTTGTTGCTAGGATTAAATGCAAAAAAAAAACCCCAAAAAACAAAAAAAACATTCAGGGTAGAAAGCAGTTGCTCAGGAAGGATTGTACACATTTCTTTCTGGCTCATCACTGTCACTCAAAAAATTAAGTTGCAGAGGGGTGCGTGGGTGGCTCAGCCGGTTGAGCATCCGACTTAAGCTCAGGTCACAATCTCACAGTTTGTGGGTTCGAGCCCTGTGTCGGGCTTTGTGCTGACAGCTTATTCAAAGCCTAGAGCCTGCTTCAGATTCTGTGTCTCTTTCTCTCCCTGCTCATACTCTGTCTCACTCAGTCTCTCAAAAATAAACGTTAAAAAAATTTTTTTTAATAAAAAAATGAAGTTGCAGAAAAGAGTCCTCCTCCAGGTAGGCCACCACCTTCCTCCTTTCTGCTTCTAGAATGCAATTCATGGGGTGTTGATTTAGCTGGACTAATGTGCCCTCAGGCCTTTCCACTGAGAGGCTGATCAAAGTTTGAGAGTTAAGCCTAGATCTCTCACTTAACTGTGGCCCAAAAATGGCCACAACGAGGAAGTCTGTGGCCCCCATCCGAAGTGGCTCTGGGGCGAGGCAGCCTTAGGGCCGGCAGGGCTCCGGAAGCCAGGCCTTCTGTGTGTGTCCAGGGATCCGGCAAGCCCTGTGGAGAAAGATTTTTGGGGTAGGAAGCAGGGAGGGTAAAGCAGCCCCTTCGGGGACTCGGATAGCTGTCCACAGACGTACAGTGGCCTAAGCTCAGCAAGGGTGCCTTGGAACCCCAGCAGAGCTTCCTCAGGGGCCAGCGAGGGGGGAGGAGGGGGAGGGGAGCTGGCCAATGGAGGACTCAGGAGCCAGACTTCCTGGATAAGCTGGAACCGACAGAACAGGTTGGCTCTGCTATGCTGCTCATATTTGCTACAGTGTATCTACTTTGTATTTTGAAAGGACCCACTTATTGTCTGCCTTGTAAACAGCAAGTTAAGAGTATGCTAAGCTGTCAGAAAATAGGGCGGGACACCACAGGCACAGAGCTGGAGGCACAGAAAAGGTGATGTGTCAAAGGACAGTGAATGAGATGGTAGATGAATGCTGGGGGGTGGGGTGGAAACAGAGGAGGAACGACGGTACTCCGGCCATATTGAAGTAGCCTTGAAGTGTTCTTCTGTTGCTGCATGGATCACAGAGGGAAATGCACTTAAGACTATAATATGATTTCCTTCTCATTAGAAAACTCTCATTTCCTATAAATTTTAGGAGACTTTCCATATTGGTTTCCACATGTTAAGGATTGTTTAACCCATATATCAGCTGGACCTCTTGCGGGTTGAATTTTGTATCCATCATCTATCTATCTATCCATCTATCTATCTATCTATCTATCTCCCTTTTAAATAACCAGAAATAAAAATTTATTAAGAGGCAAAGAAAATGTAGTTTTCAATCACAGGAAAATTTACCTGATAATTTTGGTGTTCCACTTAGTTCTAGGAAACATGAAAAAGCACTATTAAAAACTATTCCTGGAGACTTAAGATGTCAAAAACAAATAATTTTATAACGATTTTCAGTATATTCAAATGCTAGAGAGGGCTGTAACTCTCAGAAGCAAGATCTGTTTGACTAACCAGGGTAGCATTATGCTTAAGATCAAGAAATATGGGCTCACTTTGAGGCAAAGTATAAAAAGCCTTTAAATTTGTACTCTGCTACATTTTATCTGAAGCGCTTGGGGGTTAGGAATGCTGTAAATTCACCTCTGTGCCCGTCCTGTCCCCACCACCACCCATGTATACTTAACTCCCCGTTATCCCTCATATTAAATCCAGGTTGGCCAATTTTGATGATAAAACGCTCGTTCTTTATACCTACTATTGGTATAAATGCATCATTGTTTATTTGCCAAATCCCTGAGAGGCAAAGATCTAATTAATCTATTAAGGCTTCTCTTGGAAAAAAGTCAAACCTTTCAGACGAGAGACCTGGGTTGATACCATCAGTGTGTTTTGCAACAGGGCTGGCTGGCTGACTCCAGTCAAATCAGACGGCCTCTGCCCTGCACGTTCTGAGGTTCTCGCGGGCCGGGAGCCACAGGCTGGGAAATGCCGAAGAGAGGCGGTTCCAGGCGGGGCTGCTAAGCAGAAGGAGCCCGAGGTTTCCAGCAGGCCAGTGACCCAGGCCCCGTGCCTCTTACAGGGTTCGGAACCGCTGGGCCTGTGTGTGCACAAGTGGGACCAAATTAAGGGAAGCTGAGGCTGGAAGGGAGGCCTCAGGTGTCGTGCCTTGTAATCTTCCGGGGTGGGCGCTCAGCTCTGCTTGAGTGGGTGCGGCTTCTCCTGATGGGCATGGCCACTCATGGGAAGGGGGTTAAGGTGGCCCCCACCATAAGACTTCCCAGGACCGACTGGAACTTACTGGTAGTTGACACCTAGTGGGAGTGAGGACTCTGGTTTGGCTGATTTTTCAGTTACAACCTTCCACATTTTCCCCATACCTTAATAACATTTGAATCCCTGACTGATCCCACTCCACCTTTTTTTTTTAAATTTAGTTAAAAAAAGAGAGAGAGAGATAGACAATGAGCGAGACAGGAGCAGAGAGAGAGACAAAATCCCAAGCACGCTTTGCTCTGTCAGAGGAGAGCCTGATGCGGGGCTCGAACCCACAAACCTGTGAGATCATGACCTGAACTGAAACCGCGAGTTGGACACGCAACTGACTGAGCCACCCAGGCATCCCTGATCTCCCCCACTTAGGGCTCATCACCCTTGTAGGGACACAAAAACAAATCACCACGTCATTGAAATGACAACTATGGCCACGTTGCTAGTTGCTAGGAGGGAAGGAAAATGGAGGAAACAGAGGAACCAATCGACTGTCCCTCTCCACAAAGTGAGAGAAAACCTCAGGGGCTCTCCATCCAAGAAACCTGTGAGTGGTGACTTCACAGAGCTGAGCAGTCCTCCTCAGAGGACTTTTATCACATGGTTTTGGCTATTTAATTTTAATTTTTTAATGTTTAATTTAATTTAATGTTTAATATTAATGTTTAATTTTAAAGAGAGAGAGAGAGAGGGAGCGAGGAAGAAAGAGAGAGAGAGAGAGAGAGGAGCAGAGCTCCGGGCTCTGAGCTGTCAACACAGAGCCCTATGCGGGGCTCAAACTCACAAACTGTGAGATCATGACCTGATCCGAAATCAGATGTTTAACCGACTGAGCCACCCAGGTGCCCCTGGTTTTGGCCTTTTAGATTTCCCAGCACAAATGCTAAGCCATGAAGAGATTTCCAGACTGGCTTTGTGCCATCTGCGCCCACACGGTGGGCACGCGTGTCCACCATTTGGCAACGGGGAAGCAGGAAGAAAACATGACTTACTCTACAGCCCTGTCCCACAGACCCCTCTGCGGCAATGGAAGTGGTCTACATCTGCTCTAACCCCGCACCACAGGACCCACACGGCTATTGAGCACTTGGGTGTCACCAGTACCACTGAGGAACTCAAGTTTTCCTTTCATTTCATTGAAACCCCCTTACAATGAAATAGCTGCAAGTGGCTGGTGGCTGTCTTATTTGACAGCACAGCATGAAGTTCTCGGACCTTGAGAGGCTGAGGGAGAGAGGGCAGCTTCAATCCCTCCTGGGCCCCCCTTTTCTCTTGCTTCCCTGGACATTCAGCTTCTCCTCGTTCCTCAGTCCCTGGCAGCTCCATTGCCCAGGCCTCTCCTCGGTTAACCTTACCGCACTGGCCAAACTTCAGTAAGAAGCAACATTACACTGTCTGCTCTGGAGAGAGTGAGTATGGCTTTCTCTGAGCAGGATGGGGTTGGCAAGGACCGCTGAAGCTAAGCATGGTATTCCAAGCTGCTAATTTGCGAAAATAATTTGGGAGAGTGCTACTTTCAAGCCCTGATATGGGCGAGAGCAACCTTTCTGAACTTTACAGGAGGCAGAAGTCCATGCTCCTGGAGGTTATGTTTGCTGATTGTCTCCGTGGCTGTTTATTAAATGGCTACAGTGTATTTATTTCTCTCTGTCAGAGCACTTGGCCCGGAAAGGCAGCCTCGCTCACTGAGATTTTCTGCCATGACCCAATCCAAAAGATTCAGCCTGATTTCTTATCAACTGGAAATTTGGAATTACATAACCAGCTTCCTCCTCCCCTTCCCCCACCCCCTCCTCCCCACCCCTGCCCCAAAGAGCCACAGATGTTTTCATGATTGCCTTTGCAACCCAGGCAAACCATCCCATTCAAAGGCCCTGCCGAGAAGAAGAGAAGCAGGTGGGCACAGGGGACTGTGTTTTGTACTATTCTGGTCAACCACCTCCGCCGGTTGGTTGGATCAGGGCTGGGCATTGACCCCAGAGAGACCAACTTCATAGGCCAGCTGGTGACTTATGACCTGACACAAAAGAATGTCCTCCAAGCAGATGCCCTCTCTCTGGAATCTGAATTGGGAGCAGAGAGAATCTGACAGTAATGGCAGAAACGGCAAGTGGTGGGGGCACCTGGGTGACTCAGTCAGTTGAGTGTCCAACTTTTGGCTCAGCTCATGATCTCACAGTCCGTGAGTTTGAGACCCGCATCGGGCTTGCTGCTGTCAGCACGGAGCCTGGTTTGGATTCTCTGTCCTTCCCCTGCTGGTGCGTTCTCTCTCAAAAATAAATAAAATAAACCTAAAAAAAAGCAAGTGGGGATTGCAGGGGGAGGAACCAAATATAGTGGCTCAGGGAGGGCGCTCTCAGCCAGACTGATTTTGCACAATTGGGATAGAGCCTTGGAAACTGTTTTCAAATTTCCTCCAGAGATTCAAACACACTGATATCCAGTTTGTTTTAATTCTGTATGTACTTAGTCACCTCCAATAGGACACATCTACCGAACTTCACGCCTCCCATTTTAAACTTTCACATAAGATATAATCAGTATTTTGCTATTGTTGGTAATAATTCAGTGTAAGGCTTTCAGTTTAATATTTCCTTAGGATAGATTGCTAGTAATGGGGTTAATAGTCAAAGAGATA
The DNA here is from genome assembly GCA_017311185.1 of Proteles cristata cristata. Lineage (NCBI taxonomy): Eukaryota > Metazoa > Chordata > Mammalia > Carnivora > Hyaenidae > Proteles > Proteles cristata. The sequence goes on along the minus strand of JAESUZ010003225.1, from coordinate 768,780 downwards.
CTTATCTTTGTGGTTCTCACCACAGATTGTCTTCCGAACTGGTTGTGTAACTTCACAGCTTCATTAACTGGCTATGTCAGTTTCACCACAACCTTGCCAGCACTGGAATATTGTTTTGCATTTCCCTCCCAATCCCGTATATTTCTTTAAGTGGGGATTGAAAGGGGGAGGAAGTCTGCTATAGTGGCTCAGGGAGGGCGCTCTCAGCCAGACTGATTTTGCACAATTGGGATAGAGCCTTGGAAACTGTTTTCAAATTTCCTCCAGAGATTCAAACACACTGATATCCAGTTTGTTTTAATTCTGTATGTACTTAGTCACCTCCAATAGGACACATCTACCGAACTTCACGCCTCCCATTTTAAACTTTCACATAAGATATAATCAGTATTTTGCTATTGTTGGTAATAATTCAGTGTAAGGCTTTCAGTTTAATATTTCCTTAGGATAGATTGCTAGTAATGGGGTTAATAGTCAAAGAGATACTTATCTTTGTGGTTCTCACCACAGATTGTCTTCCGAACTGGTTGTGTAACTTCACAGCTTCATTAACTGGCTATGTCAGTTTCACCACAACCTTGCCAGCACTGGAATATTGTTTTGCATTTCCCTCCCAATCCCGTATATTTCTTTAGGAAATGTCTGAAAGTGCCTGAAGTCTGCTTTAATTTGCATTATTTTTTATTACAGTTAAGATGATCATTAAGAGGGGCGCCTGGGTGGCTTAGTCGGTTGAGCATCCGACTTTTGCTTAGGTCACGATCTCGCGGTTTTAATGTGTTTATGCTATACTTTTGTTTTACCTACTTAACAATGCTGTTTACTTAACAATAAGGTTATTTTGAAACTATCAAACTTTTGAAAACTTATTATTAAATTAACGTTATTATTGAACTGACTCCCTCTATTAGATATTGCCAGAGAGTAATGTTTTCACAATGAGTATGGTGCTGTAAGATGACAGAGGGGGAAACAACCAGTCTATCTCTAGACGGAACGAAAGGTTTTACCAGGGGGGTGTGATCTGGGTTTACAAGGATGAATAAGAGTTCGCCACTGGGAAGGCGGGAGAAATGTTTGAGGAGGTAGATTTGGATATAAAGGCCTAAATTGTAGCTTTATCAGGGTTTTATAATTTGGGTTTTTAGGCTTAGGCCTTTGGTTCATTTTGAGTTACTTTTCACATATGAAGTACATTAGGGCCCGACTTCATTCTTTCCCACGTAGATGTCCATTCTTCCTAGCACCATTATTGAAAACACTGGCTTTCCTACTTGAATGGTCTTGGCACCCGTTTTGGAGCCGAGTCTGAAATCTAGCTCTGTCAGACTTCAAGTGCTGTGGCTTTTTTGTAGTAGAGAGTGTGCCCCAGTTTTCTTTAAAGCGGTGTTTCTCTCCCAGACCCAGAAAGGCTGTCGTAGGCCGGCCTGGAGAGCCCCAGACATGCCTCCCCAGGGGGTGAACAGGCCTCAGGCCTCGCCCCAGGGCAGCCCTGCCACAGTCAGCCTGCTCCCTCTGGACGTGGCCACACCAGATGACCGGCCTGGCTAGGGGACTGCCCAGACCGGTTTGCAGGGCTTTTGTTCCCTGGGAGCCGGTTCCCTGGCCACCGGTGCCTCTTCTCTCTCTCCCCCTCCACCCTCTCTTTTTCTGGCTCTATTTCTTCTTAAATTCCCTCTCTTCCTCTCTCTCCTCTCCCAGTCCGTGCACAGTCCCTGCCAGCCCCTAGGCCAAGGCCCTGAGCCACAGACTTTATCTCCACGCCCATGCCCAAGGCTTGGGGCCCCTCTTCCCCACCTGGGCCGATGGCCAGGCCGGCCAGGCTCTGATCCAGAAGGTTTCTGTTTTTTTAATGGATATAAAATTATCAATAATTACGTGAAAAGAAATGCTAACAATAAGTCACATTTATCGGGTCCTTACCAGGCATTAGCTGACATACCTGATGTCCTTTATTCCTTACGCCAGACCTGTGAGGTCGATACTATTATTAATGCTGTGTCAGCAGATGAGAAACTAAGGGGCAAGGGCTCAAATTCTGTGCTCAGAGTCACAGAGCGAGGATTCAAATGTCACCTCTGAACCATGCTCTGGATCGGACTGCTTGGCGACCACAGTTACTTAATGATCATCTACGTGTGCCAGCCATTGTGTGTGTGTGTGTATGTGTGTGTGTGTGTGAGAGAGAGAGAGAGAGAGAGAGAGAGAGAGAGATAGACCGAGAGCAGGAGTGAGCACACCACCAGGACACAAAGTGACTTAAGTAAAGTCAGGGTAGTGGGAAGGGGTAAAATTGGGTGTCGAAGTTAGTTTTTCAAACCCCAGACTTCCTAGCATCCAGCAGGCACTGGTCCACGTATGTTAGTTGGGGAGCAGGTTTGGGGCAGAGAGCCAACAACTGAAGTAGCTTGTAATGAATGAGCTTTCTTGAACACACACATAGGACCACTCAGCGGGTGCCCCGCCCCTTCCTCAGGCCTGGATCCTGGCTGGCCTCATGGATACCGCTTTCCCAGTGGGACCAGACCCTCCCCATTCCGATGGAATTCCCACAAGTAGGTACTCACTGGGGCAGGGGATGAACAGGTAAACAAGACATGCTTCCCCTTCAAGGAGATCTTAATCTGGGAGGGAAGAGGCCTCTCCAGCCCAAACCCTAGGAGCTGCCTGACACCTGCCTCCCTCACCCTCATAGCCCATCCCTTGCCTCTTGATAATCTCTCCATTCTTTCTTTCTGCACGCTGGCTCACACAGCCATCATCTGTAACTGCTAAGGACTGATGTTGTCTTAGCACAGAGAGGCTGCCCCATTTAAGTGTCAGAGGGAGATGCCTGTGCATATGGTGATGTAAGACAAGACGACAGGGAAACAACCAGGTCTGGCGACAGAAGGTCAGAACGAGGGAAGGTAGGAGAAGGTATTTGAGAGGGATGGATTTGCCTATAAAGGCTTGAAAGGTGCTTCAGGGTATCAGAAGAATGGCAGTAATTTAGAATTCAGAATGAGGGAGGGGTGCATTGACAGTGGGGCTGCAGCGGCAGGGCAGGGCCAGACTAAGAAAGCCTTTTCCCTGTAGGTAATGGGGAGCCACTGAAAGATAAAGCATCTGAAAGGGAGGGTGAGTCTGGTTTAAGACGCATTCAGTCGCCCCAGGAAATATATGTGCTGCCGAAGCGAGCACTCCCCGGGAAATAAATAGAGGACATTTGTACGTGGAATTTGTCCAGATATGAAACATATATGGCCCCAGGCCCCCTTTCATACTCCTAGGACTCTCATTTTTACCAGTGTCCCTTGTCATCAGCCTTCCTGAGAGATTATAAATAGGGGAACGACTTGGCCCATTTCCTTTTCAGAAAGATGGGTGCCTCAGGGGCTGGGTAAAGTGTGGATCGGAGAGGGAGAGGCGGCAGGGGAGAGCTATAGCGGTCCAGGGATCAGGTTGTGGCCATGGAAAAGTGAGGTTGGCCGAGAAAGGCCCTGCTCAGCTGCCCACACCAGGGAAGTCTCCTCTACTCTGCTCTCCGCCTTAGAAAGATGGAATAATGATTGGTCAGATTCCAGGGCGATGGTTAGGTCAAGTTTACTTGCATGTGGAGTCACTGAGCATAAAGAAAATGACACACGAGAATGTGCTCCTCTCCTGCTTAACACCCACACCTAGTGCACCGCCTTTGCATCTGGAGCCAGTCAGTGGCTGGGAGGAGGCATCCCCCAAACAAAGGAGGCTTTAGGGAGAGACAGAGACTTGGAGAGATAAGGAGAAAGAGACCCTCTTAGGCCTTCAGGCTAGGCCCTGGGCTCCATCTCAGCTTTATCAGAGGACCCTGGGTGCTGGGCAGGCCCAGCCGAACCGAGAACAAGGCACAGCTTGTGTCCATGGCCAGTGCCTTTGCTGCCTGTCTGTTTACCCTGGGAATCTCCCAGGCGTGGGGGGAGTGGCCGGGCAGGACAGTCCTTCATGTGGCTAGTCCGTGCATCTAGTCATATCCCCCAAACATCAGACCCTCTTAGGCCTTCACCCCTGCAGCTTTATTTGCTCACAGCTGAATACCCTGGGAAAGGGAGTGGCCGGGCAGGACAGAGTGGCTTCCGAAAACCCCTGGGGGGGACGGGGAGGGGATGTAGGGATGAAAAAAGAGGGTGGAGCCTTGGAGGTCAGAAACCAGCTCTGGGGAGTCCTGGAGCCCAGGGGCCCCTCCCAGTGAGTCAGTGAGGGCGGGCACTGGTGTGGCTTCAGGGAAGGGAAGGGCTGCAGTTTGGAGAGGGCCAGGAGGGAGGGAAGGAGGCCCAGCCGGAGAGCTGTGGGATCCCCGGGCTCCAATGCCAGCGAGCTGCGGCTCACCAGCTCTGTGGCCCCAGGCAGGTCCCATAAAGGGCCCGCGCCCCAGTTTCCTCAGCTGTAAACTGGGGATAAGAACGCCTCACAGCCAGAGTTGTCATGCAGAGTAATTAAATGCGGTCATGTCTGTGACAGCACTTACTAAACCATAAACCTCTGTGCAGCACAGAGAAATATTATCCTTTTCAGGATTCCCTTGGGAATGAAAAGCGGGGTGCCTCTGAGAATTCTCAGCTCCACCCAGCTCTCTGCTCAGCTTCACGAAATGCCATTTACTCCTTCTCCCCAAACCCTCTCCGTGTGTTTGTTCTCTGATATTCCCACTTCTCTTTGGTCTCTCCTAATATGTATTGGCGCCCCCAGTATTAAAATAAGAGCCCTAGTCTCACTTGGTCCTCCTGCCCCCTTCTAGTTATTTGTCTACTCCGCCCAGTCGTATTTGTTTACAGGAGTTTTGCAGTTCATGAAGTTTTTTTTTCTTTTTTTGCATCTGCTGTTTTGTCATAACATTCATATCAAAACAAAGCTTTGAGGTCGGAAGTGTTAGTAGTACATGCCCATTTTACAGATGAGAAAAGTGAGTCTCGGTCTAGAATCCAACAGAAGTCCATGTGATACTTCACCTCCTCCCCTTGATGCTAAGCTTTTAAAGTGAGCGGTCCGGATCTACCAGTCTCCATTTCCCGGCTCTCATCTTCTCTTCGACTGTGTCATTCATTCACTGTTCCACCATTGTGGGCCCGAGCTCTTCTCCAGCTAGCCTACTTCAGAGGCCCGTCACGGACCTCATTCCCCTGAAACCTTCACTGCCATGCATCTGAACCTACCCACTACGTTCTCTTTCTTCAAATTCTCTTGCCTTGGCTTGAACTAGGACTAGAAGTCTACAACAGAGAAGGAGATGATGGGGGAGGGTTCCGTTTGTGTCTGTGGCTCCTGTATCTTGGTTGTACAGGGTTAACCCCGGTGAGTCACGGAAGCCTCACTTATTGGAATACTGCTTCCACAGCGTGCTCTGGGCTGCAGCAGAATTTCAAGAGCGCACTCACTTCTGCCACCAGCCCGGCTGCCAAGGGCTTGCCACAAAAGAGCAATCTGCCTTGGTTTTGACCAACTTGACAGAAGATGGGCTTTTTACCTGATGGCCAAGAGGATTAAAGCTGTCATCTTGTGACTTGGCCGGGCATGGGATGCTTGATGTCGGCAGTCTTGGACAGAGCCAAAGGGGCCAATACTTGGAACTAGACTAACCCAGCAAGACTGGAGCGGAGACTAGACAGATGAACCCAGCTGTAGGTGATGGGGTAGGAGTGATTGACGCCTAGTTCCGCGTTGTCTATTACGGCGACCGTGAATCATACAGAGCTATTTAAATTTAAATTTAAGTGCAACAACATTAAATATTTAGTTCCTTAGTTGCACTAGCTACCCTGCAAGTACTCAATAGTCACCTATGCCTAGTGGCTGTCAGATTAGATAGCACAGTTATAGAATGCTTGTTATCGAAAGTTCTATTGGAGGACACTGATTTTAGAGCACTGGGTAGAAAAGAATAAAAGGTAAGCAGCTGGCTAAGAGAGTAAGAGAAAGGGGCGCCTGGGTGGCTCAGTCGGTTAAGCGTCCGACTTCGGCTCAGGTCATGATCTCAGGGTTCGTGGGTTCGAGCCCCACGTTGGGCCCTGTGCTGACAGCTTGCTCAGAGCCTGGAGCCTGTTTCAAATTCTGTGTCTCCCTGGCTCTCTGACCCTCCCCTGCTCATGTTCTGTCTCTCTCTGTATCAAAAATAAATAAATTGTAAAAAAAAAAAAAAAAAGAGAGAGAGAGAGTAAGAGAAAGGCAAACTCATCAGGAATGTCCGGCAAGAGGGGTAATGTTGGAGATGTAGGCAGGGAAGCAGCAGGGCAAGTCGGCAGTATGAAAATGCCCCCTCTCTGCTCTCTCTGTGCCTCTCCAGGGTGATGTTAGGGCTATCACCCCAGAGCCACAGGTGCTTTCCCAAAGCAGGATGCACTGTCTCTAGGGACAATGAATCATCGGATAAGAAACCCATGCTAGGGCTGGAGTCAGGGAAGTGGGGAACACTCATTTCTCTCCAGATGTTGACCGTTTGAGTCTAGACAGCGGGCTGCATAGATGTTTATAATGGAGATCTAGGAATGAAATGTTGAGGAAGAAGTCAGAAATATGATCTGGAGCAGGGGGAAGGGTTGGCTAAAAATACAAATTTGGGAATCAGGTGCAGTCACTAAGAAGTCCTTTGGTCACTGCCACTTCTGTTCCTAAAAATTTAGACGATGACTTGTTGACTCTCCCTTGATTTCTTGTACAATTCAGGGATGAGTATTGCTTTGCTAATGATTTGCTTGAAGATGAGTCCTTTAAAGAATGAACAAAGTGTCTATTCAACACAATGCGTGTGCTCTGTGTTCACAAAATAGAGGGAATGAAGGAGAGGAAAGATCTGGGACCTGGAAAATCATCATTCTAATCTGATTCACTCCTTAATGGTAAATTCCAGGGGGAGGCTTCAGGCACGGCTGGATCCAGGCAGTCAAAAATTGAATTGTCATATGAAATACTGATGTCATATGAAATACTGATGTCATATGAAATTGATGTCTCTCCTTCTCTTGGCCTGCTTCTCTGTGTGTTATCATCATCTCAGGCTTTCCCCATGTGGTGTCAACTTGGGCCCACACAGCAACGTGGGTTTCACGCTGCTGGTTCCCAATAATTTCAATAAGAGGTCCTGGGCTGACCTCCATTGGCCTGACATGGGTTACCACCCATTCTTGAGCCAGCAACAGGTCTCTGGGAAGTGCAATGGTCTGATTAGCCAGGCCTGATCATGTACCAAACCTGAGGCAGCGGATGGGGTTAGCTTCACATCGACCACTAGGCCTCTGACTGCAGGTGAAGTAGTTTGCAAAGTAACCCAAACTCTGTAACCCAAAGTATAGGCTGGCAGAAACTGCAGCTGCCCACTACACAGTCTTTAATTAATGATAGCTATTGTTGTGAAACAGTGCCAGAAAGATTAATTAGACATTAATTAAATACTAGAAAGGGTAGGGAAGGTTTTGTGGTACCTAGTAAGGTCTCAGTACATGTCTATGGAAAGAAAACTTTACAAAGGAGTAAATAGGAACATATACTAAAGTGTAATCTTGTTCTATGAAAAAATGAGTCTGATGGAATGAGGGCACAATTTTATTGAGTCTAGGAAATGAGCCAGGAAACAAAGGATAGGGATAAATGGCGCATTTCTGAAAGGCGTTCCTTAGGGACAGGGCTAAGGGATGTTTAATTAACATGTAAAACTACTCTGGAGGAAGGGAGTGCATAAGGAACTCTCCAAGGTTTGCTAATGATACGAAGCTCCTGGAGTAGAGATGGCAAGCACGACGGGAAGTTCTCATGAACCTGAGGAGGTGGGTGAAAAGTGGGAGCTGAGCTTTCAACAGGACAAAGCAAGAAGGTGACTCTGGGGGTCGAATTCCAAATACAGCCCATGAACCTGAGGCAGTTAAGCTACTGCTAGTGACCAAGAAAAGGACCTGGAAATTTAGCACAGACTGTTTCTTGGGAACTTCAGCTCAAGACAGTTCTAGGCTAAAATGCAGGGGGTAAATACTGGGGCTTCTGAATAATGGTTGGAGGGCTGAAAGTCTCATATAAGTGATGCATTGATAAACAGGATACCTGTGCAGTTCTGGCCCATTCACACTGAGCACAGAGGCGTCTGAGGCAAAGCAGTTAAAATTTTTGAATTTTATAGACCTCAGTTAACAGGGATAGGGACTTCTGGGTCCAAAAGACAAAGATTAAGAAAGAGCAATCATTGAAATAATAGCACTGTGAGTGGACAAAGAGCAAGCTGGCTCATCAAATGTTGAAATTCTGAGGTCGAAACTTGAGTGACATGAAATTTAATCAAAGGAGGGCCTGAGCCTTTGTTTCTGCTTCTCGTGGTAGAGAAAATAGTGCTTAAATTACTCGAGTGACGAGAACTGAATGAGATCAAGTAGGTGACAGTGCCTGATGCAGAGGAAGTGGAGGTAAACCTAAAGCCACTTGGAGTCCCCATGGGATTCTCGATGACGTGGTGCTGTCCGTTGCACAAGGGATGTGCAGTCAGGCCACGAGAGTGTGGGCTTGGGCTGCATTCTGATGTTCATCTTCCCCATCCCCAAAAGGCAATAGCAATACCTACCCATAGGACCATGTGACAATGAAATGAGGTCCTGCTTTCATTCAAGAAGTGGTTTTTTTTTTGAACGCTTACTACTCACCAGACAGCAATCTAGGTGCTAGATGACGACACAATCGTGAATAAGAAGAAGCCCTGTCCTCACAGAGGTTGGTGTCTAGCGGGAGGCAGTGCTAGCGAATAATCATCAGCTGAAAGATGCTCACTGTGGAGGGGTGGTTTTGAACACCGTAATGTGGGGCACGTGGGTGGCTCAGAGGTTAGGTGTCCGACTTCGGCTCAGCTCATGACCTCACGGATTGTGGGCTCGAGGCCTGTGTTGGGCTCTGTGCTGACAGCTCAGAGCCTGGAGCTGCTTCAGATCCCGTGTCTCCCTCTCCCTTTGCCCTCCCCTTTCCCTACCCTCAAAGATAAACAAACATTAAAAAAAGAAAAAGAAAACTGTAATGCACCAAACTAATATAACTTAATAGCTGTTTTCTTCCTATTGCTGCTGAAGTAAATTACCACGAACTCAGTGGCTTGAAAGAATACAAATGTATTATTGTACAATTCAGAAGCCCAGAATTTGAGACGGATTTTACAAGCTAAAGTCAAAGGCTGCATTTCTTCTGGAATATTGAGGAGAGATAATCTCTTCCTTAACTTTTCCAGCTTCTGGCAGGTCTATGCCTTGTCTCCTGGACCCATCACTCTGGCTCCTACTGCCACTGGCACCTCACTCTCTCTGACCCTGAACTCCTGCCTCCCTCTTATAAGGACCGTTGGGATTATATTGGATCCAATACACCCTCAGGGTCATCTCTCCACCTCAAATTCCTTAATTCAGTCATATCTGCAAAGGAGATTTTGATGTGGACATCTCTGGGAGGGCATTATTCAGTCGGCCACAGTACTCCTGGGCTATCCAGTGGGAAATGAGCTGACCTTGGGAACCAGCAAGCATATCGAGCTACCTCTGAACACCAACTTGCTGCTGGTATTCTATTAGGCCAAGCAGAGTGGGTGTCTGAAGGCTGATTGCAGATGCCCCTTCACAGTACAGTGTCACATGGTAGAGCCCCGGCGTGTCCTACGGAGAACACCATACAACAGGTGAACGTGCTGGCGGCCACGCAGGAGCTCTGAGACCTCAGGCAAGGGTATTACTCCTCTAAGCCCCAAATTCCACCTAAGTCAGTGGGGATAAACAACTACCTGGAAGGGCTGGAGTGAGGATTAATGAAAATATCCTCCATGAAATCACCTAAGACAGGGCCTGATGCTCAATGAATGCCTATTTTGGAATGCCTCCTGAACTCATCCCTCCCTTTTTCTCTGTCCCTGTGGCTGCGGCCACTGCCTCCTTCCACCCCTCTCAGAAACCTCCACTGTTTATGTCAGGTGCCTCTGCCTGGCAGCGGTTAGGGGCAACAGCTTTGAAGCTCTGCGAACGAGCTCCTATTAACCGTGAAATCTGGAGCAGGTCTCTAAAGCGCCCTAAGCTTCAATTCCCTCCCCTGCACAACAGGGATAACACCGGCTATGGAACCAAGTTATTCCCAGGATTAAGTGAGATGATGGATGGAAAGGGCTTACTTATACTTAGCACAGGGCCAGGCACAAAAAATTGCAGTCTCCTGTTGTAGAGAGGCCCGCCTTCCTTTCAACCTTCTCTTCCTCAATATTCCTTGCAGCAACACTGGACAACCCACTTCTCCTCGAAGCAGGCCTTGAACGTGTACACCTGAGGGGCGTCGTTTATAAACACCTCTCTCAGCTCCGACCTTTACCAGCCTTTTCAGTTACGCTGTTTAGTTTTGCAGGCCTCTGCCTCAATACTGGACACGAGCTTCTTGAGGAACGGTGTTTCTCTCTGCGGGGTAGGTTGGACAAGTACGCCTCCTCCTTGCCTGGCCTCAATTTCCTTACTCGGAACGAGTCCATTGGACTGAAATGGCTAAAAGGGCCCTTCCAGCTCTGGGATTTTAAACCGACAGAACTTAATTTAGCAGGGACATTGTAGATCACATAGTGCTCCCCTCTCCTTTTCCAGAAGGGGAAACTGAGGGCCCACTAGAGCCTTCACTGAATGCTATTCTCTCTCTCTTTCTCTGGCCTCCGGGACAAGGCTTCTTGCAGGGCAGGCGGCCCCGTTTTCTTCACTAGGCAGGGGGACGGGCGGCTCCAGGGCTCCGGGGCTCGGGGCGCCGGAAACACGTGTGTGCTCACCTACGTGTACACACGTGAGCACACCTACAGCAGCAGGGGGCGCTCGGGCCGGCAGGGGGCAGCACAGCCCCGGTTTGCAATTACCCGGCGCAGCCCCGAGGGAGGAGGGCGTGCTGCAGTCCCGGCGGCGGCGGCGGCGGCGGCGGCTGGAGGTGCAGCCTCCCAGGTGGGAGGCGGGGGCTGCGGGCGCAGGAAAAGGCGCCTCGGGAGCGGGCGCTCGGCGGGGCCTCCTCGGGCCCCGAGCGCGGCGCGGCGAGTGGGAGCGAGCGCGCCGGGAGCACGCAGGCGCCCTGCTCGGCTGGCCCTCGGCCGGCGCGCGGCGCGGGAGCAGCCCGCGCCCCGCGCCCCCCGCTCCCGGGCCGCCCGCGGCCGGCCGTCGAGCGGCCCTCAGCCGCAAGCTGGGCCGCGGGCCCCGAGCGGCGGCAGCGGCGGGACGGGGCCGCCCGCGCCCTCCCGCCCGCGGCCACTCGCGGCCGGCGCTGGCCGGGCCCGGCGCTGCAGGCAGCCGGGCCGCGGCCTCGGCCTCGGCGGGGCGAGGCGGCGCGGCGCGGCGGCCGGCGGCGCAGGCGCCCGGCGGCAGCGGCGGCGCGGGGGCCAGCAGCCATGCTGCGGTTCCTGCGCCGGACCTTTGGCCGCCGCTCCATGCAGCGCTACGCGCGGGGCGCGGCGGGGCGCGGGGCCGCCGGGCTGGGGGACGAGCGCGACGGGGGGCTCCGGGGGGGCCCAGCCGCCGCCGCCGCCGCCTCCTCGACGCTGCCCGCCGCTCCGGGGGGCAGCGTGTTCCCGGCCGGCGGCGGGCCCCTGCTCACGGGCGGCGCGGCCGTGCACATCTCCGCCGCGGGCGCTGCCAAGGCCACCCTGTACTGCCGCGTCTTCCTGCTCGACGGGACCGAAGTGAGCGTGGACCTGCCGGTGAGTGAAGGGGCCGGTCCGGGGTACTGACAGCTCCCCTCCCCCTGTGCTCCCCTCTGGGAGATCCCAGGGGCCCTTCCCCCTTCTCCTGCGAGCACTCCCTACCCCTGGCTCCCTCTCGGGCCACCCCGTCCCGGTCTCTCCTGGAACCCGATCCGTGGCCTGTGCCCCCTCGTTGGGACACCGCGCTGCTGGACTGCGCCCTCTCCGGCTCCCACCTGGTCCTTTGGGCCTCTCTCCCTCCCCAGCTCACCCAGTCCCCTCTTCCCGAGTCCTCGCCCCCTGGCGCGGGTGACCGGCGTTCGCCTTCCGCCCCCCGGCTTCCAGCTGGGGCCTTCTTGGTGCTGGGTTATTGGTTAGAAAAACCTGAAAGCAATGCGGGGCTGCCTCGGGGTGGCCTGCTTGCCCCCCACAAAGTCGCTATCAGGCCTTGTTGAGATGGCAGGAAGGAGAAGCCTCCTCCCCTGCCGCCCAGCAGGTGCCCCAAGTTTGGGAGGGAGTCTAGGGACCATTTCTTTTTCTTTCTGGATGCCTCCCTCCGTCCCATCCCCATCCCAAAGAGCCCCCAAAGCTCTGAGTGTCGCAGGGGGTTGGGCCACTTCGGAGCTAACTCTGAAATCGACTCTCTTGGACCTGGCCAACTTTGCACCGGCAGAGCCCTTTGCTGGGGCGCTGGGTGTCCGCCATGGGGCCCCCACGGGGCCTGGCGCGCCGGACTTTGCACACCGGGCAACGTGCGTGGGGCGGCCCAGGCACCCCCGGGCGGCGGCGCCGGGGTTCGGGGCCACCCGCCCACAGGTGGTTGCACCCCGCCCCTCTGCAGCAGATAGCTAGGCCGGCGCTGTTGTCTCCGCCGGAGCGTCCGGCCTTGTAGCCCCAAGGGGCCAGATGTGATCAAATCAAATCCGCGCATTAATGGGGCGCCTACTGGGCACCTGGCGCTGCGGCAGACGGTGCCTTTGGGAATCTTTGGGTGTGACTGAGGACACAGCGCCGATTGAGCTTTTAGATGAATGTTACAGGTTATACCGAGGGTTTCGCGGGAAGAAAATAACACACCCAGACTTGCAAGGAAACATTTAGGCCTTTCAGGGTGGGGGAAATTCTTTACACTAAGGGAGAGAACTAGGGATCTGCAAGGGGTTTGGATGGGAAAATCAGAGCCTGCTTGGCCTTGGAGTTTAATGCTGCCTTAGGTTTCATTTGGAGACGGTTTCAATTTATGGCAATTTTATTTTTGTGCTTCCTAGTGCTCTCCATAGAATATCATTTTGTTATGATAATACCCTTTTGGGGCCTTTTTATTCATGGAAAAGGAGCCAACGTTCCTGTGCTTAGAGCTAGCTGTTGTCTTTAAAATAGCATGAAAATGTTACTCCTCCCCACGATTGAGGCTCTCCAGCTTGTATTCAGCTGGGAGAGAGGCCTGAAGAGCTTGGGGGAGTGGAGAGGTGGGCAGCTTGTGTGTGGAGAGGATGTGGCGTATTTTGCATCTCGGATCCAGGAGAGGAAAGCTTCCCATGGGAACTTTGACCGTGCTCCTTGAGGATTTTCTTGTCAGTTCCCCAGGGATGGTTCGTTTTTATAAAATGTATTGCTTCTGTCAGGTTTGTGTGACAGGCGTAAGTGGTGTTTCTCAGATGAAAAATGCAAACAGAGTCAGGTGCGTGTGTGGTAGATGGACCAGACAGGCACGCCAATGAGCTGGTTGGGATTGGGCCGGCGATGCTAATTTATTAGGGGTGGGGGAGCCCTCACCGAGCGTGGGGGAGGGGGATACTTGCATCCCGAAAGGTTTCTCCACTTTACGAAAGGTTGCTTGACAAAAGATTTCCCCAGGTTTCCTTATGGTGGCAGATTTCTCCTGCTTTAGGATGTAATGTTTTGAACCTCACATTTTATTTATACAGACACACACGCATGTGTGTATGCACCCCATCCAGAGACAAAATGCGGGCTTTGTCATGTGAGCCCTCTGGGAGGAATGATAAAGAAAAATCACCAGTGAGCACGGCTCATCGATTTAAAGATTTATTAGGTATCAGAACTGCATCATGCAGTCTCCTATGCTAGTCGTCTCAGATCAGAGTGTGAGTTCCTGTAATTAATTCTCCGAGTACAAGGTTAGCACCAGGCAGCCAGAGCCCAGTGAGTTTGTGGATGAATTTGTAGCCCGCATGCTCCTTCCTAAGATTCATTTCACCGGGCTCACTTTTTATGCTGTCCTGTTTGGCATTTAGCCCCACTTGTCATTATTCTCCTCGCCTGCTTTCCTGGATTTTTACCGCTTCCTGGGCTCTGGTGTTGCATTACTGCCTGTCACACAGATAGGATTTACCTTTGGCCATCATGCCCGTAAGCTGCATTTTTGGTCTTCTGTCACTTTCCCAGGCACTCAGTGCACTTACCAGGCTAACTATGGCTCCTTTGTAATTAAAACCCTCTGGTGATGTTGGCTTCAAGAATTCCTTTGCTCAGCGTACTAACAGTGGGTATGAATTGTCATAAGCCATTTTATTGGCCCTAATCTGGACACTTTAGGCTCTGAAATTGACTCGAACACAACAGCACCTTCAGTGTGACTGTGCCAGGGCACCTTTTCTTGGGCATGTCCGGTGTGCCAAGCACTGTGCTGTGGACACAGAGGTGAATGACAGGTGGCCTAGAGGCTCTTGGGAAACACAGGTAAAGACACGCCTTTTTATTTTAAGTGACGCTATGTGACAGTTTACAGGGTCTTGAGGGATGTGCGCGGGTTAAGAGGGCTTCCTGGAGATTTTGTCACTTGAGGTTGCAGGCTCTCAAATCCAACATGCCCTGTGCATTTCTTAGAATACCTCCTGAGTCAGGTTCACTCCTTGGCTAACCTGTGGCCAGCAGTTATATTTAGTAAAGGAAGAAGCAACTGTAATTGTATTCAGCGGTGCTCAGACAGGGTCTGGAGTCTCCTTGTCCCGCGATGGGCTGCATCCCCTGGCATGCTGACCTGTTTTTACCCTTTGCTGCGGTTTCCCAGTCTTTGGTAAAATGTGAATAGCAGGATCTTTAAAACAAAATCGATCTATAACATGCAATCTAAAAAGGCCTCCCTGGGATGCCTGGGCGGCTCAGTCGGTTAAGCATTTGACTCTTGATCTCAGCGCAAGTCATGATCTCACAGTTTGTAGATCAAGCCCCACATCGGGCTCCCGCGCTGACAGCATGGAGCCTAGTTGGGATTTTCTCTCTCTCTTTCTCTCTCTCTCTGCCCCTCCTCTTCTCATGTTTGTGTGTGTACTCTCTCTCAAAAAATAAATAAACTTAAAAAAAAAAGATGGTCTTGACCAACCCAGCTTGCAGGGAAGGCCCTGGCTCCTAAGCCGGAGGGGTACCGTGCCACTCGTCTTCAGAAAGCTTGTCCTCGGAAGGTACTGCCTCCCTCTCCCTAGACCAGCTCTGCCCTGCCCAGCCCTCAGGCGTGGTCTGGTCTGAGCAGGGCAGGACTCCCTCGGCCCGACCCTAGACACTTGCCTTCTATTAATGCAGCTGAAGATCCCATTAGTGTGCTTGGCAGCGGCGCCGCTGTTGACTCATATTAGCTCTCTGTTGACTAAATCCCTGGCATCGCTTTTGCTCGTGTGGCTGTTGCTCAGCCCCGTCTCCCCCTCCCCTGCGTGCACAGTCTCCCAGCAGCTCTGAGCGGAAAGCGTTCGGGATGTGTGTGTGGCTGGCTGGTGAGCACCCCCGCCGTGCCTTGGAGGGCACGGCTCATTGGCCAGTAGTGTGCCATCGGCACGGTTGCTTTCACCGAAATCCGGAACTCAGCATTGACTCATTGTGGTTCAGTGCAAGCAGGGAGAGCTTCAGACTTGGAAGATCCATGCTCGAGTCTTTCAGGCTGGCTGTGTAGCCCTGGGCAGCTCGGGCTCTGGGAGCATCGATGTTTTGGTCTTTTAAATGAGATGTTGGGAGGTTGACATGTCCAGGATGATAGGAAGGCTTCAGTACGCAGCAGGGTACTACCAGGTTGCCCACAGGGTGTAATCTTACACTTCTCACACCACCTCTTTGACCTGTGGAAGGAGGTTGGAAGCATGTCCAGTAACAGATGTTAAAAACAAACCAAAAAGAGCTGTGGCAGGAAGGCTGAACATCTTTTTCTTTTTTTAATGTTTATTTTTGAGAGAGAGAGAGACAGGGAGAGAGAGAAAGAGAGAGAGGTGAGCGGAGACAGAATCCCAAGCAGGCTCTGTGCTGCCGACGCAGCAACCTGATGCGGGGCTTGATGTCATGAACCGTCAGATTGTGACCTGAGCTGAAACCAAGAGTCAGACACTTAACCCACTGAGTTACGCAGGTGCCCCTAAACATCTTTTTTAGTAGAAATCAGGCATTATATGTGGTGTGAGAGATGTTTTTTGAAACTTTTTGCTTTTTATTTTTAAACAATTTTTTATGTTTATTTTTGAGAGAGAGAGCGAGAGGCAGAGCGTGAGCGGAGGAGGGATAGAGAGGGAGACACGGAATCTGAAGCAGGCTCCAGGCTCTGAGCTGTCAGCATAGAGCCCATGTGGGGCTCAAACCCATGAACTGTGAGATCATGATCTGAACTGAAGTTGGATACTCAGCCAACTGAGCTACCCAGGCACTCCTATTTTTAATTTTTTTAAAATGTTTGTTTATTTTTGAGAGAGAGAGAGAGAGGACATGAGTAGGCGAGGGACAGATAGAGGAAACAGAGGATCAGAAGTAGGCTTTGTGCTGACATCAGAGAGTCTGATACAGGGCTCAGACTCACAAACCATGAGCTCATGACCTGAGCTGAAGTTGGACACTTAAATCACTGAGCCACCCAGGCAGCCCTGAAAGTTTTACTGTAGCTGAGAAAAGAATGCCCCCGCCTCTGCTGCCACCCAATTGCAAGTTCTTAGAATTTTGGAAGTAGAATCTCTGATCCAGCTGAATGCATGTGATGGAACATAAAGAGCACATACCTTATTTTGGAGTTGAAAGGAAGCCTAGACAGCACATATCCTGCCCTTTGTATATATGGGAAACTGAGGCCTGTGGATAGAGAGTGACTTCCCATTATTCAGTGAAGAGTTGGAATGGGTTACCTTGGGAGCCGTGATTGCCTAGCCTTTGGATGAAAGTGTAGGACCGGTGGTAGGAAGGAAGACTGACCCCCTAGTCCTGACACAGGACCATGGAACGGGGATGGGATATGTTCCTGGCAGTTGGAAGTAGGACTTATTTTCCTGAACAATGAGAAACTCCAGCAAAATGGTTCTCTGACTTCAGTGTATTCCAGAGCGCTTCTGAGATTTTCTTTTCTTCCAGTTAAAATTCCCAGAGTCTATTCCCAAGCTTTCTTCTCGCATGAGTGTGCACAGTGTGGGGGACTGGTGCAGAGAATGAGGGAGACAGAATCCCAAGCCGGACTCAGAGCTCAAACTCACAAACCGGGAGATCATGACCTGAGCCAAAATCAAGAGTCGAATGCTTAACCGACTGAGCCACCCAGGCATCCCCCAAGCCCAGAATCTCTGATTGAGTGGTTGAGGAAGTTGGACTTCTAACAAGTACCCTGGGTGATTCTGGTGAATGTGGTCCCTCCACATCCTTTGAAAAACTCTGAGGCGTAGAACTGAAAGCAGAGGGTGGCCATGCTATGGATTAAGAACTGCTGTAGGCAGTGAAAGGGCACTGGCCATCCTTGAGCCCGGGGGTTTGACAGTACCACTCCTGAGCTTTAGAGAGCCCATTTTTGACACAGCGGAGTGTAGGCTGGGGCAGGTGAGAGGCGATGAGGCCCTGGCCCGGAGAAGTGGGCAGAGTGCCAGAGCAGTTGGCGGTAGAGCCCGTTGAGTATGTGGGGAGGGGAAGGCGGAGGCCTAGTGGGGTCTAGCTTGGAGGCAGGGAGGTCTTTACCCTCCTTCCTGTGGGAATAAACAGGGGGCCATATTAGACACCCCGGGAGATAGGGGAAGGCAGCTCCTCATCTCTACCCAAGGTCTGGCTTCCCTGGACACCTTGCCTCGTTTGGGGCTTCGGGTGGCTTGCTTCTCCCTGCCCCGGAGGGAAAGTATTGGCTCAGGGTGGTCTTCCAGTGCTGACCCCACCTCTACCGCAGCCCAGCCCGGGACTGAGACCATGGGGAACCTTGGACTCCTTTAAAAAATACCTTTGTTTTAAAGGAGGAATAGTTGGGGAGGGGGGTGGACAGGGAGGAAGAGAGGTGAATGGTAAACATCCTTCCCAAATGGGATACAGGCATGACCTCTATCAAACTGTGCTTTTACACTTGCTGGCTTCTCAGTGTTAGTATGGGGGAAGGAGGTGTCTGTCAGCCTTTCCCGAGCCAGTAACGTGACCCTACGCTGGTCCAGGACCGAACAAATATTAACTTGCTAAGCACTTTCACGTGCATAATCTCATTGAATTCCATCCCTAGTGCACCGCTGTGGGTGAAGGCACAGGTCTGTTTAATTTTGAAATAGCAAAAGGTCAGTGTATGTGTGTGTGTGTTGGGGGGTACTTTCTCTTAAATTCTTGCATAGGGACTTAGAAAAAAAGCCACTCAGTAACCACAGAAGTCCTCCGCCCACAAGTAGTCCTCAAAACACATGTTCATCCTTCTCTACTGCCTGAGTCCCTGTGCCCAGCCTTCTCCACTCTGCCTGGAGTGTTCCCTCTGCTGGGACCTGGTCCTGTGGGCACTCCTGTTTCCTCCTCCGGCCCGTGGCACCTGCCTGTGGGCAGGGCCAGCCGCCGATTCATCTTGCTGGGTTTTTTTTTTCAGGTGGGTGTGTGTCTTTGTCCCCCGCTTTCATTTCACATCAGAACATGCTTAAAGCAGAAAGATTAGAAAATATAGAGAAGCCAGAAAAGTGAAAACATGTAAAATTTCATCAGAGATAACCACTGTTAAAACTGTGGTGTACAACGGCGCCTGGGTGGCTCCGTTGGTTGAGCATCCGAATCTTGATTTCAGCTCAGGTCATGATCCCAGCTGTGGGGGCCAGAATGGAGCCCCAAATCAGGCTCTGTGCTGAGTGTGGAGCCTGCTTGGGAGTCTCTCTCTCTCCCTCTGTCCCTCTCCCCAGCTTGTGTGTGTGCCCTCTCTCTAAAAAAACTGTGGTGTGTATTCTTCTGTAGTTCTTTTTTTGTGTGTGTTTAGATATAACCATGTACTCAAAATGATAAATTTGTATGGGTTGATGAATATCTCTCCATCCCTTTAGCACAGTTGAGTAGGGATCACAGACCCTGAGTTTGTGTCTCTTTGGGGTGGAGGCCCTTGTCCCTGCCTTGTGTTCCCTGGGACCTGAGTGAGAGTGGGAGCCCCCACCCACTGCCCCTGCCTGAGTGAGAAGCAAGCTCCCCATCCTCAGAGCCTCTCCTCACCATCATCTCTGCTTTCTGGCGTGTTAAAGGGCCTGCTGATGTGGCTGTAGAATTCTCTGGAACCTGGGGGCTTGGGTTCTGAACGCCTGATTTGGGGTTGTCACCGTTCTGTCCCCTGCCAGGGCTGTGCGTGTGTGCTCCCAGCCAGAGCCGGTGTGGCAGAGATGGGCAGGAGCCTTGCAGCATCGCAGGTGCGCCCTCCCTGCCCTGATCCCCCAGGGCTCCTTCTGCAGCCGCTTTGGCTTCTCTCTAGACCTGGATATGTCCCACTGGGTTTGTATTGAGAGAGAGAGAGACAGAGACAGAGACGGACAGAGACAGAGACAGTGTGAGCAGGGGAGGGTCAGAGAGAGAGGGAGACACAGAATCTGAAACAGGCTCCAGGCTCTGAGCTGGCTGTCAGGACAGAGCCCGACGCGGGGCTCGAACCCACAAACCATGAGATCATGACCTGAGCCGAAGCTGGGTGCTTAACCAACTGAGCCACCCAGGTGCCCCTGGCTTATTTTTAGTTGTTTTCCAAAAATGTTTTTGTTTACCTGTAGTGTATTTTCTTCAGTCAGCAAGGACTTCTTGAGCACCTCCACTGCGTTCAGCATTGGGGAGGGATCCAGGAGGGATGAGATAGCTCCAGTCTCGAAGGGGAAACTGTCAGTATGTAACTTGTGGCTCCACATGAGGCAGTGCAGGTGGTGAGCGGCTGGACTGTGGGGACGGTTTGATGCCCAGAGTGACATTATGTTGTCCGAAAGCGTGCACAGGGGTTCAGCCGTACTTTTGGTCAGAAGGTATCTGGGCAGAGGACGCAGTAGGTGCAACCGCATGGGGGTTGGGAGCCAGAAAACCCCATTTCCTGGGCTCTGAACTTAAGGAGGGGGTTATGAGCTCTGGCTGTGTCCCTCAATCTTAAAAGAACGAGTGAGGAACCTTCGAAGAGCAGATGTGTGTCTTAAGCTAATAAGAGCTGAGGCTTAACTGAGCACTTTCTCTGTGCCTGGTGCTGTGCTAAGTGCTTAAGGGATTGGCTTATTGACTTTTCGTAAAAGCTTTGATGGTGTTATTGCTGTTATCCCTGATTTGTAGAGGGGAGAATCAAGGCTCAGTAAACAGTTAAAAAACTTGTCCATGTCACGTGGCTAGTAAAGGAACACTCCAGCTTTAAGCTCAGACTGCCTGGCCGGAGGACGTTTGTGGTCTGGAACGTCATTCGCACAGCAAGACCGGCCATTGGTGGGGTGGATAGTGAGTGGGTTCTGAGCCTGTCCCAGGGGTCCTGAGGTGGGTGGGGACCTCTGAACCTCAGAAGGATGTCCTTTCTTTGCAGGCCAGTTGGGATTTCCAGAGATAAGATTTACATCTTTAGTCATACTCATCGAATACAGTTTCACCCAGAGTGCGTTCTGGTTTGATGGGCATAGTTTTCAACCCTGAGGTTAGCAGTCGGCTACATTGTTAAGAAATGCCTAATGGAACAGCATTAAACTTAGCACACAGGAAAGCATTGTACATTTTCCCCTTCCCAGCCTGCTGCATAGCAACGGGTTCCCTTCAGTCTTGGAGCTTTCATATATATATGTACATAAACATGGTATCAGTTTTTTTTTTTTCTCCCATCCAAGCCTTCCTGACAAACCCCTCACCAACTTGGTGCCCTCTTTTGTGATTATTCGAGATTAAGTTCGCCCCTCGGTCTCTGTGTGTGCATGTGCGTGATGTGAGTAATACCTGTCTCTACCTGTCCTGGGCCTGGCGGCTGATGGGCAGAGCACCTGGTATCTTCTCTGTTAGGCAGCCCTGCCCCCTAGGCTTGCAGAATCTGTGTCATTTCCCTTAATTGCCACCATGTGGCAATTATCCCATTTACACATGGTATTATTATCCCGTTTACACATGGTCTCAGGGAACATGTGGCCTTGGGCCACTCAGGTAATAAGCGTGGGAGAGCCAGCATTGAATCTAGGTTTCCTGACTCATTTTCCAGTGCTCTTCCCCCAGACCATGCTGTGTACACTCACCCTTCCTGTTTGAAATGTGTGCTCCTTGGAACTCCTTTGCGATTTGACCCGTCAGAATTTTGTGCAATAATGCCCTCCCCGTCTTTCCTGCACCTCGTTGCCTTTCAGGCTCTTTGGCACTTGGGTTCTGTCTATCATTCTCAGGCCCTCTTCCCTAAAGTCCTAGCTGGCTGAGTGCCCAGCACTTCCTTGTTGGAGTCCAGAGCCTGAAGATGGTATCCCAAGGGTCCCGTGCCACTTCTGGGATCACCTTCAGCTTCCCAGTTTCCCAGCACTGAGCGTGGTCCCCAGAGTAGGATTGTCCGTGCGGCCAGGTGGGAGGGCGTGGACACCTGGTTCTGCAGGTGGCTGTGGGGCCGGCATCCCTCGGCCCCGTTGTGTCTCCCCCGTGCCTGTTTCTTTCCTTGTGATCATCATTGTCGTCCTTGCCATCTGACCTCTGCTCGGGCAGGTTGAGGGTCCCAATGCTTCTCCTTTAGCCTACCTACTCGCTCACTAGGCTGCAAACCACTTTGAACTATAGATTTTTTTTTTATTGTGATAAAATGCAAGAAACGTCTTTTAGGTATACAGTTCAGTGGCATGAAGTACATTCACATTGTCGTGCAACTGTCACTACCATCTGTCTCCAGATTGTTGTCATCTTTCCAAACCGCAACTCTGTACCCATTAAACAAGAATTCTCCGGCCCCCTCCCCCCAGCCCCTGGCAACCACCCTTCTACTTTCTGTCTCTATGAATCTTACTACTCCGGATACCTTGTGTAAGTGGAATGGCACAATATTTATCCGTTTGTGTCTGACTCCTTTCACGAAGCATAATGTCTTTGAGGTTCGTCCGCGTAGCATGTGTCAGAATGTTATTCCTTTTTAAGACTGAGTAGTATTCCCGGGCATGCGTATAGCACATTTTGTTTCTCCATTCATCCAGGTGATGGAGTTTGGTGCAGGTCCGGGCCTCCCTAAGTCCGTCCTGCCTGTTCATTAGTGGCTCTGCCATCGGAGACTTGGATAACCCCAGCCCTTCCCTTGTGATTTTATTCTTGGCATTCTGGCACCTCTCCCCTGGGACTCTTCTAGGTAATGCTGGTATCCTCTCTGGTTATCTGGTAGTTTCCCCGTTATGGTTTTCTCTGAATTTTTTCATGTCGGCAGGTCCTCCGTCTTTAAATTTTTTAGTGGTGAAAATATAAATACAAACGAGTGTACATGAATAGTTTAAAGAAAAATAATCCAGTGAACATCCATGTACCCACCACCCCCAGCTTAAAAACAAAGACATCACTAATGCTGTGAAAGCTGTCACCCCCTCCCCAACCGCACCCCCCGGCCTGCTGCTCTCCTGAAATTCATCTCTCATCCTTTCCTTTGCTGTATTCTAGGTTCACTGCATAAGTGTGTTTCCCTAAATGACATATTGTTTTGTATGTCTGTGAACTTCATATAAATGGATTTATTCAGTATATTGTGTTCGTGAGATTCGTCCATATCGACGAGCTGACTCTAGTTGTTATCGCTCGGTGGTATTCATTGCACAAATCCACTGAAATCTATCCTTTGCTGGTGGACATTTGGAATGTTTCCAGTTTGGAGCTGTTAGGAGAAAATGCTGCTTTGAACCTCCTGGAATTGGTCTCCTGGTGCATATATGCCAGCAAGCGTCTCTCCTGGGCATGGACTCAGGAGTGCGGTGGCTGCAAGGGCCATGGGCAGGGCCTTTCAAGGTCGCGCAGCATTGTTTTCCCAGAGTCCCCGCCGCATACAAAAGCGTCCGTGAATCCCTTCTTCCACACTTGGCATTATGCAGCTCTTTTTGTTTTATTTTACCGTAACCATATTTCCTCCCGGAATGCTTTGTTCTGTGATTTTTGCCTGTTTTTTTCAGTTGTCCTATTTTTCTGATTGTGTTCAGGGCTTTCCCAGCTAGTCTTTCTGAGATTGTCTCCCAGGCCCCTTGTTCTTCTCAGGTAACATCCGTGGAACAAGAGCGAACACCTGTGTTCGAGTCTCCCAGCAGGCCTTTCCTCACTACCTGGGGATTCGTGTTTTGACTTCAGTTTTGCTGTGTATGAACTGAAGTTAGTTGCCGCTGGTGGCTTTTGGTGAGCAATTGTAGGATCTACGTAGATTTCATTTCAATTCTGCCTACTTTTTTTCCCCCTTATTTTTTATTATTGAGATTTCTAAGCACATTCAAAAGGAGAGAGAACCCCCTGTACCCACCACATAATGAGCATAATGAACCGCAAGTACCCATTATCGAGTTCCATCTCCTATCAGTCTGACCACTCTTGTTCCTTCTGTATCCTCACTGTTGTTCCTTCCCAGTTATTTTAAAGCAAATTCCAAACCTGTAATTTCAAGCTTGTATTTCAGTACATGTTTCAAAAAAGATAAGGGCTATGTTTTTATAAATATATCCACTCTACTAGTAAAAAAAAACAAACCCATAACATTTTTTTGGTATTGGATTTTTAGTCAGTGTTCAAATCTTCCTATTTGGTTGTCAGTTCTTTTCATTGCATTTGCTTGATATTCTTTCTAAAGCTCTTTGTAAAAAAAAATTTAAAATATTTTTTTCCCTAGCTTACTGAGGTATATTGACAAATAAAAATCATATACATTTGAGGTATGAAGCTTGGTGATTTGATATAGATATAACTTGCAAAAGTAGTTACTGTACATCGAGCTAATGAACATCTCTCCTGCCTCACCAGTTACAGTTTTTGCGTGTATCCTAGTAAATTTCTAAGATCCACTGTCTTTTTTTTTTTTTTTAGAGAGAGAGAGAGGAAGCATGAGTTGGAGAGGGGCAGAGAGAGTGGGAGAGAGAGAATCCCAGGCAGGCTTTGCACTGTCAGTGCAGCGCCCACTCCTGGCTCGAACCCACAAACCATGAGACCGTGACCTGAACCAAAGTCTGACACTTAACCGACTGAGCCACTCAGGAGCCCAAAGATCCACTATCTTAGCAGATTTCAGTTTCTACGTTTTAATGAACTGTAGTCCCATTGCTGAACATTAGACCCCCATAACTTGTTCATCTTATAACTGAAAGTTTGTACCCTTAACCAACATCTCCATTCCCACACCAACAATTTAAAGCACTTAATCTAGAGTTTCCTTCTCCCTCCCCCCCCCTTTTTTTATCATTACTAATTTGTTGATTTGCCCTATAATAGTTTTCCACTTTCTGGATTTTATCATTGGCATCTTGAACATTTAGTTATCCTGAGGTGCGCTTGGTATATAGAGAACTGGCATTATTTAAAGCACCTGACTCAGGGCATACAGAGAACAATAAGACACGTTCTTTGCCCTCAAGAAGCTTGGGTGGAGACAAGTTATTACACCTGATGTGAATAGTGTCCTAGAGAACTCCAAGCTCAAAGAAAGGGCTGAGGTGGTGGGACTGAGTGGGCAAAATGGGCAGCCAGAAAATTTCAGAGAGAAAGTTGGGCTCTGAAGGCAAATGGGAGAACAGCCTTCCTAGTGGCCAGATCAGCAGATACAAAGGCACTGAGGCTTGAAATAATACATCCAAGATTTCTGCTTCTTGCTCAGGGCCTGCCAGTGAGTCCAAGCATCCTCTGTTTTTCCCTGGATGTTGCTTCTTTGAAAAGGTCCAAAGTTTTTATCTCTGGAAAGTTTTCAGTAGATCTGATCAAAGAGTGTCTGTCTTTTCTTTTTCTGTGTCTAACTTCTGTTCCTTCACCAGCTCCTTGACTTAAGTTTTGAATGTCTCCCTTGACCTTGGACTTGTTTTTTCTCTAGTGCACTCCTGTTTATTTCTGTTTTTATTTTTTAATTTAAAAAAATTTTAATATTTTATTTATTTCTGAGAGAGAGACAGCATGAGCAGGGGAGGGTCAGAGAGAGAGGGAGACACAGAATCTGAAGCAGGTTCCAGGCTCTGAGCTAGCTACCAGCACAGAGCCCGATGCGGGGCTCAAACCCACGAACTGTGAGATCATGACCTGAGCTGAAGTCCGACGCTTAACCAACTGAGCCACCCAGACACCCCAAGTGTACTCCTGTTTGGGTTCCTTTACATTTTGTGGGAGGCCCCCAGTGAGTCCTTTCTGTCCTGGCTAGAGGGTCCAGCAGACTTTTTAGGGAGCAGCATCAATGAACTAACTCTTCAGAGAGAAGGGAGACGGGGTGGATGGCAGGGCAGTGGGACCCATGGGGCTGTACCCCTAAAGGAGCCCTTGGAGACCACCTGGTCCAGAACCTCATTCTGGGATGGCGGGTCTTTTCCGTCTGCCTTGGAACTCTCACTGCTGCTCACCTGTGGCAAATGAGCAGTAATTAGTGTGTTAATAGGAGCGGTTTCCTGCATGCAGCCCTCCCGGCTGCTCCTGCTCTCTGAGGTCAGCTGACAGCCCGCAGGCCTCTCTGCCTCTCTGCGACACCCCTCGCTCTTCTGAAAGCCAGCCGTGGTTCTGCCCCTGGCCCGGCGGAGGCATTGCCTGCCCTGTCGCCTGGCCTAGAAATGGACGTGGGCTTCGTCCAGGAAAGACCGGGTAAACTGTAAAAGGCTTACGAGGGTTAGTTATTAACCCGCAGTGCGCTCCGGCAGCCCGTCACACCGCCTTTCACTTATCGGAGTTCTTTTATTGCTCCCGTTTGCCGGGGCCCGAGCCTCGAGGTCCGAGCCCTGTACTCAGTCGGCCGTGGCCTGCATTGAGTGGCATGAGTGCTGCGTGCATGGCAGTGAGGGTGGCCGGTCAGAGTCCAGGGTGGGGCTCGGCCTCACCCGGAGCTGGCCCCGGCTCATGCCAGCGAGCTGGCAGCGACAGGTGCCACGGCACTCTCGGGGGTGAACGCTGAGACAGGGAGGTCGGATGGTGGGATATTTTAAGGCGAGAGCCGGGTGGGGGGGGTCCAAGGTGGGAAGTATTTGTTCAGGATGCATCAGTATTCCATAGAAGATTTGTTTTGCTTCGAAGTGCAAAAGTATTTAGCTTTGTTCTAAAAGCTGTGGTGGATAGTTCCTCTGAGACCCCTGAAGGAAAAAAATGCAAAAATTATGTGCTGTCTTCTAAAAGAAACCGAATCGGGCCACCTGGGTGGCTCAGTCGGTTAAGTGTCCGACTTCAGCTCAGGTCATGATCTTGCAGTCTGTGGGTTTGAGCCCCACGTCGGGCTCTGTGCTGACACCCCTTCGGATTCTGTGTCTCCCTCTCTCTCTGCCCCTGTCTTTCCAAAATAAATAAATGTTAAAAAAAATAATAATAAAAATAAAAGAAACCGAATTGTGTGTACTGGATTACTGGAACACTTAAAAAGGAGAGTGAATGACTTTAACTTTCCCGCGGTCGTCTAGGGTCAGCATGTGAACAGTCTCAGGGTTTAAGGACGCCCATGGTGTCAGGCTTGTACGTCATCTGGATCACAGGGGTCGGCTTAGTATTGTGCTCCAGCCCTGTGTACATCATTGCTGTCTTTACTCCCTGGCTTTGCCGGGCCACACTGCAGGCTACTACCACCAGGGACCCTGTGATCACAATGTGTGAAGACTCCCGAGGTGATTCCGTTGTGGAGCCAAGTTTGAGAACCAGTGTTCGACGGCATCACACCCCTTCCGGGCTGTTCTAGGTTTGGATCGAGCCCTCACCTTCCGAGGTGAAGTATTTAATCCTCACAGCACCTTTTTAAGAGAGTTCTGGGCTTTCCGGTTTTACAGAAAGCTCAGCAGGGAGATTTTTGCCCATCCCACAACTAATAAATGTCAGAACCAAACCTAAAATCCTTTCCAGGCTCTCCATATGCCACACAGGTCTCCCCCAGGGTCCCACGCTGTGCCTTCTCTGGCGCCCCCCACCCCCCCAAGCTTTCCTTCTCACCTGCGTACCTTTGCTGTGCACTTCTCCCTTCTCCCTGGCTGGTTCTTACCTCAGAAGGGTCTAGCCATCTTTCAGGGCGCATCCCAGATGCTACCGCATGTATGAGGCTTGTCCCCAGCACCCATCCCGCTTCTTTTTTTCTTTTTTTTTACAAATAGTTTATTGGCAAATTAGTTTCCACATAATTTAATAATTCTTCCTGAAGAAGTGACTTCAGAAAAGTCTTGAAAGGAGGGATCAGCTAAGAAAAAGGCATTTGGAGTAGTAGGAAAACATATTTTTACTGCACATTGAATCATGTTTTCAAAATGAAGAGGGGATGATGTTTTGGTTAGGGACCTCGTATTCTTCTAAGTATCTGCCACACTCAACAGCATGAAGTTTCCAAATTAGAAAGATTCTCAAAAAGCAAAGTTAAACAGAAGCATATTATAACTAGCTTGGGCTTTAGCCCCAAATCTCAGGTTAGAAAGTTAGTTCTTTTTTTTTTTTTTTTTACAAATAGTTTATTGGCAAATTAGTTTCCACATAACACCCAGTGCTCATCCCCACAAGTGCCCTCCTCCATGCCCATCCCCTCCCTCCCCCCTACATCCATCAGTCCTCAGTTTTTGTCAGCATTCAAGAGTCTCTCATGGTTTGCTTCTCTTCCTTTCCCCCACCATTTCCGCCCTTCTTCTCCCCCTTGTTCCTCCGTCAAGTTCCTCCTAATCCTCCTATACGTGCAAACATATGATATTTGTCCTTCTCTGCCTGACTTAGTTCGCTCAGCATAACACCCTCAAGGTCCATCCATGTTGCTACACATGGCCAGACTTCATTGTTTCTCATTGCCAGCACCCATCCCACTTCTACTCAGCATTCCCTCTTCTTGCCCGAGACCCTGTGGGCACTTCTGGCTTGTGTGGGAACCAGTACATTTCCTGTCTATAATAGTTGTCTGTCTGTGTAGTAGTCTGAGTAATAGGAAACATTATTGACTTTTTTTTTCTTTTTTACAAATGATTTTCTTTTGGTAAAATACATAGAAAATTTATCACTAGAGGCTCCTGGTGGCTCATTTGGTTAAGCCTATGACTTTGGCTCAGGTCATGATCTCATGGTTTGTGAGCTTGAGCCCCGCATTGGTGAGCCCCACTTCTCTCTTTCTCTCTGCCTTTCATGGGATTCTCTTTTCTCTCTCTCTCTCTTTCTCTGCCCTTCTGTCTCTTAAAAAAAATTACCATTAGTGATATCTGATGCACTCACAGTGATATGTCACCATTATTACCACCTAGCTCCAGAACATTGTCATGATTTCAGAAGGAATTTCTGTACCCATTAAACAGCCATTCTCCATTGTCCCCTCTCCCCAGCCCCTGGCAACCACTGATCTATTTTCTGTCTCTATGGATTTGCCAACTATGGATATTTCATATAAACAGAATCGTACCAAATTCTGTCTTGTGTCTGGTTTCTTTCACTTAGCATAGTGTTTCCAGAGTATATTGACCATTAACATTAATGGAAGCACTTTACATGGCTTAACTCATTGACTCCTCACAACCGTATTAGTTAGATATTCTTTGTTAGCATCCTCATTATACAGAGGAGGAGATTGAGGCACAGAGAAGTCCAGCAACACACTAGAGCACATGTAGCACATAAATGCTCTTGGCCTCTTCATTGTCCTGGTGCCGTCTGCTCTGACAGCTGTTGACCTTGACCTTTAGAGATTAGAAGTATAAATTTAACATATGAAGTAGAAGTTGAAGGGCATAAATGCAACTTGAAGAGAGAATTAGTCTATAGCATCAGAACAGCATATGCTGCGGCTCCAGGAGCAGAGACGTTGAGAGGTACCCGTCAGGCGTCTGCAGAGCAGAGGAACCAGGATGCAGGCTACAGTTCAAGTTCCTGGTTTAATCAGAGTGGGTCAGTTTTGTTACAGATTTCTCTCAAATGTCTTAGGATTGATTATCTGGTATCAGAAGCCAAAGGTATCCCAGGATCACTGCAGTGTTGAAGAATCAATCTCAAAATCCCCTGAAAAGTAAAAGGGATCCCACCTAAAAGGTTTCTTATAAAACTAGTGCCTACTATGTGCTAGACCTAGTTCTGACCGCTTCGTATATATTTACTCAGTGAATTCTCGCAGAACCTTTACAGAACAGGGGGACTGCTGCCCTGTTTTACAGACAGGGAAACAAGTGCAGAATGGGCAGATACCCTTTCCAGGGCCTTGCCACCAGAACGTGGTGGACTCAGCAAAGTCTGGCCCCCACGTAACAGCCTCTTCATGGTCTTTTTTTTTTTAGTCTTAATTTTCTGTTCTGGTTATAACATACCTTTCCTGAGGGTAATGAGATCAGAACAGCGTAGTTGCTGTTCTGAAAAGAAAAGAGAAAAGGTAATGAGAAAAATACTGATCTTATTAAAAAGAAATGTTATCTTGTTATCCCAGTTCTGCACTTTTTAAAAATAATAGCAGTAGTTGTTCAGTGTAGAGTTTTTAGGGATTATCAATTCAAAAAAGTACCAAATACAAATCACAAAATACCTCCAACCAAGAGAACATCGTGCTCACATTTTGTGTATTTCCCTGTCACATTTTTTCTTTTTTTTTCTTCCTTAAATAGTTTATTGTCAAATTGGTTTCCATATAACACCCAGTGCTCATCCCAACAAGTGCCCTTCTCCATACCCATCACCCCCCTTTGCCTCTCCCCCACCCCTGTCAACCCTCAGTTTGTTCTCAGCATTCAAGAGTCTCTCATGGTTTGCCTCCCTCCTGCTCCCCAACTATTTTCCCCCTTCTTCTCCCCCTTGTTCCTCAGTTAAGTTCCTCCTAATCCTCCTATACGTGCAAACATATGATATTTGTCCTTCTCTGCCTGACTTATTTTGTTCAGCATAACACCCTCAAGGTCCATCCATGTTGCTACACATGGCCAGATTTCATTCTTTCTCTTTGCCATGTAGTATTCCATGGCATAGATAAACCACTTCTTCTTGATCCATTCGTCAGTTGATGGACACTTAGGCTCTTTCCATGATTTGGCTGTTGTTGAGGGTGCTGCTATGAACATTGGGGCCCATGTGCCCCTGTGCATCAGCACTCCTGTATCCCTTGGGTAAATTCCTAGCAGTGCTATTTCTGGGTCATAGGGGAGTTCTGTTGTTAATTTTTTGAGCAACTTCCACACTGTTTTCCAGAGGGGCTGCAAGTCACCTTTTTTCTAAGAGTTGGCTAAAAGTTTTTTTTTTTCAGCAAGAATGTGATCATACTATGTATACTTAAAAAAATTCTGATAAAACATGTTCTTCATTTTTTTTAAGTTTATTTATTTTGAGAGAGAGAGAGAGAGAGCTCATGCAAGCCAGGGAGGGGGTGGGGGAGAGAGAGAAGGAGAGAGAGAGAGAGAGAGAGAGAGAGAGAGAATATCCCAAGCAGGCTCTGCACTACAGCGCTCGAACCCATGAACTGTGAGATCATGACCTGAGCTGAAACCAAGAGTCGGATGCTTAATAGACTGAGCTACCCAAGTGCCCCAAACATGGTTTTTCTTTTTTTAAATTTTTTAATGTTTATTTTTAAAAGAGAGAGACAGAATGTGAGCAGGGGAGGGGCAGAGAGAGACACATACAGAATCTGAAGCAGGCTCCAGGCTCTGAGCTGTCAGCACAGAGCCTGACGTGAAGCTCGAACCCACAAACCGTGAGATCACAACCTGACCTGAAGTCAGATGCTCAACCGACTGAGCCACTCAGGCTCCCCCAATGGTATAAGCTTTAAGGTGCCGCAAAACCTGGATTCACTACTGATTGTGTTTCAGATGAGGCCGGTGTGAGGGGCCAGATCAGACTCCTGGAAGAGTCTGAAAAGGGTTTGAATGCAATTCATGACTGACAGGGCCAGCTGGGAGGCTGGGACAGAGGAACAGGAGCTGATGTCTGTGGATCTGTAGACACCTGTCCTCTGCCCGGCGCTGGGCTGGCTGCATTATGTGAATTTCTCAGCTCACACAGGGTCTCTGAGCCTACATGCTGGTGCTCCTCTCACTGTTATACTCATGGGAAAAGGAAAGCACTCTAAATTCTTGGCCTTGGCTGTTCTGCTCTTTCACCTTCCAGATCTGGCCATGGTTGACATTTTCAAGGAAGAGCAAATAATGAAGAGACAGGCATTTGTTGAGTGCCTGCTGTATACACAGAGCCAAGGCAGGGGGCTGGGTGGATAGAAGACTGAGTCAAAGATGCATCTTTTTCCTGCCAGTTTAGTGAGAAGATGTGTCTTTTGTGTTCACAGAAAACGCCACAGCTTTTCCATGCTTTACTCCTGTTTTCTCACTTAAGGTGGAAGAGCCAGGGCAGGAGACGGGAAAAAAATAGTGGTAAACACCTTGCTTCGCAGAGCGTCTTGCAAATCAGCTCTTGTTGGTCAGAGCTCTTAGAGACTTAACAGCTAAAATATGCAGCCACTGGTATCTGGAACATGAGACCCAAGGCAGAAAGCAGGGCTTGAGTAATCCATTGAAATTCATGGCTCCGAATCCCAGTGTCGGTTATTTATAGTCTCAGTTGTTTATCTTCTAGCTATCCGCATGAGATGGCGTGAGAAGGTGATGAGGGTGTGTCCATATGGTTTGGCGCAAACTGAATTTTAAAACTGCTCTTTTCATATTCCCATGCGTTACGTGGGGTGAAACAAACCTTCCGCAGAAGAGTACCCCCTGCATATGATTTCCATTTATATGCAGGTCTAGAACTGGCAAAACTAATCTGGAGAAAAAAAGTGGAATAGCTGAGGCTTGCAGGGGTGTCTAGAGAGGGGCACTGGGATTGGCTGCGAAGGGGCACCTGGGAACTTTATTAGGAGAGGGGAATGTGCTGAATGGTACCAGGGTGTGTATTACACATGTTTCCACCTGTCAGAATGAAACGGCTCAGATTGTGCATTTCGGTGTCAGTAAATTTATTACCATCATCCCCACAAAAGGTATGTAAAATATTAATGGAGGGAGGGAAGGAGGAGCAAATAGAAAGAATACAGAATGTTGATCGTTTTAAAGCTAAATGACAGGTGTTTACTACACTGTTCTGTGTCTGTTTGAAATGGTCTATAATAAAAAGTTTATTATTTTTTTAATGTTTATTTTTATTTTTGAGAGACAGAGTGTGAGGGGGTAGGGACAGAGAGCAAGGGAGACAGAATCTGAAATACACTCCGGGCTCTGAGCCCTTTTTTTTTTTTCCCCTAAGTTTTTGTTTTTGTTTTTTTAAGAAAGAGCAGACTAAAATTGTTGCTTCCTCCTTTTAGGAATCCGGTGAATTTTCCTTCCAGAGAAGTCTGTTCTCCTGGGGAAAATGCAGGATTTCTGGGAAGTGTGGTGGGCCCCAGCCAGCCCTGGCTCTGGTCTCTCCCAGTTTGCTTGCTTTCTGCCTTGCTGGTGGCCATGAATCTTGAACGCTGGCTTTCTCCCACTGGCACCTGCCACCACCCCTATTTTTTTTGTCTGTGCCCTTTTGCCGTCCCTTTGATCCAGGAACAGAACCTCCCCTTCTATGGGACTTTGACCATCCCGCTCCACCCATGCCTGGCTCCTTCTTATCTCTGCCTCTCTGACTCCTTGAGGGTTCTGTGATTCCAAGTCATTCTCTGCTATAAATCCACTTCAGTCTCCTTTCTCTTCCGCTTAGGGTTGTAAAGTGCCACCTGTGTGTCTTTGTTCAAAGATACAAGGTCTGTGAATTGGAGGGGCACCATCTCCACACTCCTATGCAGCTGTAAACCAGTACATGCTGTATGATTCCATTAGTGTGAACTTCAAAACAGGCAAAACAAATGTGTGGCACCTGTGGAATGGAAGGAAGGGGTAGAAATTGGAAAGAGGCACCCAGGGCCTCTGGGAGTCTGGTAATATTCTATTTTTTTTGACCTGGATGGTGGCTGCCCAGATACAGTCACTTTTTCTTAAGTTGTACACACTTGACCTATGCACTTTTGTCTATGTATGTCACCCTTCAATTAAAAAGTAGACCAGAAGCGCCTGGGGTGGCTCATTCAGTTGAGTGTCTGACTCTTGATTTCAGCTCAGGTCATGATCCCAGGGTCGTGGGG
Organism: Proteles cristata cristata; assembly: GCA_017311185.1. Lineage (NCBI taxonomy): Eukaryota > Metazoa > Chordata > Mammalia > Carnivora > Hyaenidae > Proteles > Proteles cristata. The sequence continues at coordinate 735,754 of JAESUZ010003225.1, read as the reverse complement.
TTGAGCCTTGCATCGGGCTTCACACTGGGATGGAACCTGCTAGGGATTCTCTCTCCCTCTTGTGTGGGTTCTTTCTGTCTCTGTCTCTCAAAAAAAAAAGTTGGTGGTGGGGGCGCCTGAGTGGCTCCGTTGTTTTAAGTGTCCAACTTCGGCTCAGGTCATGATCTCATGGTTTGTGGGTTTGAGCCCCGTGTCGGGCTTTGTGCTGACAGCTTTGAGCCTGGAGCCTGCTTCACTTCTGTGTCTCCCTCTTTCTCTCTACCCCTCCCCCGCTCATGCTCACTCGTGCTCTCTCTCTCTCAAAAATAAAATAAACATTAACAGAAAGTAAACTAGACACTTATGCAAAGCCTTTAAAAATCACCACATTTCACATTTAAAAATTCAAATTTTTACACTTTTGTAAAAATAAGTATGGGCAGATCTGGATTTCCGTAGAGTGGCAGTCGGCTAGGTCTATGTGTGACCGCCCCATCCGTGCCTGATCTCTCATTGCTCACCTGGCTCGCATGGGTGCCCACGTCTGTGCCCTGTTCCCGTTCCCGGCTCCGTGTGCCTCCGGCAGGGATCCTTCAGGGTGCCTTGTGTGGGAGTGGTGCCTCCTAAGGAGCCGCATGCAGATTTCCCTCCTACTGTTTGGTTGTGTTGGTCCCTTAGAAGGTCGAGGCTTGTGGTGGGTGGGGTCAAAGCCTGGTGTATAGTCTTGTAGGACCACCTCCCGACAAGGATGTGAAGCCCTGAGGCACTAGGATCCTGTGTGTTGAGACTTTCCAGGTGAATTAGTTCTGCTTGAACTGGGCACAATCGGGGTTAGCTTATGACCAATCCATAACAATTAAAGAAGTCACTGTATTTGTACCTCGGCGTTAAGTGCTGTAAATAATTTCCTCTTTGTGTATTCTATTTTAAATTAAGCTTCCACAACGATGCTAGCTAATGCTTGTACCTGGCTGGGTGTTCTGTTGTTGCTTTTACACATCCATGAAGGATCGGAAAAATTGTTTTCGTAGTTAATGGATACGAAAGGCTAACTTTTTGGGTGGTGAGTTTACAGTTGAGATTCTTACGCGAGTTCACACTAACCACAAACCACATACCTCAGGGAAATAATCTTGTTAATGCCATCCTTACAAATCCAAAGCTACAGGCTGTAAGCTCCATCCAAATGTGTCATTCTCTGCTTTCTTCTTGCAGTAGATTTTTTTTTAAGACTACTGAGTCACCAAAAGAGAGACAGAGAGAGAGAGAGACAAGAGAGAGAGAAGAAAAATCGAAGGCCAACTATAAAAAGGCAACCTTATTTGTATGCCCCTCCATCACATGAATGGATGGTAGTACCTCAGTTACAGTTTTATGTCTCTAACTGCCAAGCTTACCATAGACAGCACATAAAAGTCTTATGTGCTTTTCCACTCATTAACTTTTTTGAAAATTGTACCTGTGCACAAGGCCAAGTAAAGAGCCCTTGGTGTGATCACTAACAGTTTTAAAATGTAGGCAAATTTGCTAGTTGGGCTTATCGTCGACACTCACAGAATACCAGCTCTGGGTGTGGGGCCGAAGTTGGGTTCCAAGGCAGTTCCGTGGCTCTGGGTCCCGGGGCTTAGAATCTGGGTCCTGGCCCAGCTCTGTCTCTGCTCCAGGCCTGCTGCATGTTTTCATCTTCTCATCACGTCCCTGGGGGCTGGGTCATCTCCGTTTGACAGGCAGGAAACAGACTCCAAAAGGCTCAGGGGCTTAGTTGGGGCCATGCTGGTTGTTGAGTGATGGAGCCCAGATTCAAACTTGGTTCTGATGGAAACTGTGCCTCCCTGTGTTAGAGCACTCAGGCTGCTGTAGCAGAGTGGCTTAAACAAGCACGTTTGTTTTCTCCGGTTCTGTAAGTCTGAGATCTGGGCTTAGAGATGGCCCTTCTCTTGCTGCCTTTTTTCTCACGTTTTCACACAGTCTTTTCCCCCTTTGCGGGCATCCCTCATATCTCTGTGTGCAACCTCATCTCTGTCTGTCTTCCTGGCGCGCGCTCTCTCTTTTTTTTTTAATACAATTTTTTAATTTTCTTTAAAAATTTTAAATGTCTTTATTTTATTTTGAGAGATAGAGACAGAGAGTGAGTAGGGGAGGGCCAGAGAGAGAGGGAGACACAGAATCTGAAGCAGGCTCCAGGCTCTGAGCTGTCAGCACAGAGTCTGACGTGGGGCTCGAACCCACAGACTGTAAGATCAAACCTGAGCCCGTCGGTCGCTCAACTGACTGAGCCACCAGGGTGCCCCTCTTTTTTTTTTCTTAAAGTTTTATTCATCTATTTATTTTGAGAAAGACGGACACAGCATGAGTGGGGAAGGGGCAGAGAGAGACGGAGACTGAGGATCCCAAGCAGGCTCCGTGCTATCAGCACAGAGTCCAATGCAGGGCCCGAACCCACAAACCATGAGATCATGACCTGAGCTGAAACCAAGGGCGGGATGCTCAATCGACTGAGCCCCCAGGTGCCCTCATCTCTCTTTTTATAAGGATACTAGTTAGAGAAGAGCAGGGCCCACCCTAATGAACTCATTGGAACTTAATTACTTAATTACCTCTTTGATGAGTCTCTCTTCAGTTCTGCAGGACTGGGGTGGGAGGGGGTTAGGGCTTCAATTTGTGAAATTTGGGAGGACACAGTTTAGCCCATGACACACTCCACGTCTGATGGGCCAGCCCTGGGGCCAACCCCTGTTAATCTTCATTTCGTTTCATTCCTTTTTTTTTTTTAATTTTACTTCTATTTGAGAAAAAGAGAGAGAGAGCATGAGTAGGGGAGGGACAGAGAAAGAGGGGGACAGAGGATCCGAAGCAGGCTCCATGCTGACAGAGGAGAGCCCAGTGTGGGGCTCAAACTCCTCTACCTCGAGATCATGACCCGAGCTAGAATCGGAGGATTAACCAACCGAGCCACCCAGCCAACCCGTTTCATTTCATTCTTAAACATGCTTACCAGGTAAGAAATTCCTTGAAACCAAACTCAGCCTGAGCTGGAACTCCACCCTCCACCATGCCAGCTGCAGAGCCCGTGCCTTCAGCCTCATCACGGGGTGTGTTGTGACGTCCCAGAGCCTGTGTTCAGAGCCGTGAAGGGCTCCACAGAGAGGAGGGAACAGTCACTATGAAACTAGGGAGTAAAGGGACGCCTTCAAGTGTCGATTTATTTTGCAAATTGAATTGTGATCTTAAATCACAGGATGGATAGGGGCAGCTGTCCACCCAAAGTTAGCTCGCTTCGTGTTTCTTGGCTGGTCTCCCTGGGAATTTGTTGCATATTTATTTATGTGGAGTTATTTGCTTTCAGAATTGCATCATGGGGGAATCTGCGATCTGGCTGCAAAAAGTAATTTGGCAATTTATTTTCAGGGCTGCCCTTCTTCCAGCAGCTTGTTTCAAACTCAACCTCTGGCACAAAGACATCCATCATTTTAATTGCATGTTACTGTTTAGTCAGGCACAAGTTCGTTTCATTTTCTTTTTCCTTTCTCCTGTGGGTCTTTTTTTTTCGTTCCTGAACCACCATTTAAAAAAGCCAAAATTATTTCTCCAAACCGAGCACTTTTTATAGTCAAGGAGTTTTTAACACTGAGATTTCTAGGTTTTTGGGATTGCGTATTTGGTTCTTAACCTTCGGGCAGCGCTAGGCTTGCATGTTGTTCCTTTCCGGGTCAGGTACCATCCGTTGTCTGGTCCTGCCAAGGTGGTCCCAAGGCAGCTGTGTTGGTCCCAGGGTCAGAAGATTCACGTTTTGTTCCTGGCTTTGCATTGGCTGCCAGGCAACATAACCTGCCTCTTGTCTGGTTTTCCCCACCTGTAAAATGAGGGACTTGAGTGCACTGATTTCTAGAACATTCCTATATTCTTACTTGGTAACTTGGATGTTGAAGTAGGGCTCCTTACTAAGGCCTGCTCACCGTGGCTATCTAAAGATGCCTGGGGTGTCTGGCTGGCTCAGTCAGTTAGGCAGCTGACTTCGGCTCAGGTCACGATCTCGCAATCTGTGAGTTCGAGCCCCATATCGGGCTCTGTGCTGACAGCTCAAAGCCTGGAGCCTGCTTCCGATTCTCTTCACTCTCTCCTTGTACCTCCCCTGCTTGCTTTCTCTCAAAAATAATAAACATTTAAAAAAATAAAGATGCCTGTCAGGGAGGGGATTCTGTTCTGTGTCAAATGTTTTTACTCTGCTTGGTAACAGATGATGGTGTTTTTTTAGTTCAAGGTTAGAAATCAATCCTGTATCCCTCAGAAATGTTCTAAGGAATAAAATCATTCATTCCACAAAATTAGATAAGGTAGATCATTAACTTTGATGTCCAAAGCATAATAGATTTAGCTTTTGTGGCCGCACATACTTTCTTGCTATAAAAGTATGTTATTTGTGTCTGTGAAGCTGGGTACAGCGTACAGTAGTGCACCCCCTTTATAAGCTGCACTGAGGACTGGGGGTATGGATGAGAGGGGACTTAGGATCCATAGATAGGTGCTGAGTTGGATCCCGACAGAAGCCTATACACTATATTTTGTTTTAGTGTCGTGGGCGAAAATTAGTTGCTAATGGCTTGGAGCAGTTTCTCTCTTTCACATCCCACACCGCCTTCACCCTGAGGATGTAGGCTTGTCCCAGCCAGCAGCCTGGATTCTCAAAGGTAGGGCGCAGGCCAGACTGTGCTGATACCCTCCATGCCCTCACTCCTTTGCAGTTTGTGAGCTGTGAGTTTTTATTATGGGAATTTTTGAATACACGAAGTAGACAGAATAGTATGAAATACTCATGTACACAGCACCCATTTATTATTATTTTTCTGGAATATTTTAGAGCAACTCCCAGACACCTTAACATACAGCCTGTTATACCTAAGTGGGTATATCAGTTACGTGAAATACATGCATGTGCCTCTGTATGTGTGTATCCATAATACCGTTATCATACTCCACAAAGTGAATCATGATTCCTTAATGGTGATTCCTGCATTTAGGAAATAATGTCTCTGAAGTCTCATTTAATCCATAACGGTTCCCTCCCTTCTTTTTGGTGAAATTTATTGAGTTCTTTTTTTTTTTTTTTAACATTTATTTATTTGTCTATTTTGAGAGACAGAGCATGAGCAGGGTAAGAACAGAGAGAGAGGGAGACACAGATTCTGAAACAGGCTCCAGGCTCTGAGATGTCTGCACAGAGCCCGACCCGGGGCTTGACATGGGGCTTGAACTCACAAACTGTGAGATCATGACCCAAGCCGAAGTCGTATGCGTAACTGACTGAGCACCCAGGCGCCCCTATTGAGTTCTTAATATGTAGTTGGTCAGTGTAGAGTAAGGCAGCCTTAGGTATCCCCGCCCTTGATTTTAATGTTTCTGCTAAGCAGAGTGAGTGGCTTTCAAAGAATAGTTTTTTTATTTTTTTAGAACGAATATATTTATTATTCTACTTCCTTATCTCCAAACGATACCTTTAGTTAGCATCACAATGTGGAGATTTCCTAAGAAACATTTTTTAAAGTTAAAAAAGCTTTTATGTACTCATACATATGCCATGAACACCTGCTGTATCTGTGTTTGTGTATGGTTTTCATTCTGGTTATCTATTGTTGCATAACAGTCTCTTCCACTTATGCTTAGTGGCTAACGACAACAAGCAGGGTTCTCTTGGTCCAGCATTTAAGTGGGGCTCACCTGGAAGAGCTCATGGCATCAGCCAGGGTCACCAGGAGTAGTACTCTATAGGAAGATGGGCTGGTGTGGAGGGTCCAAGACGACTGTGCTTACATGTCTGGCACTTTGGCAGGGATGGCTGAAGACTGGGTTCAGCTGGGACAGTTGACTGGAACATTTGCCTGTGGCCTCTTTAGCCTGGCAGTCTCAAGGTAGTTGAACTGTTTACATGGTGGCTGGCTCTACCCATAGAGAAGCATCCCAAGGCAATGGTCACCTCTTCTTAGAAATCACAGAACACTATCAACACCATATTCTATCAGGCTCAAGCAGTGCCATGTCCTTCCAGACTCAAGGAAGAGGACAAAGACCTTGCCGCCATGTTTGTAAGCACCACAGTTGAAAACAACAATCAAAAAACCCAACTTAAAAACCCCACTAAAAAAACACCGTTGGTAATTGGCACCTGAGACCTCTTAAGTCCCCTGTGTACTTGCTTGTCTTTTATGGAAGGTAGAGACCACTGGGGTGGAAGGTACCTGCCCATTCAGGTCTCTCAAGTCAGTCTCCTGACTCCTGTTCCCATTCACCCAGGATTTGAGTGGACTCAGTTTGGCAGAGAGCACCGTGACAAGGTATGTGACTCATCTGGCCTACTAATGAAGGTGACATGGAGAAGCCCTCCAACCAAAAAAAAATTTTTTAATGTTTATTATTTATTTTTTGAGAGAGAGAAAGACAGAGCACCATTGGGGAGGGGGAGAGGGAGGGTCAGAGAGAGAGGGAGACACAGAATCTGTAACAGGCTCCAGGCTCTGAGTTGTCAGCACAGTGCCCAATGTGGGACTTGAACTCGTGAACTGTGAGATCATGACCTGAGCTAAAGTTGGACATTTAACCAACTGAGCCATACAGGCACCCCTAAAACTTTAAAGCGCAATTTTTTCAGTGGATTTTTCTGTTATGGAGGTTATCTGATGCTCTATTCATGTCCCCTATTGGTAGAAATAGTATATTCAGTTTGCCGGGTACCAAAAATTGAAGAGTATTCAACATGTGCTGTCTCTGATGTTTCTTACTGAGAGTTGGAAACATATGAAGTGTTGGTCAAAACCCGTTTTCAGCCAGCCAGGATCAAGCAGCTTTAAGTGTCTGGACGTCATTTGGCATCTTAAGGAATAAGTGGGAAATGATTTCTTTAACTAACTATTGAATCCCTCGTGTTATGTATGCTTGGAAGGAGCCACAGGGAGACAAATCGACGTTGCTAGATGTTAGCTCTCCCACATTGACTGGCAAAAAGTTCATAGGATCATGGCCAGTGGGGGCATTCTCACAGCAACCCTGAGAGGGAGGTGGTGTTAAAGGAACAAATGAGTGCTTTGAAGCTCTGCTGTCAGGCCTGAAGACCGTTTCTCAACCAGGGGCAGAGGCTCATCAATAGTTAAGTCAATAATGCAACACACAGTCTGTGCATTGAGAGAGAGTGTGAGAGTGGGGGAGAGGGGCAGAGGGAGAGAGAGAGAGAGGGAGAGAGAGAGAGAGAAAGAGAGAGAGAGAGAGAGAGAGAGAGAGAGAGAGAGAGAGAGAAGCAGGCTCCATGCTCAGCACTGATCCCATGACCCTGGGATCATGACCTGAGCTGAAATCACAAGTTGGATGCTCAACCCAGGCATCCCCACAATCTGTTTAAAATTGAGCTATTACGTTCAGTCAGTGTGGCTGTTGCTGTGTTCTGTGGTGGAATGGTAAAAGCTGAAATCTGCCCACCCGGTCCCCAGGCCACACACCAAGAGCCCCTTGTGTGAGGTGGAGGGAGAACCCCAGTTCTCAGTGCAGCTGATGGGCGGCGCCTCAGTTCGGTGCCTCACAAACCAAGAGGGCACTTTCTTCTAAGACTCTTCTTCCTTCCTTGTTGATCAAAATTAAGGGCAGTTGGTTTTGTTGCTTCCTCTGATTTGCAAGAGATTGTTAGGCAGGCGAGTCAGGAAATTAATATCATTGTGCTCTGTTTTACCAGAATTGAATTTCCAGGAGCTGCCCAGACTGTTGATGTCCCCCCTCTGTATAGCGTCTTGGCTTCTGTGTTAGTTCTTGAGCAAATAATCTACTTTGCATCCTGCCACAACTTGCCTGCCCTCCAAACAAATTAGGAATCTCCTCCCCACCATGAGGTCTGTTTCCATTGGCTTTGAATTCCAGCCGTAGCCCACAGGCCACGTGTGAAGTAGGCTCTGTGTGTCTGTGTGGCGAATTGGGTTCAAGAAATATTTGTCATTTGCCAGACATGTTCTGTATGCTTGGACCCAAAGAGACAAATGAGTAGGGAAGCAACAGAGTAAGGTAGAAGGAACTCTGTCCTAAGTATCAGGAAGGCTGGATCCTGATTCTAGTTCTCCACTTGGGAACAATGTGAACTTGGCCACGTAATTTCTCTGAAGCTCAGTTTCCTTCTGTGCAAAATGGGGTCATGGAACCTTGGTAAACACTGAAATGCTCCTCAGCTGGGAGGTGGAACTTACAACCTGGACAGTCTGGCCTTAAATCCTGCAGATTATGGATCCTGTTATGAGTCCCCAAATCCTGCTGATGGCTGAGCTGGTATTTCTCACTCACAGTGAAATTTCAAGGTAACATTTTTGGTAATTGCAGATATTTATTTAGCAACAGTTGGTAATTTCAGATATCCTGGAGGAAACAGTTTCTGTTTGTTCTTAATGACTTAGTAGCGATGGCAGTGGGGACGTGTGTGGGGAAGTGTGCAAAATAGAGAGCTCATTTCCCACTAAGAACATAGACAATTATTGCGTTATCAAGTTGTGAAGAAAGGGGACCAGAGCCGGTAACTAACCATGAAATTAGTACTTCTTAGAAATAGTTGAAACAGACCTTGAGGCGGTGCCTTCTGGGAACTGCTGGCCAGGAAGCACTGCAGGGGCCAGGTGGAGTTCCCAGAGCTCCGTTAACTAGGGGCATTTAAGAACCTGGAAAGGAAGGAATTGATTTCCAGGGACCAACATAGGTTTATAAAAATCCCTAAACCAGACTAGTCTCAGCTTTTCTTCCCTCCCCCCTTTTTTTAAAGTTTATTTATTTATTTTGAGAGCGAGAACACAAGCAGGGGAGAGGGCGGGAGGGCTGGAGAGAGAGAGAGAGAGATTGAGAGAGAGATTGAGAGAGAGAATCCCAAGCAGGCTCTTGCACCGCCAGTGCGAGCCTGATGCAGGGCTCGATCCCAGGACTGTGGGATCATGACCTGAGTCAAAATCAAGAGTCAGGCACTCAGTGGACTGGGCCACCCAGGCACCTCTTGTCTCAGCTTTTCTTTAAAGGGGGTTACTAAACTGCTATAGATCATGGACTCTTGAACTTTGATTTTTGTTATTTGGTAAAAAACACATATGTCATTCCTGTGGACAAATGAGAGAAAAGAGGTTTGGATGAAAATAATAATTCCTTTGTGTGCAGAGGATACTGCAGTTTATAGTACATACTTGTTTGTTTTCTTGTTTTCTTACTTTTTATTTCACTTTATTTATTTGTTTGTTTAAGCTCCACACCCAACATGGCTTCAGCCCATGACCCTGAGATCAAGAGATGCACGCTCTACAAACTGAGCCAGCCAGATGCCTCTCTTGCTTTTTTATTAATACAGTGACTTAGCAGGGTTGACAGTGCAGGTGAGAGTACCCCATTTTTCAGATGAAACTGAGACTCAGTGTGGTTGCCTAAGGTCATGGTCAAATTGCTAGAAAAGAGAGAGAGCTGGGTTCTAATCCAGCATGTTTGGCTCTAAGAGTCTGAGGGCATGGTCACACTGTATATGTTCATAACTGGGTTGAGGCCACCATCAGAGGGGAAGCTTAGTTAAAAACAACTCAGGAAAGACACCACCCCAGTGGCCACGTGCACTCCTCACCCCCTGCCTGCATTGCACTTCCCACATGTTGTAAAACTGAGAGCAGACACTGGTGCGTGGGATAATAGCCCAGGACTTACGATGTTCTTAACAGGATATGTCATGGGCCAGTTTAAATAGGATGACATTTATGTGGATGAATGTAGAAGCTTGCACTTATGTTTAGAAACTATCACCACAATTATTTTGGTTATTTTTAGCCCACATACATAAAAATCCAAAACCTGATAGTATTTTGTGTATAGAAGGCATAGCACAGTGTGGTGTGGTTTCCAAAACACCGGTGCATTAGAGCAGACAGGGGTCTGGAAGGCGAGATGGTAGCACCAGGGCTCTGCAGACCCACATCCCCGCTGGCTGTAGAGAATTCCTAGCGGAAATGGACTGGGAAGATCAGGCTTCCGAAAAGTTGGCCATTTGAAGACTATTGTGGGAACGGAGGCTTCTCCTTAATCCATCTGCATCAGCGTTTGTTTCTTGAGCTTCAGAATGTCAGACGATCGAGAAGCAAAGATGAACTGGACGGGTGTCACCAACACGAAGTTTAATAATGACCACTGTTATTTCTGCGTAGCTGTGGGGATGGGCTGCTGCCAGGGGGGATAGGACTAGGGGTGTAGGAGGAAGGCACCCAGGCAAAGCCATAGGGGTGGGGCCTGCCATGTGCGTCAGGTGGGCGTTGCAATGGGAGAATATGTTTGTTTGGAGCCCAGATCCATGTGGGGCCCGGGGAGATAAGGCGGGTGGTGTTGGGCAGTACTCATTGTGCGGAGTGCCTGACCCCAGGTTAGGAGCCCGAGTCTCACCCCTGGTGCATGTTTTTGTAGATAATAGTGACTGACATGAGGACCGTGTTGTGTGAAATGCGTTCTGGCAAACACGAGAAAGATGGGTTTTAGGAGGGGCGCTTGCTGTGGTCTGAATACAAGGTGGTGTAGCCTAAGCCATGATGGAGAAGAAAGACAGAGCCCTTCTGAAGATGGATGCGGCCGGGGGCGGGGGGGGACGGGGGGCGTGCCGTCCGATGGAGGTGCAGCAGGTGGACAGAAGAGAGCCTCGGGTGCCGGCACAGAGAAGGCTTCTGAAATCCTTACACTGCCCAGATGTCGTTTTGCTTTTCCATTTTAGTTCACAGCTAGGGCTTATACACTTGACGGGCACACAGCTCCTCTCCTTTCTAACCTACCTGGGACACCTGGCATCTTCTTATGCTGTTGAGACGGATGAGATTTGGATGGATTGGCTTCTATTATTTTTATTTTTTATTTTTTAAATATTTTTATTTTTGAGAGAGAGAGAGTGAGATAGCGTGAAGGGGCAGAGAGAAAGAGAGGGAGACACAGAATCTGAAGCAGGCTGCAGGCTTTGAGCTGTGAGCACAGAGCCCGACGTGGGGCTCGAACTCATGAACCATGAGATCATGATCTGAGCTGAAGTCGAGCACTTAACTGACTGAGCCCCCCAGGTGCCCCAAGATGTATTGGCTTCTATCTTTGTTCTTTCAGGGCCACAGTCAACTGTTACATCACACTTGGGTCAGGCTGTAGTAAGTTATTGCCAGTTGCGTCTTATCTAAGAGGGTCAGATGGCTAATTTATTTGGGGACACAGTTAAGACATCAGCTGTCCAGGAGTCTTCCTTATCAGGTGTATGGCTGGTAAGCAGTAAATAAACAAAATAGGAACCTCTGACTGGCCAGCAAAGGTCTCATGATATTCATACCTTTTCCTGCTGGCTGTCTGCCTGACCCAGTCTTTAGCTGAGAACTGTGTACTCTTACTTTACACATGATGTTAATGAGCTTGGTTATTTTTAGCTCCTGTCTGATCAGAAGTTGCTGCTCCAGAGAGACATCCTGACTCAAAACCACTGGTTGCCAGTCCTCGTGAGAAGTGATATGCTGAGATGGAAGGAGGGAGAGCTATGCAACCTGGAGGCAAGAACTCAGGGGCAGAGCTTCTGCCTGTGTTTGGGGACAGCTTGTCATATGTGTCTTGAAGTAGGAGTGTCGCCGAGTTCCAGAATAGTGATCTGGACTGAGTAAGGTTTTACGCTCAGTGTATTCTGCTTAAGAAGGCAGGGAGAGAGGAGGCATCAGGCCGATTTGGATGACTTTGCTCCCCAAGAATGACTTACTCAGCGAGGGCATCCTGTGGCAATTCGCTTGCAGACTTTATGACCCCAGTGTACCCCAACCCCTAGAGTGGTGGTTGGCACTTGATGAGTAGTCGGTAAATGTTTGTTGAATGAATGAATGGATTCATCACAGAGGAGGCGGCTGAGTTCGGAGACAGCCAGGACCAGCTTCCTGTCTTGTCACATGAATGGCTCTCCCATTGTAACCACTAGACAGCACTTCACGTAATAGCCACAAAATCGTGTTTAGGTAAATGGCCTAGGAAGTGCAGCACGGCTCCCTGGGCTCTTGTTCATGGAATACTTAATGTGAAAAGATTTTAATGAGCGTATTCTCCTATTTAGGCCCGCTGCTCATGAAGTTTCGGTCTGTCGTTCATGTTTTAGCACGGTCCCTCCAGAAGATGTGTGTGTGGCCCTAGAACCCCACGCATCCCCAAGCCGGCAGAGCCAGCCAGCCGGCCACGCTGCAAACAGATGTTTATGGAGCACCTGCTCCACGCTGGCCAGGGCTGTGCCCGGGGGACGGCGAGAAGGAGAGTGGTACCCAGGGGAACACAGCTGGGCCCTGCCCGCAGCCTGGAGTAGGAGTAAGACGGAATAAAGGCAGCCACGGTGCAGGGTGCTAAGTGTGTGTGTGCGAAAGGCACGTGCTTGCTTGTGGGAACACAGAGGGGGCCCTTACTGCCCAGCGTTAGGGGAAGGGGAAGGCCTGAGGAGCCTGACGAAAGAGGAGCCATTTGGGCTAAGCCTGAGATGACAGTTCGTGGGCTTCCGGGGGCTGCCCCAGGTGCAGTGTCCCTGCTGGCAGGACAGGTGAGTTACCTGGAGCCTTCTCTGTTCTGAGTGGACACTCCACGGGCTGGGAGGAGCAAGAGATGGTGAGTTCAGGTGCTGTGGCCTGGACTCTCTGTCTCTGTCCGACCTGTCACTCACTGGGACCTCTGTTTTGAGGACCCCTCTATTCCAGCCCTCATAATTTCACCAGATTCTTCCTAGAGCTGAAAGGGGCCATTGGAGACTAAAGGGCATAAGGGGGTGGGGGAGGTGGTGAGCGGGGTAAGGTGTTTATAGGTGAGTAAGTAAACATGGTATCCTATCCACTAGACCCTGCCGTGTCGGCCACCTACGTCCAAGTCCAGGTGAGGGAAGGTCGCTCGATGTAGGAGCCAGTCTGTCATGGTGAAGGGACTGGCCGACCCTAGAAAGGTTCTTTCTCCCTACTTCACCTTGAACTCCTTCTAGCTGTTTTTTTGTTTTTTTTTAGTTTACTTTTTTATTTTCGAGAGTGGGAAAGCATGAGTCCAGGAGAGGCAGAGTGAGAGAGAGAATCCCAAGAAGCCTCTGCACTATCAGCATGGAGGCCCCCTCAGGCTGCAAATTCACAAACCGTGAGATCATGACCCGAGCAGAACTTAAGAGTCGGACGCTTAGCCGACTGAACGCCCCACCCCCCGCAGATGCCCCTCACCTTGACCTCCTTCTAAATTAAGAGCTGTTTTAGAAAGACATCAGGAAAGTAAGACTTGGAATGTCTTAGAGAGAAACTTGAACAAACTGCCCTTATTTTACATGCGTGGAACTATTGTTTTTTTCAGTTCATACTCTGTGAGTGTTAAAATGATATCCCTGGATGGTAAGCCCTTGAATCAAAATAGAGAGACCCGGGTGGGACGCAGGTGGGATTTGGAGGCAGCTGAGTTTGGGTGACCCTGTATATTCAGGGCACCGTGTCTGATTTGTAGCTGCAGGAGAGTCCAGGATGGTCCTATGGGTTTGGGGAAATTATGAATTGCTTAAGGTCACAGCTAGTGCATCTGGGACTAGCACGTAGAGCGCTTGCTTCCTGCCAGCCCAATTCTGTCTGCCACGTCCTGCTGCTAAAGCTGTACACTAACTAGTTCTGTCCCACTAGGAAACCCACTAATGAGGTGCTGGTGCTGTAATAGTAGGTGTTGCATAGGCCAGTAGTGTCGGATAGTAATAGGAACGAATACATCCGGGGCGAAAGTGCCAGAATGGTGATTAAAAAAAAATTACATTTGTTGTCTAACAACAGCCAACAGGTCAGTGTTAAAGAATACTTGGGAGGAAAGTCATCCATGGTTTGTCCATCCTACCTAACACAGCTGTTCTAGTTTCTGCAAGCCGTTTTTATCGAGCAGTCCATAGAGCACTTACATATTTTTACATAGTTGGAATCACAGCTTCTTATTCCTTTGTGGTCTGTTTACGTGATGTCAGCATACGAATTTTCCTTATTTCTGTCTCATCTTGATAATTAACTAACTGTCCGTGATAGCCCCACAGTATTCTGGCATGTTGATGGGTCCGGCTCTGTGGGTCTGTCCAGCCCCGTGGTTGGAATTAGGGTTATTTCTTCTTTTGGCCTTCCCATCCCCAGCTTTATTCCTCCAGTTAAATAATGCTGAAGAGAACATCCCTGCACTTGGAAAGCCTTCTGCTGCTCTTGGGTTGTTGCCTTCAAGGAGTATTTCCAGGAGTCAAAAAGTCTGAAGGTTGGAATCCAGTGCTGTAATTTTGAGTTTCTATCTTTACTTTCTGTTATTGCTGCTTCCTATAGAACCAACACGGACAGACCAGTAAAACAGAGGGGCAGTCTAATGAATTATGGGAAGGCAGACTCCCTGGACCACCCCCCAAGTCAAGAGCTGGGACCTTGCCAGCCCTCTGGAAGTCTGTGGTATGCCCCATCCCAGGCACGAATTCTCTGCACCCTGAAAGCAGCAACTACCCTGACTTTATTGTTTATTATAACCACTTCTTTCCCTCTTTTCATGTTTTTTTCTTAAATTTTTTATGTTTATTTATTTTTGAGAGAGAGAGAGAGAGAGAGAGCAGAATGGGGAAGGGGGAAAGAGAGAGGGAGACACAGAATCTGAAGCAGGCTCCAGGCTCTGAGCTGTCAGCACAGAGCCTGATGCGGGGCTCAAACCCACAAACTCAGAGATCGTGACCTGAGCCAAAGTCAGCCGCTTAACCGACTAAGCTACCCAGGCACCCCACCCACCCTCTTTTCATGTTTTATCACCCAACTATGTATCATACACATTGCACACTTTTAGTTCTGCCTTTTTGTAAAAGGGTCTTTTAAATCTTTTTTCATCTCTAGGTGCCTTCCATCACTCAACTTTCCTATAATCTGTTTGTTGAAGAAACTGTGTTGTTTGTCCTGAGGGGTTTCTAGAATTTCCCAATGGCTGGATCTTGATGATTGCAGCCCTATGTAATTTAGAACATTCCTCTGCATTTCCTGCAAGTTGGCAGTTGGATCTAGTGGTTGAATCAGTCCCAGGCTTGATATTTTTTCCCTGCAGAGAGAGAAGCCTGGGGAGGAAAAGTACATCTTGGGTGGAGGGGGGTTCTTCAGCAGGTGGTCTCCTGCGTGATGTTGGTAGCCCAGTGCCCAGTGCTGTGCAATCCATTCGAGACGTTGAAAAATTGTGATATTGCAAGTCTGTTATTCCTTCTTCATTTTGTTGTTGGTATACTACTATAAAGAGAAATTCTCCCCGTCTACTGTTTTTAATACCTTTATTGAGATGCACATACTGTATAATTCATTTACCCCCAGTGTACAATTCAGTGGCTCTTAGTATATTTATAGAGTTGTGCGTCTGTCACCATGATCAATTTTAGAACATTTCATTTACCCCTCAAACATCCTGCTCACTTTGTCACCCCACAAATATTGCAGCCCTAAGCAAATCACTCATCTAATTTCAGTGTCCAGCTTTCCCTGTTCTGGACATTTGATATAATATATGGTCCTTTGTAACTGGCTTCTTTCACTTACTATAATGTTTCTAAAGTCCACCCATGTTGTAGTATGTATCAGGGCTTTACTTCTTCCTTATGGCCAAATAATATTCCATTGTATGGATACGATTCTTCCACATATGTTTATCTGTGCATTAGTTGGTATACACTTGGATTGCTTCCACTTTCGGGCTATGGTGGATAATGCTGCTATGAACATTTTGGTACAGATTTCTGTATGAATGCAATGTTTTCATTTCTCTGGGAGATGCGCGCGCACACACACACACACACACACACACACACACACACACACTTAAGGGTGGAATTGCTGAGTCAAATGGTGACTCTGTGTTTAACTATTTGAGAACCTGCCAAACGGTTTCCCAAAATGGCTATACAGTTTTACATTCCCACCAGCAGTATATGAGGGTTCCGTTTCTCCAGGATTTGTTGTTATCTGTCTTTTTTACACAGCCATCCTAGTGGGTATGAAGTGATGTCAGATTGTGGTTTTGATTTACATTTCCCTAAGGACTAATGATGTTGAGCATCTTTTCATGTGCTCGTCAGGTATTTTTTGTATGTCTTTGGAGAACTATGTATATATCCCTTGTTTATTTTTAATTGCATATATTTTTTATTATTGAGATGTAATAGTTCTTTATTCTAGATAGAAGTCTCTTATCAGATATATGATTTGTAAAAAATTTCTTCCACTTTGGGTTGTCTTTGTGCATTATTGATGTCTTGGTCCTTTGAAGCACAGAAGTTTTACATTTTAAAAAAAATATTAGATAGCGCAAGAGGGGGAGGGGCAGGGATGAGGGACAGAGGATCCGAATCTTGCTCTGTGATGACTGCAGCGAGCCCGTTGTGGGGCTCGAACTCACAAACTCTGAGATCATGACCTTAGCTGAAGTTGGATGCATAACTGACTAATCCACCCAGATGCCCCAAAAGTTTTACATTTTGATTATGATGCCTGCCTGGTTTATTGGGGGTTTTTCTGTTTTGTTTTGTTTTTCATTTAAGTAGATTCCATGCCCAACATGGGGCTCAAACACATGACCCCGAGATCAAGATTTGCATGCTCTACTGACTGAGCTAGCCAGGCACCTGACTGATTTATTGTGTGTGGGTTGTTTTTTTTAATTGCTTATGCTTGTGGTGTCATATCTAAGAAGTCATTGCCTAATCCAAGGTCATGAAGATTTGTGCCTCCGTTTTGAGAGTTTTGTAGCTTTAGCTCTTTGATCTGATGTTTTGAGTTAATTTTTGTATATCTTATCATCTACTCTTTGGTTACCAAGCGCTGCAGCTAAAGGCCAGATCCATGCTTGATTTTTTTCCCTTTATTTACCAGTTTTCATCATAAGGCTTTGGTTCCCCTATTCATCCTACAAAGTAGTTGTTTGGTATTCTGTTTTGTTTTATTATGAGTAATTAGATTTAGTAATGGGTTTCCATTACAATAAAAATAATTCAGTTTTTAAAATTTTAGGTACTGTGGCATATACACATATGCAATACAGAGAGAAAAGTGATTTTGGTTTTGTTTCTTTCTAAAACGTTTTCTTCTTATCCAGCTGTCACATCCTAAATTGTCATCTACCCAATTGTCTTCTAGAAACATGCCAAAGGCCAGGATTTGTTTGATCAGATCGTGTACCACTTGGACCTCGTGGAAACAGATTACTTTGGCCTCCAGTTCCTCGACTCTTCCCAGGTTGCGGTATGTATTTCTTTGATTCTTTTTGGGACACACTGACTTTTCATGCTAATCGCAGATTCACAGTTGCTGGCAGTTGATAGAGAAAATAGGAGTTAGGTTGCAGTGTTGTTGCAGTCACGAGCGAGCGTTGGGGTGGTGGTGATGGCACCCATGTGAAATTCATCCATACGGCTCCCCATTGCAGCCCCCTTGAGCTGGCCAATAACCAGGAGAGGGAGAGAGAAAGAAGCATTCCTGTTGTGCAGGGGAATGCATTCGGGAAGCATTTCCAAGCAGAGGGATGCAGTGTGGGCAGATTTCTCGAGTAGGTAGAAAGCAGAAGAAATACCATTCTAGAAATTCTTTTAATGATGCTTTCATTTTTAACCGGCAGAGAGCCTGCAGCAGCTTCTTCTTGGGGGCTCTTGCTGGGGGGAGGGAGCGAGTGCTGTGAACATGCTGAATCCCAGCCAGGCCTGGTGGGTGCGGGGGGCGGTCAGGCAGGTCTTGGCACTGCTAGACAACCATCTTGCAGGCTCCAGGAGGTTGTGTTAGGTCAGTGAAGACTCCCTTGCTTTGCCTGAGACAGAACTGTCCACAGTGGGGGGTGCTGAGGGAGTGAACCTGATGGAGCGCAGAACCACTCTTTTCAAAAGCAGGAATGACTTCAGTCTCCTTCCCCAACAAAATCTCGCTTTGGGTTTCAATGATAATTTATTCGGTAATCTAAAAATATTTATTGAGGTGGGGGGGGAGAGGTGGATGAAATGAAGGGGACTGAGAGTACAGGTATCTGGATGAGCACTGAGAAATGTATAGAATTGTTGGGGAAGCCGGGAGACTCAGTTGGTTAAGTGTCTGACCCTTGATCTCGGCTCAGGTTATGAACTCACGGTTTGTGAGTTTGAACCCTGCATCAGGCTCTGCACTGACAGTGTGGAACCTGCTTGGGATTCTCTTTCTCCCTCTCCCCCTCTCTCTCTCTCTCTCTCTGCCCCTCCTCAGCTCTCGCTCTCTTGCTCTCAAAGTAAATAAACATTAAAAAAAAAAGTATAGAATTGTTGAATCATTGTGTGCCTGAAACTATTATAACACTGATGTTGATTATAACTGAGTAAAAAATATATTTATTGGGCATCAGTTATGCACTGGACCCAGTTTTAAGCACTGTAGATAAAGTAGTGAACACATAGGTGACAGATGGTAGTGAGTGTTAAGAAAAAGAAAACAGAGTAGGGGATAGACAGACCGAGTAAGGGGCAGGGCTGTTTTAGACAGCATATGAGAGTGAGTTCCCTGATAGGGGATGTTTGAGTGTACATAGCTAAGCCTTTCTACCTAAAGACCCCTGTTACGATACTCCCTGGGGGCCACATGGGACAGTGGAGGCTAAGATGCTCAGAATCAGTGCCTAGAGACTGAGTGCACCTGAGAACGTGTGTATGAGGCCGCTGAGTCCAAGATGACTGTTATTTCCTGGCTGCAGTGTCTTCCTGAGCAGGCTCCCCTCTGTCCCTGAGGACTTCCTGGTCGCCCACAGCCCATCCCCTTACCTACCTGACTGTTGTCATGAACACTCCAGCTGCTGCCTGGAGTCAGGAGACCCAGTTCCTTCTCCATTTCCCAGCTAGAGGCTCCACCCGCCGGGACCCTGGACAAGGGGGGGACCAGCTTTTCTGTCTCCCTGTCCAGTTCTGCTGTCTTTGAGATTGGGCCACCCTGTGCCCTGCCTTCTGACCTCGCCCTGGCATCTCAGATTTTCTCTTCCCTTGGGCAACTTGTCAATTCAAGTTGCCTTCCTTCATAAATGTTCTGGACACTGTTTCCTTGCATTGGAAATTCACTTGGACAAACCTCACACAGATTTCTCTTGGGTCCTGTCACCACCTGATCACTCTAAGAGCTGAAATTGTGTCGTTCCCATTCCATGATCACTTCCCTTGATTCCATCTTTCCAGTCCCTCTGCCTCTGGCCTTGTCCCTTAAGGATCCTCTCCTGCCTCATTCTCCCCTCTCGGGGCCTGGCGAAGCCTCGGCCTGTGTCCTCGCTTGCCCTTTAATGCTCCCTCCCCCATGACTGTCCCCTAGTCTCCCCTCAAAACGCAGGCCCATCTGTTTCCTCTGCTGCTTTGGAGACTGGCAGGCATTGTCACGGACTCGGGTCACAGATCACAGATGCAGCGAAGTCCAAGCCCCTGAGCTTCCCTTGGAGCCTTGTTACCCCCTACTGGATTCGGCTCCTCTTGTCAGTCTTGACAACAGCCCTGCAGTCCAGTCCCAACAAAGACTTGGGGCCTGCACTTGGCCTCACCTCCTGCTGAGAATGCTGAGGTCATTTAACTAAAACTCTTGAATTTTCTTCCCCTGCACCTCCAAGTTTTTCTTTCTCTCTGCTCATCCTTTTCACCGTTTGGTCTGAAGGAAACGTTCTGTGTCTCTAGCATTTGTCCCCATACCTGCATCACTGTTCCATTTCCGGGTGCCTCCTGAGCACCAGATTTAGAGTTTGTCTCCAGTGTCCTCCAGTTGCCCCCATCATCAGCCCTTCTCTTCCCAGAAGCACTTCTCCATTCTGCCTTCTGTGTGTCTTAACACATATGGTATTTTTGGCTTCAAAATGTCAACAGCCCTGGACTACGAGTCTGACCTGGACCTTGTTCCTGGCTCAGCCCCTGACTTATTTGGGGGCTTTCAATGAGCCACCTTTTTCTCCCTTATTCTCAGTTCTCTCATCTGTAAAATGGGGTTCTTGGACCTGTTCCCAAGAGTTCCCAGTTCTAATGTTCTGTAGGGGAGGCACACGTGTCTGCCCCATACTCTCTTCTGTCAGAAGGGAAAAGATATCCATCACGTTTGCTATTAGAGCCACGTGCCCATCGCCTTGTCGCCATGTCCTCATCCCCAGGTGACCCCCCTCTGGCCACTTGGATTCCCAGAAAGCCGAGGCTGTGCTTCCATGAGGAAAGACCTGGCCGTGCAGCTCTGCTCGCTGGGCAGCCAGGCGTTCTCGCCGGTGCCCTGGCACAGCCCTGGCACAGCCCTGGCGCGGTCCAGGCGCCCTTCCAGGGCCAGACGCCTGCAGGTGCTCCGACTCTCCAGGCCCCGCCCCCTTTCCAGCTTCCAGCTCTGAACGGGACGTGCTCTTCCTCCCCCACAAAGCAGGTGCAGGGTCCTCGTCCACCTGACCCAGAGGATCCAAGGGTGTGCAGCAGCTTCCCCCAGGACTCTTCTCACTAGTCCGGTTTCTAGGCTGGCTCATCACAGACCGGGCTCTGGAGAAGCCTACCCTTCTCTGGATGCCTTTGCTTTTGGGTTCCCTTCCTGTGTGCCCTTTCTCATCCCATTTAAACTTCCGGCTGTCCTTCAGGACTGTCTCAGATGACAGCCCTTCCCCTCATGCTGTATGTCCTGAACTTGCAGCATTTCTCCTCCTCTCTGGAAACTGCTGAGCTTCTTTGCCTTCTGTGGCTGTTTGCTCATCTGGCCGTGGGTTCTTAATCGGTGCATGTAAATAGACCTTTCTGATTAGATCCTGAGACTTAGGACTGCTTCTTTTTGGGGAGTCTTGTTGACAAGGTGCACAACCTAAAACCTCAGTCTTCAGGGGCACGTGGGTGACTCAGTCGGTTGAGCGTCCGACTTCGGCTCGGGTCATGATCTCTCCATTCATGGGTTTGAGCCCCATGTCAGGCTTTGTGCTGACAGCTCAGAGCCTGGAGCCTGCTTTGGATTCTGTATCTCCCTCGGTCTCTCCCCATCCCCCGCTTGTGTTCTGTCTCTGTCTCAAAACCAAATAAACATTAAAAAAATGTTTTTTAAACCTCAGTCTTCAGCCCCAGAAGTGACCTTCGAAATTATTTGTCAAACGCTTCTGTCTTGTGGGTGGTGAAATGGATGCAGTCAGTGAGAGGCACCCAGGTTTTACAACTTCAGGGGTAAGTGCTCTTTTCAACGCACTGCACTTGTAAGCCTGTTTTCCTAATTGTAGAGAGGCGGCAGTGACATCTGGGAAGTTGAGAGGTTCAGGGAGTTAATGGAGGAGAAGGAGTCTTGTAATCTAACCCAGGTGTGGGTCTCCTCTTCCTGCCTGGGCGTGCTGAGGGGGGTCCAGAAGTCATCACAGCTCCCAGAGGTGATGCGCTTAGGCTAGTGGGAACCTGCGAGGCCGCCTTGCTTGTGGGAGAAAATTTAGCAATTTAGGTGATCCCTTCAGGAATGTTCCCAGAGTTGATTTTCTAGGTGCCTGGGATGAAGAAGTCGGTGGCAGGTGTACAAGATGGGGGCTGGGTGCGAACGGTCCCCTTGGCCATTGAGTTATTGCCATGTGAGGCTCCTGCAAGAAATGGCATCCCCACCCTGTCCCAGCATGCAGATCAGAAGGCTGGCAGTGGTAGGGCTCCTGGCACAGCTCTCTGCATACCCAGCTTCTGTCCCCAGCTCTGCGAAGAGAGCCAAGCCCGGTTACCATAGTGTGCAGCCCAGCCCTGAAGCAAGGTCAGAGTCTATTGGCATCGTCTATTTTTAGCAGTTGGGGCTGGGGCTTCCTGTTTCCCTTTTCCATATCAAGGCAGGAAGGCCACCCAGGAGCCCGTTCTGTAGATCTCACTTTTACACAGCTCAAAGCAGGGGCAGGGGTTCTATTTTTACATATGAAAGCTTTCTTCTGAGAGAGGAGACTCTGGCTTACACCCACCCAGCTTTCTTACGGACCAGACTGGTCAGATAGCTGCTGTTTATGGAGTTCCTGCTCAGGCATCCGTCTAAAAACTTTATGTAACTCTTATTTAACATTCCTCATCTGTAAAACTAGCCATAAAGCAGACCCATTTTACAGATGATGAAGTTGAGGTTGATTAGAAACTTGTAAAGGCTAAAGTTAGGGACAGAGGCAGGATTCAGAACCTAGTCTCATTCCAAAGGCCAGCACTGCCCACCAGGCTGCACTGGTTCCTGTACGCGAGATAGCCTCTCATCCACGCACATCCACGTGCATGCGCCGCAGGAGGAAACACATTCAGTCAGTAGCTATTCAGCTGACTTTGGCATGGGCAAAGTCTTACTCTGTGGCAGTCTCTGGTGCAGGAGTCTGCAGGACAAGGTCCCTGCCTGCTGCATTGTCCTGAGGGAGCCGGACAGCTCATTGGTCCCTTGGAATACAGTGGGGTGTGTCCTCACTCTGGGAGCCTGGAGAGGGACCAGCCTGAGTATCAATGAGGAACTGAATGAGGTGCCAGAGGGGAGAGGAGTGGCAGGGATCTGGGGCAGGGGTCAAACCTGCTGCACAAACCAAGAGCCTCCCTCCCAACCCCGGGGGCAGGTGTTCTGGAGGGCAGGGGGTGTGGCCATGGGGGCGGTGTTCTGGAGGGCAGGGAGTGTGGCCGCTGCAAGTTCCTTCCAGAGCCCCTCCCAACATGAAAAGCCAGCACTTCATGGTGCTAACGCTTTGCAGCAAAGAATCCAGGAAAGATGATTTTTGTCTCTAGATTTGTGAGAGGTGTTTCCTTTGGTCTTTGCAGCCTACAGTCGTGTGGATGGGTAATAAGAGGCCCAGGGCTGCGAGGTGAGGTTGGCACGGATGTGGTGGCTGCTGAGAGGATCAGGGGACGCCCAAGGGGCTGTTCGGCTTCACTCTGGTGGATGTGGTCACATGTGCCTCCTGTGTGGATGCCACTGAGCTTTCCTACCGTCTCAGAGGTAGCTGGAGGGAAGTGCTATTAGGAAACACTAATAGTGGCGTTTGTTACTGTAAGAAGAGGCGGGAAACCCTTCCATTTCAGTGGTTCCATGGCCACTCAGTGAATTCTTCTGTGTGTTAAGGGGACAGCTCAGTGCACAGATGAGGAAACAGTCTCCGGGGTCTTGCTCATGGACACACACCAGGTGAGTGGCAGAGCTGGCACTCAAACTCTGATCATCTGCTGCTTCCTATTTTAGTACAAAAAGTGTGGAACAGCTCAAGAAATGCCACAGCCTGTCTCTGGAAGCTGAAGGTTTTCCTGCCCGCATGCATATTGATGCTGAATGTAAAACTATTGATAAAGGGGTCTCTGCAGTTGATTGAGATGAATTCCCAAGGAAATCTCGAGTAGCTGCTGTAAGTGAGGTTACAGGGCTCCATCTTGGATGAGAAAGGGCGATCCCTCCTTAGGTGGAGAAGGCACTTCAGACTTGTGTGTGGTGTGTACCCAGAGCCCTGGATGCTGACATAGCCTGATTCCTGATCTGGCCTCCACCTCATCAGTACCGACATCCCGGACACCTTGCCCTCTGCACAGCCACCTACATCTGATCCGAGACCTGAGCGAGTGGTGGACGTGACACGGTCCAATGTGTGTTTCTCCTGGCACCACCAAGCAATGAATTCTGATGCTTTCTACCTGCATATAGCCTCAGATTCCACAGGCTAAGGGCTCAGTCCTGTAAGACTGTTTCCTGCTTCACACTTTAGATGCCAGTCACATGTCCAGATTGTAACCTGTGCTTTCGCAGTGTCAATGGGAGGTCTCCATGACCCCCTCTGGTTTCAATTAATTTTCTAGGGCAGATCACAGAACTCAGAAGCATTTTACTCACTAGATTACCAGTCTGTTATAAAAAGCAATAACTCAGGAGCAGCCAGACAGAAGAGATAAATAGAGTCTAGGGTGAGGCAGGCAGTGCAAAGCTCCCATGCCTTCCCTGGGCGCTCATCTCTCTCCAAGTCTTTCTATGTGCACCAGCCCAGAAACTCTCTGTGTTTTTTCATGGAGATTTTGTTACAAGGGCACAATTGATTAAATATTGACCATTGGTGATTGATTCAGCCTCCAAGCCCTTTCTCCTTCCCTGGAGGTCAGTGCAGTAAGACTGTAAGTTTCAGCCCTCCAGTCATGTGGTTGGTTCCCCTGACAACCAGCCCCCATCCTTAGGTGCTCTTCAGTAGTCACCTCGTGGGGGCACCTGGGTGGTTCAGTGGGTTGAGCATCCAACTTCTGTTCAGGTTGTGATCTCACAGCTCATGAGTTCGAGTCCCGCATCAGGCTCTGAGCTGTCAGCACAGACAGCTGGAGCCTGCTTCTGATTCTGTGTCTGCCTCTCTCTCTGCCCTCTCCCACTCTCTTTCTCTATCTCAAAAATAAATAAACGTTAGAAATTTAAAAAAAATAAGTCACCTCATTAACATAAATTCTGGTATGATTGAAAGGGGTTTATTATGAATGTCAGGACACCTTTATTGCTATTATGGCTTAGAAAATTCCAAGGGTTTTAGGAGCTCCATGCCAAAAACTAAGACCAAATATATATTTCTTATTATAAATCATATCACACACAGTAAGCTCCAAAAGTATCCTTTCCCTTCTTTCTCTTCTCATCCTTTGGATATGATTATCTCTTCAAATTCCTTCCAGCTCTAATTTAAATGCAAACTAGACATTCTTTGTAAGCTAAGAACATCTACAGGTACTAGGAAGCCAGTTATGAATTCCAACCACTCAGACTCGGTGGTGAGGGCCCAGGGGTTGTTCAGGCAGATTTTATACCTTTTTCAACACCAGAGCTTCTCTTGGCCATTGTAGTTCAAATGCTTTTGTATAGATTTTAAACAACTCAGTGCTACAACCAGCCTTAGACATGTCTGAGTTCCAGAACTGATGTACTGTTGGAACAGATGGGCTTTGCCAAATCACCTCCCATCTTGATTTATGGAAAGGGTTTTGCCAGATGGATTTGGATGAGAAATTCGGATCAGAAACCACCTTTCTAAAACCTGTTAGAATGTTTAAGTTCAATGTCATGCCCTTTGAACTTAGAAATGCACCCATCTGTCTCCAGTGACTGGTTTAATGGTGTGCTAAGAGGGCTGGAGCCATTTTCCTTGGCCTTGACCGACAGGCAGTGTGGCTATATTTAGTCGGGATGCAGGTGAACATCTAAGACAGGTCTAGCTGATGCTGAATTTAGGCCTCCAAGCCGCTATAGGATATGATTTACTAAATGGCATTTCAGGCCATAGTGCCTGGGTATTCATCATGATGTGGTGATAAAATAGGAGTAGTCAGAGTCTGGTCTGCTCCTGCAGCAGGTCATTTTGAACTGCTTGGATACAAGGTAGGTTTTATCATGTCTTGTTTCAGAATTATGGCTGGGTTTCTTATCACCTCCGATGCAAGCAAACAACCTGATCTGAACCTTATAGGGCCAAGGAGTTTTTAAAAGGAAACTGTTCCTGATTACTTTCCCAGATTCGTGAGCCCCAGACTTTTCACAAGCCTCCATCCTCGCAGGCCCTGGGGCTGTGCAGGAAGAATGGAGGCCAACCTGCAGGCATAAGGAAGCTCCGGAGCTCCTTCAGCAGCATGGCCACAGGGAAAAGCAGTCTGTTGTCCATTAGGAGCACCAGCCGTTAACTGTCGATTAACACCAACCATAGACCACTGGCCAATAAACCCAGAGATTGCTTGAGATCTCACAGAGCCTAGACAGTGATTTTCAGAAGGGGTTGTGGATGTGTCACAATCCCCCAGATCAGTAGGGATTATATTGCTGGGTAAGGGGAAAACTTCAGCACTAAATATTTAATGGGCACACCGGGAGCCTTTAAGAAACACTAATGCTCTGAGATTCTGTTTAATGGCTCTCAGTGGGACCTGGGTCATTGTGACTGCAGCCAAGGTTGAAAACCACCACCAAGGAAACAACACAGGTCAGACTCGGACCAAGATCATAGTTTGACAACAGAGAGTGGGGAATAGTGGGCTTGACATATTCTATTCCAGATATAAGGGGATGTGAGGGAAAGAAATGGGACAAGCCCTTTTAAGCTGTGAGCCTCTGGGGCTAATGAGATTAGAGGGCTGATTGCTGGGAGAACTTTCTTTGCAGGTTAATAGTGAATTCATTTCAAAGTGAGGGGAAGAAAGAGTTGTCATAGCCATTAATTTGATACTTTGGCAGGAAAGTAAATATACTTTTATCATCTCTGTATCTGTAATCCTCCCAGGGGGTAAAGTGAGAGGTTTTCTGCTTGGTTGAGGGCAGCAGTGATATGGAATTCTAAATTAGGGGCAAACGGATCATCCAGAACTGCCTGATGGGCAAGCAACACGTGGATTAATGGAAAGGACAACATGACTCACCCCCATGAAAATAATGTCATTAGAAGTAAAAAATTATGCAAAAAAATGAAAAAAGTAGACGGCATTCACAGCCCCACATCCAAAAAATAATGTCTATAAATTCTTCTGAGTATATCATAATAGAAAATAATAATTTTATATAAACAGGATCCTGATTTGTTTGGTTCCTTTTTCTTTTCATCGACTGTTGAGCTGTGGTTCTCCTGCCTCAATAGTAAACAGGCCTCTATCAGTTTTAAAGGCTGAATAGTATTTCATCATGTGGAGGAGCCACTTTTTAAATCCTTCTTTGTTGATGGACATTTAGGTCATTTCCAATTCAAAGCTACAAACAGTGAGAGAAAGCATCCTGGAGGAGTGCCTTTGAGATCCGCATCCGGCTGTGCTGATCTTCCTTTCTTAGTTGCTTAGCCAGAGGGTGGAAATGACAAAAGCCCACGTCCTCCCATTGCACTGCTCACAGCTTACTGTGTTATTCACCTGTTACTTGCTTTTGTGTTTCCTTATTCCCCTCCTCCTACACAGCCGTAAGGGGCTCTTTGGTGAGGGGTAGAGTGCACGGTTCTAATTTAGTCCCATCCTTTCTCATTATTAGAATGTGCAGAGTTGAAGGTGCTTCTGAAAGTAAACCTGCAGTCAGCAGAAGGGCCCCTGATTCTGAGCAGCTAATGAGAAACCCACTCTGGCTGTGTCATTCCAAATGTTACCATATTGGGGAAGTTCCAGTGTATATCCAGTTGACGTGGAGTGATGGGAAAAGTTCCTTTTTGCCTTCTCTTAAAAAAATTATGTCGAGGGTCACCTGGGTGGCCTAGGCGGTTTAAGCCTCTGACTTTGGCCCAGGTCAGCATCTCCCAGTTCATGAATTTGAGCCTTGCATTGGGCTCGCTGCTGTCAGCACAGAGCCTGCTTTGGATCCTCTGTATCCTCTTCCCCCCCAATTACAAAAATAAATAAATATTAAGGGCGCCTGGGTGGCTCAGTCTGTTAAGCATCTGACTTCGGCTCAGGTCATGATATTATGGTTTGTGAGTTTGAGCCCCGCATCGGGCTCTATGCTGAGAGCTCAGAGCCTGGCGCCTGCTTCAGATTCTCTGTCTCCCTCTCGGCCCCTCCCCCACTCACATTTTCTCTCTCTCCCTCCCTCCCTCACCCCCTCTCAAAAATAAACATTAAAAAATAAATAAACATTAAAAAAATTATATCGAGGGCCCCCTAGGTAGTCAGTCAGTTAAGAGTCTGACTCTTGATCTCAGGGATGTGAGTTCAAGCCCCATGTTGTGCTCCAAGCTAGGTGTGGCACCTACTTAAAAATTACATCAAGCGTGTATTTATTTCTTAAGAATCTAATATGGCCCTGCTGAGTTCCATTCTCTGAGCCTGGCATGGGGGACAGAAATGATTGATGTGCACTGTCCCTGCCCTCCAGGGAGCAGGGGCCGAAAGCACAGTGGTCCTAAATGCTCATTTCCGTGGAAGTCAAGCTGCTGAGTCTCATCAGAAATGGAGTATTAACAACATAGACATTATAGAGAAACTTGCGTATGAGAGAAGTGGTTTTGTGATTTCCTGGGGGTGCTAGATAGGACCCAAGTGTTTTTCTAATGAACAAGAGGAAGTTGGAATGTCCTCATTGACCAGAACACAGTTACCTCTGGCAAATCCCTGCCTGTCTTCTCATCTTCCTTGAGAGTCCTTTTCCCCGTGAAAGAATGAAGAGGTCGTGAATTTGGTTTTATAATTTTAGCATTTAGAGGAACAAAGCCACAAGACCCATGCATGATCAGAGAGTCCTGGCAGTGTGGCTCGTGGTCTTTACTACACAGATGGTGACTTGGGATCATTGCAGAAGTTTGAGTGTGATTTGAGTTCAACTTTGCAGACTAGAAGAGCCTTCAAAGACAGTTAGGTAAAGGGTTTTAGGCTCTTTGAGGCACCCCTTTGAAAAGCTAACTCTCCCAAGAAAAAATGTACTTAATGTGCGTAAGCATGGGTTGTTGTTTTTATATCATCCCAAGCAGTTTGCAGACTACCAGCCTCAGAACTCTGATCTGGTCCGATGCCTGGTTTTATAGGCAGAATTACTAAGGTTTATAGAGGAGGGTAAATGTGGGCTCTATGGTCTTGCTGATGAACTGTTCCTAAAGAAACTTTTTCTTCCTTTCAGCACTGGCTGGACCATTCCAAACCCATAAAAAAGCAGATGAAAAGTAAGTAAGCAGAACTTAGCCTACTCACTTATTTCTTTTATCAGAGAGTAAAACTCCTTTGCCAGTGTTTTGAGATATTATGTTTTCCTCAGAACTCGGGAGTGTTTTAAAATAGATTCAGTTTTAAGTGGATGATTTTTCCATTTCTTAAGGCTGGCCAAATGTTAGAGTGTAAAATTTGGGTAAGAGTTTTTGGTAGATATTAAAAAACAGACTATGCTCTCATTTGGAATTAGGCACCCCTGCCAATGAGAACTGATTAATATGCTCTCCAGAAGCATTACTTTATGCCCATTATAGTCATTTTCTAATGAGTTATAAAAGTAGACTCAAGACAATGGGAAAGCAGGAGTTTTTGACAGTCTGGTCCAGCTCTCTGGTTTTACAGGTGTGGTAACCACATTTCTTGAGTGTTGTTTATGCGTGGGTACTTTTTAAAAAGTGTAATACTTTGAAGTGTTCTTACTGTATTTTTGGATCACAGAACCCTTGCTGTTTATATATCACTTTCCTTTAGCCCACTTAGTATTTTGTGAAAAGTTAGTATCTGTTTGGAATATCTTGGCAATTGGGTGAAAGTAAAATGTCAGCTCTTAGTAATTCATCTAGATGGTTAGGGTTTTATTCCAGAATGAGTTACTAGCTAAGCCGTCTTTGTCAATGCAAAAGCACATTTTAGTCTTCCAAATGAAAGGACTGAAAAGAATTCTCTAGCTGAGTGTGTCCCTTTGTGCCCTCCTGGTAGCAGTAAATGTATTACTAGATGTAACGTGTTTCCTTTTGTCCTTTCTGTGATCTTCAAAACTGGGGAAAAACATCTTCAATCGTCCATCTCCATATGTTCAGTTGGACCTGCTTACGCTTTGCACTTTCGAGTTAAATATTATTCTTCAGAACCGAACAACCTTCGTGAAGAGTTTACAAGGTAGGACCAGATACAGAACGTGACCCCCTCTCCACTGTAGCACTTACTTTATAACTTGTGGGTCCTCTAAATTTTGGGTCTGCCTCCTCTTCTCTCTACTGACTTTATATTGTGAGCAAGAGTTATTCGTATTTTCCCTGTGCTTATCCCTGTAGTCTGTTGAAAATCTACGCTTGGCTTAGTTGGGGCTTTTTCTTAGTGAATCAAAATTAAAGGATTTATTTTCTGGTCACATTTCTATTTTGTTGGGCTCTGGGGTAAACTGCTTACTTGTTCTATGGCACTTTATTTTTGTCTCATGTACAAAAAGGGAAGGCAGGTATTAGAAGAGCATTTCTTAGTCCCACATCGCCATCTTATATATTTCTTAAGGGGCTGCACGATGTTCCCTTGATTGCTGCAATATCAGAGCTGTTGGAATCGCTGCATGTTATCTTTCAGCCCCCCGGGATTTCCTTTAAGGTGTGCCCGCCAATGTCTGCCTCTTAGACTTCAGAAACAGTGTTGAAGCAAAAGAGGCTTTAAAAACATTTTAAGTATGGCATTTCCCTCCAGCCACCCTTCTGTCAGCAAGATCGTCTACCAACCTTCAGCTGCTTTGAATGTCCCTAGAACCTCCTTGTCATTTGTCTGATTGACAGTAGTGGTGACATGTCAGCCCATGGTTATGGCCACTAGCCTGGAGAGGACCACCTGAGTAACACTTTAAAGACTGCTTATCATCATCCCCTGCACTGGAGAGGCCTACTGGGCTTCCATAGTTAGGTTTTCCTATAGGAATCGAAAGTTTTGGCTGTATTCTGCACTGTATTCAGCACTGTGTTCTCTCCTTGATGTGAGTACTCAGTTCATTGGTGGTTAAGCAGCTGTCAGAAGCAGGAACATTCTAGAATGTACTAGAACCTTCAGCTCCCCGATCCTTTGGTTTCTGGGTCACTGTCACTCACATTCTCCTATATCCATTCCAACAGAGAGTGACTATCTGCATTGTTTTCAAAGTTCAAGTAAATTATTCTAGAGTTCCTCTTCAGAGTCCTTTATGAAACATCCTACTTCTAGCCATCATCAAAGCTATTGATTCTTAACCAGGGTTGTGTGAATCAGAAACACCTAGGAAGCTTTTGAGCAAATCAGATTCCTGAGGACGACTCTTGCATGTAAGACTGATTCCATAGGTATGGGGCAAAGTGTGGGTAGCTTTGGCTTTTGCAAAGCACTATAAGTGATTCTGTTGCCCACGTCCTCCTGGTTTAAACAAAAAACAAAAAAAAGAAAACCATTTAGTTAAGCCAAGACACTTAATTTTTTTACTCAGGTGAACTCCACTTGTGTTATTTGCTGCCTTCCTCTCCCCATTTCTCATTATCCCATAAACAGCTGCAGCCCAGTTCCAGGATTTTTTGGGGTGTGTGTGTCTATCTGTATCTGTGTGCATGTGTGCATGCATGCACACACACTTATTTTTTTAAGACAGGGTCTGCAGTTAACCTGCACCAGGAAAAAAGCCTCAAGCAGTTGCTGACTACAGTCAGCTGTAAGCTTTCTGATACCAGCATCTTCATTCTTCCGAGAATCTGCTGGTGGGACTGGCTGAGGGCCAAGTCCAGTGGCTCCGCCCTGTTTGTCTGATCGGATGTGTTGCATGCCTGTGTGTGCGCTCTCTTCTCAAGCACCTCAGGGTGCTGCCGAGGCTGTCACTGGACTGCCCAGTGTTTCATGTTCCATCCTCTGAGTATCTTGTGAACCCTGTACATGCACTCCCATGTCTAGCTAGGTTCTGGGGTGCCTTCCTGGAGACTCAGGGGGAGATGCTTCCACCAACGTTCTCATTTGATTTGGACTCCTTTTTACAATGCGGAGTTCTGAGCAGTGTGTGGGGTGGGGGTTTGTGGTGGGAACTTGGGGATTGGAAGCGGTTGAAAAAGAGTGCCCCTCTGTTGACTTCTCTGTATGTTTGTCAGGTACCTGTTTGTTTTACAACTCAGGCATGACATTCTTTCAGGAAAGTAAGTATATTTTTGTTCTAACTCTTAACCCAGGATAGATCATAGTGTATTTCTAAATCACTGTTGCTGTTGTTGTTTTAACTCTTTTACCCTTGTTCCCTTTCCAAAATTCAAAAAAAGTACACCAGGCATTGTAAAGTGAGTCTAATCCTTGTATCGCTGTCATCATCATCTTATTTTAAATGATTACTATATGGCTTGAAGCATTTCCAAGAGCATTTAATATCTTAAGTGATGTGCATTTGGGAATACTTCTCTCCCTGATCACATCACTGCCCCATTCATAATGGCTTTTGTCGTATTTGCAAGCAAGATACGTTTATTAGTATGTATACACTTACAAGTATTTGGAGAGTCAGAAGTCTCATTCATCACCATCTGCATTTAAGCAACGTGAAGAGGTTATGTTCTGATTCTGATAGGAGGTTTAGACATCTCATCTCATTTCCTTTTCCCCTCTTAGAAATGGGTTTTCAATAATAGGCCTCTGGCGACAATGATCGTTGAGCCCAAGAAGCATTGGCATTGATGTGGCTGGTCTCGTGTGCAGTATTTATTTTAAAGATATGAAATTTCAGTGGTCTAGCCTTTACAGATGTGTCATTTCTCAACATACATATCAACTATTCTCTATTACATGGAAAACGAAGACTCTGCCGAATCTAAAAAGCAGTACCTGATGTTGACAAGAGCACATTTGGATCTTGAATATAACCTGAAAGAAATTTGAGAAGCGATTTCCGAATTTGCAAACTCTGAATCGAACATAGGCTTTCAGAACCTTCATGGCATCTATATGCTAGAACAAGTAGACTGTACAGTGTATACATTTGCCTTATTCAGCCATGCAATACAAGTCTTTGGTGTGTGTATTATGAGTGTGCGTGTATTTTTATATTTCTCTCTTTCTCTCTGCATACTGTGCTCCTCATACTAAAGGCCTCTTAACTCTAGTAATTGTCTTCAGTTTGGAAAATATTAATGGCGACGTCTTGCATTTGTACAGTACTTTGCAGTTTACATGCACTTCGGCCAATTGACGGTGCTTCAAAGCGTAATGGCGTTCTGGTCCCAGCACTGCCTCCTACCAGCTGGACGACCTTGAACAAGACACTTGGACACTGAGCTCCTCCTCTCTAAAATGGGGGATGGGGAGCGCTCATCTTAGGGGTTTATAAATCCGTGCATTGATCAAATTCGATGGTATATATAAAAAGTCTTTGAAAACTATGAAGTGCTATTACCAATATGTGTCATTATTATTTTTCTAACTGAACGTGTAATGTCAAGTATGAATGAGATCAGTGATTTGAGGCGTGGTAATACACCTCTGTGGCCACGCCTCAGTTATACTTATTAGAACGCTTGAGTGTCTCCAGCTGTCCTGGCAGTATTAGACATTGTGTCTGTCTGTTTATTTTTAACATTATGACCTGGTTTCAAGAAAGAGTTCAGGCAGCTTGAAAAGGCGCATGTACTCTATCAAGTAAGTTTCAAAAATCACAAGGCAAAGGGAAGGCTTTTCATTCTATTTCCCAAACTTCCCTATTCTTGCAAAATTCAGTAAAATTGCCCACAGAGTTGATAGAAACTATACTTAGATTGTGTCGTCTTGCTCTGTGGTGAGAACTGACTTTGGGAAATAGGGAGTGGAACTCAGCTTGTTTGCATTCTTTAATGTGGACAGCAAAAATAGAAGCCACTGAGAAAAATCATTATCTCACTAGCACTACCTTTTGAAAGATGACTCTAATGATATTTTGTATGGTTATGAGTATTAAAGTTCATATGTGGAATTCATTTCCTCTCTCTTTTTCAAGATTGAAATGCCCATATGAAACGGCTGTGGAATTAGCTGCTCTCTGTCTACAAGGTACATTCTTTAGTGGTAATTAGCAGTTTAATGTTATTCTCTCGTTTCAACAATTGATTATCCTGTGTACCAGACACAGCTCCCAACTTTGGGGGTGTAAATGAGTACACTATGGCCTCCATTGCCAAGTAGCTTTGGGTCCCATGAGGATGTGGCAAAACCATATCCAGGGTACAGTGTACTTTCCTCAAGAAGACTTGCAGGAGGCTTGGAAGGCAAACGCCCTTTGGAGGAGGAGTGGATGAAAACAAAGGAATCAAGACACAGAGTAGAAAAATGCAGAGAGGTACCAACAGTCAAGTGATGTCAGAGGGTGGAAGTTCAAGAATCTGAATAAGTGGACAACCTTGAATCCTGTTTAAAGAGCATGACCTTCATGCTATCAGCAGTAGGCCTTTGAAGGCACTCAAGAGGGAGGCAGGCCTGACCAGGTGTGCATCTAGAAAGGCCCCACTGGGTGTGAAGGGGAGAAGGGACAGGGCTAGGACCAGGGCTTGGGGGTGTAATAAGAAGGTGTTGCTGTAATAAAAGGAAACTGACTAGGACAAGGTATATATGCACGCACGTGCGCGCACGCGCACACACACACACACACACACACACACACACACACACACACACACACACACACACACACACCAAAAAAAACACATTAGTGATACAAGAGAAGGACCTGGTTATTAGACATTGATGTTGAGAGAGGAGTCAGGCAACAGTCAGACCACTCCCAACAGTGAGTGACAGGAGCCACGAGTGGTTAGAAGAATTGGCTCCAGTGGAGGAGGTCATCTGCATCAGACCTCTTGGTTGAGAGGTGCCAGTGGGACCTTTGGTAGCTTCTTGAGTGTGCAGATCTGGCTCCATCAGAGAGGTCAGGCCACGAGCATTGACAGGGAGTCGTCTGCTTATAGGTAGGAGTTAGATGGTAGGCGGTTTGCCCACATGATTGTCAGTTTTGACTGTTCCATATTATGCTCTGATGGATTTTAGTTTAAAATGCACAAGAAACACTTGCTAAAGTCTCCAGCATTAATTAAGAAGATACTAATGTGTAACTACACATAAGGAATTTTATCAGTACATCAGATAGACATATGTTGTGGATTCATTTACCAGTGTGTTCATCAACTTCTCTGGGATAATGAATTATGATGTATTCATTCATAATTACTAATTAATTTTGAACACCATAATAAGATTTGGCTTCCAATGTTTGTATTTCCCAATTTTTAAAAGTTTAAGTCTTCACATTCAAAGATCAGCACACATTTATTACAGAGTTATCAGGACAGCAGCACAATAGTCAAGACAAGTAGAAGGAAGGAAGGAACCCATCATCCTGCCAACCACAGAGAATCAGAGTTTCTATGGGTTGGATGCAGTCTTTAAAATGTAATTCTGACCATTCATTCACAATTTTTAAATATGATTTTCTGTGTGGTATTTTTAGTACGTGTATTGTGGTTTTTAATGACAGCAAGATACTTCCATTCCTTAGTCACTTTTCAATTCTTATTCTTTAATGGGGGCTTGTGTATAGTAGGTGCTCAGTAAGTATAGAGTGAATCCAGTGAAGTTGGAGAGGCCCTTCAAAGACTTTGGTTCAAGGGGGAACCTGCCCATGAAGTCTGAAAGCACAGGTGAGAGAGGTGACAGTCTTGTCATCTGTAAACATCTCTGCCAAATACAATGCTAAGTGCTTCACATCTACATTTTCCTGATTCAGCAGCCTTTATGGTAAGTGCCGTAGGGATCTGTAATGGCTTAGGGAACATGGAAGTCTGCCCTCCATTTTGCCCAGGTACGGATCTCACCAGCTGGCCACTTAGCATCCACTCTAGAGTTTCTGAGCCCCCGGAAGGTTATACCATTTAGCTTGGTGGCCCAGCAGTAGGTATCCTGTCAGACCTGGGGCCATCCATCCACTGAACCTGAACAGCTAGAGCATAAGACACACACATCACCATCCTCACCCACTCCCATCCCCTTCCCCACTTCCTGCCGTGTGATGCAGGCATCACCACACTCACAGAGTCCAGCTCTGGTAGAACCATTTATTTGCCTTGCCCCAGGACCCAGGCAGACGTGAATGAGATCAACTATCTGTGAACCTTTCTTGGGGAAATTATGCATTTGAGTTGGAACTACAACATAGTGTAATTTAAGATGCAGTCATTTAGTCAAGTACAAATGGAAAAGCTGAAGTGGGGAACAAATGAGGAAGTTCTTATTACATTGTTCCTCCATGGCCCCTTCTCCCCACCTCCCATCGGAAAGAGCCACAGCCTGTTTTCTAGTTGAAGCACAGTGGAGCCAGCTTGCCTCAGACCATCGAGATCACTGGAGCATCTTTGGGTTTGAATAAAATGGAGGCTGTGTTTCCTCCCTTGCTTGAGCCTTAAAGACATGTTCTTGCTGTGGTCATCCTTAAATTAATGGTTCCCCTCCAGAGTTGTGACCCTGAGTGAAGGCAGTGCCCTTTTGGGGACTAATTTTATGATAGATTTGAAGGTGAATCCAGGCAAAAAGAGAGAGTGTGGGGAGAACAGGACAGTCGTTTGCTGTGTGCCCACGATCTTCTTTCATCCTTGCAGCAGCTTTCATTTTACTGATGGGGCATCAGAGATGGAGAATGGTTAAGTGGCTTACCCAGGTTGCACAGCTAGTATAGAGTAGCGTGGGGATTCCAGCCCTCCTGTGTCTGAGCTGTGGCCCCCACCCTCTGCACCCTTCACAGCCAGGACCCATGCTGTGGAGTTTGCAGGCAGAGAAGTGTCATTCTGCCAGCAGGTTCTTGGAAGGCAGGCATGCTATCTCAGAATCTGTCTAGGCGGCACTTGGGCCTGTTGTGGTCCAGGAACAGTGAGGAGGGACACTGGCCCCCTTGCCCAGTCTCAGGGAAGCCTTATCACTGTCTGGCTTCTCCTTCCTGTGCTTGATGATGTTAGTGTTCTCGCTGAGACACACCGCTCACCCCAGGGCTCTGTTGCCTCACTTTGGCCCATGGGTGCAACAAAAGGTGGTTCATCTGAAGGAGATCTCTCCCCACACTGCCCCCCTAGCCTTGCCAGGTCCCTGGTTTCAGGGTGAGTGCTTGGTTACTGGTTAGTGATGGCCTTGGGAGTCTAACGCTTACCTTCGCTGGGTGAATTTTCTAGAGCAGAATGTTCATCTGTGACATTGCCCAAGGTACCAAATAGCTACACACCCTGACCCAGACCACCACTTCAGAGTTGCAAATGCAGGGCTCTGGTTAGGTGAGGAAGCATTCAGCAAGTCCCCACCCTGTGTCAGGCAGTGCCTCTTACAGCCCTCCCACTGCCCCACTGAGTTCGCCAGTACTGCTTTGTCTACATGGACAGAAAAGTTTCATCCGCTTCTGCAAGCTACTTGCAGTCTCCCCTGGAAGGTGGGCTTTGGGATTAGAAAACGCTGCTGGGTACTTAGTGAGTTGCTATTCGTGGAGGGCTTCAGACACATGCTGGCCCATCAGTTGATAGGATTTCTTGTGTCAAGCAGTGGTTCTCAAGGTATATTCCTGGGTCAGCTATAGTAATAGCATCTGGGAGCTTGTTAGAAATGCGGATTCTCAGGCCTTAATCCAGACCTGTGGGATCAGAATCTTGGAGGGTGTGGTACAACAGGGTGGGTTTTAGCGAGCCCTCCGGGTGATCCTGGTACACACGTAAGTTGGAAAACCCGTGTTGTAGATTGTGCTTTTCAAAGTAGCACGTGCGCCAGTCAGCTGGGCATCTGGTGGGAAGGCAGGCTTTGCTTCAGGAGGTCTGCGGTGGAGCCTCAAAGTCTGCGTTATGAGCAAACTCCCAGATGGTGCTGATGCTGGACCAGCTTTTGTTTAGCAGGGCGTTAGAGCAACCTCTGGAGGGTTCCTTTCCATTCTGGGATCTGTTCCCTGAGCTGCAGGGGTGGGGTCCTGGGTAGGGAGAGTGGATTTTCTCATCTGTGCCACGGAGGCATGGGGCCCCTATGTCCTGGGCCCCTCATTCTGTGGGGTACTTGGTGAGAGAGCACCAGCCTGCGGGGCACTTTGGGCTTTTTGCTGAGACTGCTCACGCGGCTGCTCCCCTCTGCACAGCCGTCTTCCTCCTTGTTCTGGCCGAGTTGCCGCAGCTGCTCCTGCAGCCTTGTCCCCCCTTCCCCCACCCCCTTCTTCCCTCCCTCCCTCCCTCCTTCCCTCTCCCTCCTGGCATATTTTCCCCCAGATTCTACATGCACTGAATTCTTGATTGGTCCTCTGTAGCACTGCAGACTCGGAGTGCTGCTCTGACCCACCCGTAGCGAGAGCCCTGCTAGATGGATGTTTCTGGGCAGGTCCTCATTCCCTGCAATTGCCTTTTATTGCAGATCTGGGCTCTACCACTTTGTGGGGGAAATATAATCCGGGCCTCCTCGGATATGGGGAAATAGTGGAGAGAAAGATAGTAATAGCTGAAATAAAGGTGTTTTGCCCAGTGGGGAGGGCATTGGGATGATTCTGGGTGGTTCTGAATGTACATGTGGGCACCAGGTGGGGGTTGAGCCCTCCTGGAAGCAGGGACTCCTGCATGTGGGGGTACCTGTGCTTTGTAATCATGCAAACTGCCTTTGGACCTGGTTGCAGCAATAACTGAAAGCATTCAATGTCTCCTGTTTTCCTCCCTTTTATGAAACTCGCAGCGGAGCTTGGGGAGTGTGAGCTTCCAGAACACACGCCAGAGCTTGTGTCTGAGTTTCGGTTCATTCCAAATCAGACAGAAGCGATGGAATTTGATATCTTCCAGAGATGGAAAGAGTGCAGGTACCTTGATGCTACCGTCTAGCGTTCTGATATATTTATCTTGTAATACGTTCAGCGTCTGTCGGACTCAGATGTGCCAGTAGAATCGCTCTGTTGAAGACCATAAAACTCTAGCTCCAACTCTTCACTTCTCGCCTGTGCCTTGGTGCTGTTTTTCCAAAGGCCCACACATCTGTCTCTCCTAAGACGTACAGTAAGGACCACAGCGTTGTCCCATGGCAGAGCCTGGTCCTGATCTGCTCGATACTGTCAAGGACACCACTGCTCTCCTCTCCTCCTAGAGAGAGTGAGAGAGAGTGGGGAGGCTCCGCTTTGGTGC
This sequence comes from Proteles cristata cristata, assembly GCA_017311185.1. Lineage (NCBI taxonomy): Eukaryota > Metazoa > Chordata > Mammalia > Carnivora > Hyaenidae > Proteles > Proteles cristata. Next base: position 697,285 of record JAESUZ010003225.1, on the reverse strand, counting down.
ATTCCTACACACCTGGGTCTCTGTCCATAGCCTGAACCTTCTAGAGTAGACCCTTTAGAAATATGCCCTATTGTCCCTTACATGGACACTTGTATTTGAGACCATGTGTTGTAGAGCGTTCTATTTCCAGACATGTGGTCACCAGAGCTAAATTGAGCCTTTTCCTTTCTCTGTGGGCTCTTCCCTTCTTCTCCCCGGGGTCGCCCCAGGCTCACAGGCTTGTGCCTGGATTCTCAGCGCTGCCTTCCCCCCACCCCCAGCCCACCTTCCCGAGCTCTGCCTGATCCAAGTCAGCCTCGGACGCAGAAACTTAGTGTGGTTTCCTCTTGCCCCTTGGCCCTTCTTAGGCACATAATGACTTTTTTGAAACTGGAAAGTGACGTTAGCCCAGTTTGTGCCACATCCAGACAGAGGAATGTGTGGGCGTAGAGTCACGGGGCCACACCCTCTGCACACACGCCCACCGTCCTCGCTGCAGGCCGTCATTGTTGGTAGTCAGTGGTGCGTCCTTCCGGCCTTTTTACTTTGCATAGTCAGTGCATACCCACGTCCACGCACAAAAATTGTTTCCTTAAGTGTCCACGTCATAAGCACTGCTGTCGTCTCTCTATTCAATTAACAGTCTGTCCACAGAGGTCTTTTCCTGTCAATATAAATCGGTGTCTCTCATTCCTTTAATTGCTACAGAGCATCCCTGAATGTGGCTGTGCCCTTCAGAATTCTGTGGGTGTATGAGCTGCAGTTTACATGTATTTCCATTGGTTTTTCTAAGGGGAAAGAGCCCTGCCCAGGCGGAGCTGTCCTATCTGAATAAGGCGAAGTGGCTGGAAATGTATGGGGTAGACATGCACATTGTCAGGGTAAGAACCGTGTGCGTTTCAGTAATGGGGTTTCTTGGGGTTCGCTGTGACTGAGCCATGGGTAAATGTGCACACAAAGTGTGACGTGCTGAGGAAACTGTTTTGCATTCTGCTCTGTGACGACCTGTTAGAACCCTCTACCGATTGTCACTTCGTTTATTTGTAGGGAAGAGATGGCTGTGAATATTCTCTTGGACTGACCCCGACAGGCATATTAATCTTTGAAGGAGCTAACAAAATAGGCTTATTCTTTTGGTAATTTAGTTTTGTCTAATATTAAAAATGTCTTTTCCTATTTTGTGGTGGAATTATATGTGATGGATGATTATTGAGGGATATTTGCAACACCCGGATTTGTTTTAAAAGCACACCATACTCCCGTACTTGCGGGGGTTTGGCAGTGGCAATGAAACTTCTGGATAATCACGCTTGAATGAATGAATGATTTCTGTAGCAAATCTAAGCTTAAAAAGTAGAAAGGAAAACTGCTGTTTGTGTAGATAGTTTTCCTGCAGACTGTACTTTTAAAATGTTTTCTCTCTGGCCAGGCCTAAAATTACCAAAATGGATTTTAAAAAGAGCAAACTGACATTGGTGGTGGTGGAGGATGACGATCAGGTAAGCCTCACTCCTGGCTTCCCTCCTTGCTGCAAATATTCCTTCATTGATGTTCCTGGCCCCCACTGAGACGCGAACCTTCTGCTTCACCTCCAAGGGACGGGAGCAAGAGCACACGTTCGTATTCCGGCTGGACAGCGCCAGGACCTGTAAGCACCTCTGGAAATGTGCGGTGGAGCACCATGCCTTCTTCCGCCTGCGGACGCCGGGAAATAGCAAATCCAACAGATCAGACTTCATCCGGCTGGGGTCTCGCTTCAGATTCAGGTGGGCGCTCTTTTTCACGACGTGGATGCCATGTTTCGAAGAGGGCTATCAGTGACGCTTTCTGTGAATGGCGCAGCGAGTGAATCTGTGGGTCCAGATGCTTGAGTCGGATGTCCTGTTCCTGCTTCTTTCGTAAGATCTGACCTTTGGTTGAGTCCCCGAAGCTGTTTTAGCCTCCGCGTCCTCATTGATAAAATGGGGCTAATAACAAAATTGTGAATAGCTGGCATTTAGCTGGGCCTGTGCCATCTAAAACAGTAGATTGGGTGGCCATTGAGATTAATTAATATTAAGTAAATTTTAAAATGTAGTTCCTCTGTCTCTCTAACCACACTTTAAGTGCTCAGTGCACGTGAGGTAGGTGGTGCTGTAGTGGGTGGGACAGACGTAGAATGAAAACTGTACTAGAGCTTTTCATGAACCCATATATAATCCTTCCAGCAGACTTAATGAGATGGGTCCTCTGATTATCCCCATTGTACAGATGAGGCAACTAGGGCTGAGAGGTTATATAATCTGCCCAGCGTCAAGTGGCAGAGCTGAGATTCAACCCAGGCAGTCTGGGCCTTCTATTCTAACCACTACTCTCTTGCCTTTTGTGTGCTGACATCCAGAAATCTGTCAGTGATTAAGAATAAGAGCAGATGTCCCTCCATGTGTGTGCAAGGCGCCCAGGATAGACTTGGTATTATTTAAATCTGAAGAGACCTTGAAAACATGGAGAATTTAATTGTTCACATATTTTTACTTATGATTGTAAGCCTGTGTATTTCAAAACACATGATAACTCCTTGGGAGTTTTATTAAAAATGGGGATTTATGGCCTCATCTGGGACCCTTGTCATCAGAATCTTTGGGTGCACACGTGTGCATTCATGAGCAAGGCCTGGGAATGTGCATTTTAAGTGCCCTCCCAGGGTTGATTTCTGAGGCCCACTCACAGATCTGAGAATCGCTGTTATAAGCTCTAACATTTCATATGGTTTTATAACCTCTGCCCACAGATGGCATGTCCTTGAACTTGCTTTAATATGCCAAAAGATGTGCTTATTTCAGATTTATCACCGTACAAGGAAATGGCTCTTGGGGAGGTTGCCGAGGCAGGTTTTTCCATCCTTGGAGGAAACTCCCCCAGGATTTGGTCCACACCAGGCACCCTCCAGAAGAAGGAAGGGGAGTTTGGAGACCAGGTGGCCCCTTGGAGACACTTAGAGCTGGTGGCACGTGGCCCCTTCCCTGTGATAAATCATCAACCAAGAGTAGGGCTGGAATGAAGTAGTAATCGATCAGATAAAAACATCGTACTTCCTAGAAGTCGCAGTGGGACTACATGTGGCTTGAAACCCAGAAAGCCTTGATGAAAGAAGTAATGTTTCCCTTGGCATAGTAAGGAGAGCCAGGGTTTAGTTAAGTGGTCACCGATAACAGCCTTTTAAAAGACTTAAATGCCTGTGTAACGTGTATTATGAAAGATTATTTCATTTGTGAATCATTGTGCTCTCAGTCAGATGTTGCAGGTACTTGGACTTGCTTGGTTTGTGCAGCCAAGTGCCTGGTGCCTAAATTACGGGCTTTGTCTCTTGGTGGAAATATCTGCCCCTGTCCTACAGCTTGGATTTGGCAGAGATGATTTTATTGCTAATGGAAGGCTAAATTTAGTGTGTGTCTTTACCAGACGAGTTCATGATAAGTTGAAATTTACACTGGAGCTCTTGAAAACAAAGCACTTCCAAATATGTATGATGTACTGATATTCTGATATTGGTAACATGCAATAAAATATTTGCTTTTCAGCGGGCGGACAGAGTATCAGGCCACACATGGGGCCAGGTTACGAAGAACCAGCACCTTTGAGCGGAAGCCTAGTAAACGCTATCCATCCCGGAGACATTCGACATTCAAAGGTGGTGTGTTTGTCATTCTACTTGGAATTTTACGTTATGGTGTAGTTGGTTAAGCCCCAGGGAGCTTGGTAAAGGAACGTTCCTTGTTCTTAAAGGAACGTTCTGCTCTTCTACTCTGTCATTCTCAAGCTTTTGACAAAACACCGGTGGGAAGGATTCTCTTAATGGGAACCAGGCCACCTTTGCCATCCACTGTCTTTAGTTTTTCCCACTGGATGTGTTCATCTTCTTCTCCCTCGTTTTCATACTTCTTTTCTTGTGTCTCTTCATGTCTGTTGGATCTGGGACCTGGGATCTCAGGAATATCATAGGTTACCACATTTTTTTGCCCCAATGAATGATGCTGTGTCTTAGAGGAAAAACCACTCCTTCTCCATCTTAGAGTTTCAAATGTCAACATCGGTCTTAGGCTAACCAGAATTCTGGCCACATAAGAACAGATCTAGAACTTTTAAGTCCTAGCCTTCATACCTGCAGTCAGTCCACACACATCCTGCCCTTGAATTTAGCCTGGCTCTAGGATGCCTACCCCTCCCCCCTTTTCCAGAACTCCCTGAGCCTAGTCTGTCATTTACTACTATGGCTTCATGCCTTTCTGACGCCTGATACCCCATACAGGACCAGTCGATGTTTGAGCAAGCTAGGCTTGTTGAAACCTGGCCTTCACTTCCGACTTCCTAGTTCTCCTCTGCCTACACTTGATTGTTTCTCCCTTCAGGACACCTAGTTTAACACTGAATTGCAGGCTTTCTCATGGCATGGCCTCTGCACTCTCCACCCCCGGAGCCCCCTCCTACATATCACTTACTCACAGGGTTTTCTTGTGTCACTCAGGACTTAGTGGGGCTTTGTCAGAACTTTACCTATACTTTGCCTTCTTCTAGGATCTTTAACCTTGTGGGGCACCTAGGTAGCTCATTTGACTAAGTGCCTTACTCTTTTTTTTTTTTTTTCTTTTTTTTAACATTTATTGTTGAGAGACAGAGTGCGAACAGGGGAGGAACAGAGAGAGAGGGAGACACAGAATCCAAAGCAAGCTCTAAGCTCTGAGCTGTCAGCACAGAGCCCAATGCGAGGCTCGAACCCACGACCTGGGAGATCATGACCTGAGCTGAAGTCAGATGCTCAACTGAGCCACCGAAATGAAACGGAGTCTAGATAGACAAGCTTCAGCTGTGTCCATGGTCCCTTCCACAGACTCACATCTCCGCCCCAGTGACAAAAGTCTGACCTGAGCTCTCGGGTACTGTCAGGCTTATATTTCAGCTTCTATCATCCCCTTCTGCCGTCTTTGATTTTATACACCTCTGTCTCCGTGTCAAGACTGTGAACCCCTTGAGAGCCAGAATTGTCTCTCTGTATCTGGGAGCACCTGGCCCTGGGAGAATACTCGGCATTCGCTGAGTGAGTGGAGGGCTTGACACAGTGGATAGGAGACTTTTCCTCCAGAAAGAAGAGCTAGGGTGCAGATTCTGCCCCCTGGGCTTGGGTTCCCTCTGAGACCACAGAAACTTCCACCCTGGTCTTTGTCATCGCGTGGTAAAAAAAAAAAAAAAAGATACAGCACTCTAAGATGGCATACCTTTCTGTTTTTCCTATAAAGCAAGCAACCCGGTGATAGCGGCTCAGTTCTGGTAAGTGCCCCCAGACTCTGGGGTACAGCTCTTCTAATTATTGTCTTTATTCGCAATGTTGACTTTTTCTTTAATACAATTAAACCACAGAGTGAGTCACCTGGTGATTTTCCCCCGCTTTTTCTGCTGCCTGGCTGTACCACCCTCCTGGTTTTCAAGAAGTACACGATGGAATGTTCCAAGACAGTTCTTTTTTTTTTTCTTTTTAAAAACACAGCTGCTTTGTTTGTGTTGCTTTGTGCTTTGTTTATGACAACAGTGGGTGAAGAAGGTGAGAGGAATGTGTACAGCACCGATGGCGTGACAGGTGGTGATGGGAAGGGAAGGCCGTGCTCCTGAGCAAACACTCTGTGAGAGCAAATGCCGGATCCACTTAGTGATGTGCAGATTTCATGGTCATACCATGTAGGACACCTTTACCAAACACATTTATTGACTTTCCTACAGAAAAAAGAACATGTCACAAGACCGAAACTCCAGCACAGGTGTGAACAAACTTTTCCTGTGAAGTGCCAGATAGTAAATACTTTGGACTTCGTAGGCGATGCCATGTCTTTCACGACTGTTCAGCCCTGTGGGTGGTACACAAAAGCAGCCATAGACAGTACATAAATGAAAGGACAAGGCTGTGTTCCAATAAAACTTTACTCACAAATACAGGTGGGCTAGATTTGGCCCGGGGTGTCATTTGCCAGCCCCTCCCCTGGCACAAGTGTTCTTGATCTTTCCTGTACATGGACTCTCCTGGTGAGCCTTGAAATGTGCCCCTCAGCCAGGCCATACCCCAAGCTCAATGAATCAATCTCTGGAAGGGGCCCCCAGTCACCTTTGGGGCTTTTTAAAGGCCCCCAGGTGATTCTAGTTTGTGGTCCGGTGAGAAGCACCGTCCCACCTTGCACATCCCTGTTTTTCTCTCTGAAACAGCTGCTTATGCGAGTTTTGACTCAGGTGGACAGCTGTTCCTGCTGGAGCGTCACAGGCTGTCATTGCTTCGACCCTGGTATCCAAGCTTCAGGCACTGGTAGCCCAGTTTAGCCCCTGGGTCGTCCCAGGCACAGGTCTTAGGCTGCTGAGGAGGCCTTAGAGACGAGCCCAGCCTGACTGTGCCGTGTACCCTGCACATGCACGCGGGCAGAGCCCGACATGTGGTGGAGCGGGTAAGCAGTGCCCTGGCTGGCGACAAGGGCCCAGGCCAGGGGACCAGAAGGCCTCCCGCCTAGTCCCAGCCTTGCTCTAACCCAGCGCTGGGGCCTTCGGTCTTCCTTCTGGGCTTCCTTTTCCTCTTTGAAAACACGGAGGTTGGGCTAGATCAGTGTTCGCCCAAACGTTTTTAGTCTCTGATTTTCACACCCCAGAAGAAACCTGACCTAGAAGCCCGAGATAGACAACACGCAGAAGTGGAGCCGCCCTGGGCAGAGCCAGCCAGGGAGGAAGGGGCTGGTGCCCGCCTGGTGCTCTGACATCTGACCCCTGTCCCCCAGGCAGCCTCAGAGACCTGCAAGGGCCCCGAGGGCTAGAACGTAACCAGCCCTTGTATCGCACAGCGGCCAAGCGCAGCCCCATGCCTCTGGCTCCAGACTTCTGCTGGGCGGCAGGCGGCCGGCTTGTGTCTGGGTTCGGTTCTCAGCCTCTGGAGACGGGGCTGCAGAGTCTGGCTGAACTGCCGTGTAACACTCCTGCCCCCCGAGGGAGGGGCTCCTACATGGGTTCATTGCTGGCCTGTGGGCTCGCCCTTCTCCAGGATCCCCATGGCAGGTAGTAAGTCAAAGCATTTGCACCTTTCTCCACCTGTCAGTGTATCTTGCTTTTAATTCTCAGGGGCCTGTGAGTTACAACATTCCTTTCCTTTGCTAAGGAAGTGAGTGTTTGGCTTGGTTTCCCCTAATAAAATTATATTTTCCTTTTAGCATCTAGTGGAGATTATATATATTGGGAACCAAAACTTAAAAAAATGTCCACCAGGAACAACAACAACAACAAAAAACCTAGTAAATATACCCTTTAGGAACAAATGAGCTAATAACCACTTTTTGCAGCTGCTCAATTGCTCTTCACAGCCCGTGGGATCCCGGGGTGAGTAGGATTGCTGTGGGAGCCAGGGATGAAATTGTGCTCTGGGCTGCAGAGGTGATACCAGAAAAATAGTACCTTGTAGAACACTTAACCTTCCGGCTGAAATCCAGCTGGAAGTGAATCTGGCTCAGAGCCTGGCTCCGTGCACTAGCCCTCTCTGAAAACTGGAAGCAGAGCCATTTAGACCCCAAGCAAGACTCAACAATAAAATGTTTCTCTCGTTGTTGAAGCAATAAACCTTGATTTCAAGCACACCTCCCTAGCAACATAGCCCAGTGATTGTGCCCTGTTTGTGTTCCTCCTGGTAGATGCCAGTCTTACGTAGGAAACACATTGCATTTATGCTCAAAGCCAGCCTTCCCCACCCATATGTGTGTGTGTGTGTGTGTGTGTGTATATATATATATATTTTTTAATTTACCCAGAGTGGTTATACTTGTGAGTCCATCAAAATAGGATCGTGCATGAGGAGCGTAGTACCTTTTCTCAGACCGTCAGGGAGCCAGCTGGAGTGCGTGGAAAGTAGGTGGGCTCCGGGACTGGGCAGATACCCATTCCAGCCCTGGCTTGGCCACTCACTAGCTGACTGACCCTGAGCAGGTTTGCTAACTTCTGTTAGGCAACCTTTCCTTTATCTGTAAAATGAGGTGGTACCAGTTATTGACCTCATAGCCTTGTGGTGTGGATTAAACAGTAACAGATCCGGAGTTCCCAGTACAGAGTCTGGTATGGAATGAGCATTCCACAGTGGTGGTGGGATCGCGACATTGTTGATAGCAGTGGGACCCATCGCGGTAGATGTTCGGAGGTGGCTGGTAGCTCTCCCTTCAGTGGGAAAAAGCTCTGGGCATCGCTGGAGCTGTCTGGGGCCACCCAGCAGTGCCAGTGCACACCTGGAATGGGAGCTAAAATTACTTGCTTTGTCCCAACTGAAAGGACCTCCTTTTTGTCACCAAAGCGTGACAAGCAGGATTCTGAATATTACCTTCATGTTTCAATTTGTGAGCTTGAAAGTGATGAATGGAAGTTGCTGTTAGTTTCCTTGGTTATATGTTCATGTAAACAGCTAATAACCAAAAAGAGGCGGTGTTCGTGAAAGTTCCTAACAGTGTAGGTGGTGTCTAGGATTTATGATCGTTAAATAAATCACTAATACAACCTGTTACATTACAATTTTTCCCTTCTTTTCTATAGCTCTAAAACAAATCCTGAAGTCCATAATTACCAGGTGAGCTACTGCTTTTAAAGATTTTCATGAATACTTCTTAAAGTTTCAAAATTTTCTGCATCAAGTGGTTATTATGCTTATAGTCAGATTTTGAAGAAATAATAACATGCTTTTTGTTGGCTATGGGGTGGGGGGCTTGGTTTTTTAAGAAAACAGTGAGAAGTGAGCCTTCCGCTGTGACTCCTGGCCCCTGTTGGTCATTTCAGCTGCCTATTTTTTCTTGACCTTATCAGCTGGCAAACCGCAGAGACATATGTTTAGTTTCTGGGTGGCCAAACACAACCTCTTAGGGGCACTCAAGTGAAGCCCTGTTTTGTCAGCGTGTTCTAAGCCTAGGGAACAGGAGTCCCTTGAGATGTGCCTCCAGGAAAGGAGGTCTCGGTCACACGTTCAGGAAGTGTGTCCTCCTTTCTCCTTCTTGGATCTTACAGCCCCCACTGGGGTGTCAAAAGTACTGAGAAATTCTGCAAAAAAGACACGTTTTATTTTTTTCTTAATCCATTGTTTCCCCAAATCATTTGATAGTGAACAATCCCTCCCTCAATTAAAAAAAAAGTTAGCTCCTCACCTTCCTGCCTGTTTCTGATAGTGTATCTGTAATCAGTGGAGCATTGGCTTCTAGACCCTAGTTTGTAAAGCATTGTGCCAGGCCTGTTGCCTGCAGAAGGAGCACAGACAGGTTTCCATGGCTGGTGATTTGCTTTTTTATGAGGTGGCCGACCAGGGCCCTCATCTTCCGCCCGCCGGTCCGTCGTTACTTGGGGGTGGCCCTTGCTGGCCATTCACGGCCTTCTACAACCTGGCTCCAACTTGCTCTCCTACGTTATTCCCTCCCACCTTCCAGCTCCTTATCACACATCATATGTTCAGCTCTCAGAGAATCACATAATCGGTGCCCCCAGAATTTCTTCCCATTGTTCCTTTGTCCGTGCTGTCTGCCGAAATCCCCTTACCTGCCTGTGCATTAATCCCCTCAGAAGCCACCTCCTCCGCACAGTCTTCCCTGATCCTCTTAATCGGAAATCACCCACACCAGTGATCTTCAACCCCACTGCACATTAAAACCATCTGGCAGCCTTTAAAAATATGGCCGGTGCTTGGGCCTCACCCCGGGCTGATGAATCAGACGCTCTAGGGATAGGTCCGGGCATCCGAGAGCTTCAGAGCTGCCAAGCGGGTTCTGATGAGCTGCGCTGACAGCGTGTCCCTCACTTACTAGGTTTGTGCCTAGAGGCAGCGTTCATGTCTGATGGCCTCCTCCCTTGGGGCCATTTCTCTAGTCCTGAGTGGGTTCTGTCCAAGGACATTACTCTCAGGTTTGCCCCATCACGAGTCTGGCTTCGGATGTCACAAGTAAGAAGCTACTCCATGAGGTCACCTGCGAGTGTTTATTCTAGTTTAGTGTCTTTCCTGATCTTTTGTCCATAGATATTAATTCCTTAGATGGGGGCAGGATCCCAGTGTACGTGATCTTTACGAGGTCCCCGAATTATGTTTCAGAAGAATTCTGCGATACCACCTTCTGTACATGAAATCATATTCCCACGGTGCAGAATCCGGACATGACTTCTGAGTTTGGGGGAAATAACATGTAAAAAGTGCTTTGAACCTGGTAGGGGAAAAGCTGGGTTTCCCCATCTCATTGTCTTGTTTATGTTCTTGAATCTTCTCAGTCACAGATTGGCCAGTCTTCTGGCCACAGATTTGGTTTGGAGGAATTTTCAGGTGTGAGTGGCTGGCTGTGGGGGAAGGGAAGTGTCGTGGACGGGCGGTCCCTGCTTGAAGGCAAGAAAAAAGTGAAAATAAAGCCAAGTATTCCCTGCTCAGAGTGAATATGGAGGAAGTTGTTCCCAGAACTCGCTTGCACGAAAACTGTTACCTAAATGTCTCTTAACACCTTTGGCAACCACTGGCCCTCCACACCTCACCCTTCTTGGAGGTTCTGTGTTGCTCTGTCAAGGTTTGGGAGTGAACTGACCAGGAAGAGAACACCCTGAGAGGTGGCCTGACTGGCAGAGGTTGCAAGTGCTGAGAGAGTTTTCAGGAGGACGGGAGTGGAGCGTCTGTCTTGTGAGCTCAGTGAGGCTGGCCAACTGCAAAAGATAGACGGCCATGGCTTGGATAAGGACACTGTTGGAGTTTGGGGAGGGACAATTCTTCATTGTTGGGACTGTCCCAAGAATTACAGGATGCTTAGCTTCCCTCTTCTCTGCCCAGTAGTTAAAAGGCAATTTTGCAGTCATGGTGACAAGCAAAAATGCACATATATATTTCCAGCTATCCCCAGGGGGAAAAAACTGCCCCCATGGGAACCATCTGGGTTAACATTAAAAAACGCTTCTTGACAGCTTTAGAGTGTGAGTAAATTACCGAAGGAGATCAAGGAAGGTTTGGGACTATCCTTCCCGGTCTTTATGGATGAGGCACCCACCTCTCGCTAATGAATCTGATTTGCTTGTGTTTGAAAACAGGGAGTGGAACAGAAGGTCTATTTCCATTCTAGGTGATTCCCTTTTGTTGAAGATCCAGACGGCGGAGCCTCATTTGGGGCCTGGCTGTGTGACCAAACTACTGGAAGCGTTTCAGCTATGGGCACATCTTCTAAACTCTAGGTCTTTGTCTCCCTAAGAGAGGTCAGCTTTCAGCTTCTGGTCCTGAGATCTTTCCTCCAGATTCCCTTTTCCTGTAGCCTGTTCTTTAGGGGGCTGCATATGCTTAGCTTGCTGACAGGCATCTCTGAAGGAGAGCAGCCACTGGAATACAGAATAGGCAGGGAGGCATCTCAGTTTCCTGAAAACTGAATGAACAGAATTACTGAGAATTTTCCATAATACAGACAGGCAGGCTTCTGCTTATTAACCAAAACAGCAGGGGAAGGAAAGAAGGGAAAGAAATAATTAAAAGAATAATGGTGGCAGGACTGTAGTGACTTAAAAGTCAGGAGGGTCTCATGTGCTCCACAGAAAGTTTAGCCTTGAGAAAGAAGCCCCACGGCTTCTGGCCTTGCCTGGGGCCACCGCCCTCTACAGGCCAGAGGCGGGTAGACAGCCCCGTCACCCAGCCAGGCCCCCTGTGTCTTCACCCCTGGTCGTTTTGTGAGTCATCAGTCTGGATCTGTTTTCCCATTTTTAAATGGACGGATTCCTTTCTTTTTTCCTTCTGTTTTAATCAGGATGATAAGTGCTCTGAATGGTTTGGGGTTTTGTTTGTTTTTGGTGATGGCCATGTGGGCGGGGAGGTTTGGTACTAGGTTCTGGATCACATTTTAGAAAATTATTCTTACCGTTTAAACAAGGGAGAAAGTGTTCGCCCACAATCCTGCTGACTTAATGTCCCCGTCCAGTTCACTTGTGTTTGCAGATGTCATGCTTACGCACGGTTGTCATCATTTTCAGCAATGACAAAAATTGTTTCTGAAGAAAATATTGCCTACCTACCATTCACCCCATATCTTGGGTGTCGTCCGTCTATTCCCTTGGGAGATGAATGCTGCCCGTCCTGGCCATCCAGGGGATCCTTTCCAGGCAGATGCTTCCCCTTTCTTCCGAGGGCAGCTTCCCCCTGCCACCCCCCCACCCCGCCTTTGTCACAGGGGAAATGTGATCATCCTGGGAAGCCACCTCCCATCCAGGGTTTAGTTCTAGCCTTTCCATTCACAGCCCTGGGCCCCTCAGCTGGATGCCAGTAAAAGAGAAACTAGATGAAGACCATTGAAATCAAAAGGTCATTAAATAATCAAGTTTGGTATTTCATTTCTAGCCTCAATACCATCCCAATATCCACCCCAGCCAGCCTCGGTGGCACCCTCACTCTCCAAATGTGAGGTAAGTGCTTGAGCTCACAGAGCTGTACTCTCTCGAAAGTTCTCCCTTTCTCTGGAAAGACTCAAATTCTGCCTAGTTACGAATCAGAAGTCTGCATCAGAAACCACGGTTAAGAGCTGCTGTGTCACGGCAGAGATTAATAATTTGCAGAGCAAAAGAAGCCAGTGATGGGTCTGGATGTACCAGAGTTCTGCTTTATGAAATGAAAATGAATTGGGTTTTGTTTTTTGTTTTTTGAGTCATTCTAACCTTAGATATTTTTGGTTTGGTTTTGTGTTAGAAATGTTTCTTAAAATTTCTAAGTAACATTTTCCTGTCCCAAGAATTCAGTTGCTAAAAATGTGCCTCAGGCTTGGGGATTTTTGTTGTGGGTTTTTTGAAAGGACTTTTCTCAGGGATGGAGTGAGGGATTGCTTTTTGTGATTGTGGATCTTTTTTCTAAATCTAAGGGTCAATAAACTTCCTCTGTTAAGAGCCAGATAATCAATATTTTCAGCTCTGTGGTCTCTGTCACAACTACTCAACTCTGCTGTTGTAGCTTCAATGCAGCCTTAGACAGAAGTGAATAGGCAGGGCTGCATTCCAGTAAAACTTATTTACCCAAACAGATGGTGAGTGGGATTTAGCCTGAGGGCTGTGTTTTACTCACCTCTGCCCTAACCTACCACAGTCCTTTGCAAGTAAACTGGCACCTGCCTTACTGGGTTTCTAGTTAGGCTTGAGAGTGTTTTAACGCTAGCTTTGTAAAGGCAAACGTTCCTTTTAAGATTTGAATTTTAGATCAGTCTTAATTGGTGTTTATGTGTGAAGCTCTTTCTGTTGGTGAATTCGCTTTGCATAAAGTTATTTCTTGGTAAGGTTGCTAGCCTTGCTGCTTGAGAAAGTACAGAGAATGGAATGATGGAAATAAATCCATTTGGAGCAAGGCAAATGAGAGCAATTAGTTCTTGAGAATTCTTGCCACTTTTGTTGGGGGACCTTGGAGGACAACAGTGCCGTTTGATCATAAACACTTGATATTCAGGTAGCTTTTTAAAGCTAGTCAGCCCAGTGGAGTAATCATTCTAAATGTTCCTGGGTATTGCGAAGGCAGTTTGTTTTCCAGACATAAGAAACAGAAGAGACTTCTAGAAGTGCTATTTTTATTAACCTTATTTTTACAGAATTTTACACTTCTTTTCGCCTATTTTATCGCATTAGTTTTCCTTCTGAGGCATGACCTTGCCAGCACTTCGCGGTGGGGATTCTGAGAAAGGCTGAGAAAGTGCGCCTCACTTGGGAGCCTGCTGTTGCATTCTTTGCCCCACCTCAGCCCCCGCCGCCCCCGCAGTCAGTGTTTTACCAGGCTCTCCAGAGCTGGAGAAGCACTGCTGAGATACAGAGTTCATTGGTCCAGCGCGCTGGCAAACGCTGCCTAAGGCATTCACAGGGCATGTTAGCGTGGTCACAGCCCTGAGAGGTGCCTGGGAAAGAAACCTTTTTCACCTGACTTCCCCCAGACGGAGGGATCCCCAAGGTGCCCTTTGAGAAATGTGGTGTGGCCACGGACTGAGCTCTTCTCGACTTGGAAGTCGGTAGATCACCCGCATCTGAATCTTAAACATACCTTAGCAAATCCACTCATTTCAGCTTGTAAGCCATCCCCATTCACGTGGTTCATGGTTTTTCCCGCCTGCTTCCCTCGTGCTCATGTTGTTTCACTCACATTTCTGAATTTTCTTCCATCCCTCCCGCTAACCATTCACTCTGCCAACAAAACAGGCCATGCTTTCAGGATGACAGGCCACACTGGGAAACGTCGGCCGGTGGAGGTGGCGGCCATTTCGATTATGTCCACGACCAGAACCAGAAGAACTTAGGAGGAGTGCAAAGTGTGATGTACCGAGATAAACTCATGACTGCACTTTGAGAGACTGACGCACCTCCCCTCCGTTCACCAGCATGGTTTCATTACATTCCATGAGACATGTCCTGGCGTCACATAGATGCGTCTGCAAAAGTGTCTTTGAGGAATAGTTCTGAAAGGTGTTTCCGGAGTCCGTGTACATATTTGAAAATCACTACAATCACTAGGCATAATTGACCGTTGACTGTGTTCTCAATAAAATGAAGGTAGTGAAAGGCTCAGGAATCATTTTAATATTCTGATTTTAAAATTGGAGTAAAAGTCTATGTTTATCATATTGCTATGTACTTGATATTTCTCTGTTATTTAATGAATGGGACCAAATAAAACCAGAAGAACTTAGGAATAGAGCTTTGTAGAGTACCCTACAGCCTGGGCTGCGGTTGAGACCACTGGGCTCATGCCTGGCTGTTGTGAGATGGTGGACAAGCCTTTTTCCTTTGCTGGCCTCCTCTTCCCTCATCTGAAAAGAGCGGGTAGGACTAGGTGATTGCCAAGCGCCTTCCAGCTCTAAAGTTCTCTGATCGTACTAAAAGTCAATATTTTTAGTCTGAGGATGTAACATTCAAAGTAAATATCTCATAGGAAAACCGCGAACTCCCCTTCTCTAACAGAGGGCTGCAAGAACGTATATAACTTGTTATGTAAATTTGGGGAGGCTTTGAATTTGTGATCTTAAAGCAGTTCACCCACATCGAATCTTAGCAGTTTTACTAATCGTAAATCGCATAGCATTCCTTTTGATAGAATTTGCTGCTCAAGTACGAGATTAATTTTTTTTAAATTATTGATCGGTGCTGGTAACTTGCCTGATTTCAGAAGACATAATTGTGAATACATACTGTCAGATTTATAGAATTTGAGGCTGGGTTTTTACCCTGGACTATACTCTTTTAAAAAGCAACATGAAATCCACGATATCATTTATGGCTCAAATCAAAGTGTGTAAGATTTTAATGGAACTGTGCCAAAGCATTCTGTGGAAAAGGATGGGATGGGTGTTGTGTATTTTGTAGTACCAGCTATCAACAGGCTGTCTTTTAGGGTAGAACTTGTACCAAAATATTTATTTCCCCACCGGACCCCCCCATTTCAAGCCACAAATCAAACTTCTTTTTCTTGATACACCTGAGATAATTTTTCATTAGTCTTTTTGTGAAAAAACAATTCTTATGCCATTTAAGTATATGTAATTTGGCCTACTCTCAGCCTTTTTTTAAAAAAAATGTATTGACATCTCTTAAGGTATTTTACTGCTAAAGTCTCATCTATTTTTGGCTACCACAAAATCTGCCCAGCAGGAGGGGCTCCGCTGCAGGCCTCGCACGATGGAGTCCATCACCGATAAACTCTTCCTAAGATAATCTGTTTACAGGTGTGTTCTGTCGTAGCAGATGTTTTGATCCTCAGTGTTTGTGCCTCATACAAATAAATGTGTTCTGAATCTTTTAATCTTATTGATCCATTTTTACAAATGTGTTTCCAAGGAATAAAGATTATTCTTGCCTTTTTGGACTCCATCTTCATTTTATATTGTGCAGAAGTGTCATCTGTGGATGGCGTAGGTAGTGGGACCATGAGCTCTCCAAAGTCTAGAGGTGAACATTCGGTTAGGTGACGTGGAGCAAGTTCGTCCGAGGATGAAGCTGCCCTTGGGAAGAGCGGCTCATGTAGGCACAGTGGCTGAAGCATCTCTTCATCTGGTGCATCTGTGGTGAAGGTTCTAGTAACTGGTCACAGGCGCTGGACTGAGTGAAGTGGTGGCAGAGTGTGTTTCCCCCATAACAGTCCTGTGATGAGGGTGGGCATTTGTCCTGGTGACTGTTGCTGGTGGAAAGACATCCAAACCTGTGTCTGTGGTCCCCTGGATATGGTGTACATGGATCCCCTCTAATAAATACCTTTCTGTTTAAAATAATTTGAGTGGATTCAGTTGTCTGCAACCACAAAGTTTAACCAGTATATATATATATATATATATACTTATGACCTCCTAATTGCGACATGAGGTGCACACTTCTCATCCCTCAACTCATGGGACCTTTCTCTACTGCATATGATGGTGGTGGTCATTCACTCACAGCTTCTTGAAACCTGTTCCCTTGGCTTCTTCAATATCTGCTTCTCCAGCTCTTTGACTTTTCCTTCTGTCTTTTTAACAGCCTCTCCCTGTGTCTTCCTCTTAAATACTGGTGTTTTATGCAGGTCCTTCCTCTGCCTACGTCTTTTGTCTCCATCACAGTCTGCCTGGGACTTTTCATGCAGGTGCAGTTTTATAGCTGTTGACCCTGAAGCCATTGTCTCTTACCTGGACTACTCCTATGAGATTTTAGATGGATGTTTCAACCTTTGTCTTCCATATACAGCTCAAACTCATGTCAGAAGTCAAATTCATCATCTTTTGCTGGAGAAAAAAGATGTCTGCCCAATTTTCTCTCTTCTACCCGCCATACCATCTGTAGCTCTCTTTCCGTTTGCCACCTATACCCAGGAAGTCCCTAAGTCTGCTCATGTCCCATCCTTGTCAACCCTGACCTTGAGAGGTGCTCTCCCTGGTCTCCCTGATTCCAGGCTCCTGACAAGCTCATTCTCCTCACAGTCTCTAGAGAAATCTTTCTAAGGAAATGCTCCGATTGTGTTGTTCCAATGCTCCACATCTGCCAGGGTTCTCCATCACCCAGAGGGTGAAGTCCAAGGCCTTCTATGTGGATATGGAATTCCTTTGCTATCTGCTTCCATCCTATTACTCAAGCCTATTTTGCCCCATTTCTTACCCTTCTGTTTAAATGTCTACACCACCAAGCTGCTTGTGGCTCCTGGCATTCATCATATCCTGCTGTTGCCTCCACCTGTGCTTTGCAAATCCCGTTTCTTCTGCCAAGAACGCTCTCACTCCCATCCCCTTTGCCCAACTCCTGCTCACCCCTTATACCTCCACTCGGATGCGGTCTTCTCCCAGGGACTCCAGCCATCCCCACCTCTGCAAATTGGATTCATTTCTGTGCTCTGCTCTGTGACTGCTCCTCAGCCATCCTATGTCAACATCACATTCACGACTTTACATTAAAACTGCCTCTTTTGTTCATCTTATCCTGGAGCCTTTATGCTTCTTAAGTAGGAGCTTTGTATCATATTTGCCTTTGCTCCCCAGTGCCTGATAGCAGGTGCTCAATGTCTGCTCAACAAATGAATTATTCCACCTTCATTCTAACAGAAATATCTAGCCAGATAACAGGCAGCACATCAACTCTGAGATGGTCCAAAGTATCCGAGCAACTACTCAGTCCAGGGCATCACATTTTGAGTAGGACATTGACCATCACCTGTGTTCTGGCTTCAGTTTCATCATCTGAATGTTACCCAGTGTGTCTGCGGTGTTCTCATATGAAGCATTGGTGTAATGATGAGTGTTGCTGCTACAAGGCAGAGGACAGTCCAGCCAGGAGATCCTGGAAACACCAGCAGGATGACATGGATCCACAGTAATATACGGAGACTGGTGACCAGATGCATGCTCCAGCGCTCCGTGTGATACTTCACTTGATCTTCCTGGCTGCTCTGTGAGGTGGATGGTGCCCTCCTTTCTCACATGGGGAAGCTCAGGCTTAGGGTTTAACAAAGCAGCTTGCACACTGTCACACATGTGCAGTTCTGACTCCCAGCCCATGTTCTTGGTCCCTGTGCTCTAATGCTTCCCACCAGTAATCATCTCATAATTTGGGACCCTATTGATCTACATCTCCGTGAGACTATTGCTAGATTATGTTCAAGAGCTCACTACCCCGGAATCCGGTTACTAACTAGGAGCCACTCCCCACCTCTAGCATCTAGTGATTGCCCATATCCCTGCACACCTGTGGTCCAGTAAGTAACCTTGTCCATCACCATCACTAGTTAGCTAATAACCCTGTTACACCCCTCCCAGAGCTCTAGTAACCCCTAACACTTTACCATCTCTCCTCTAGCAGTCTAGAATCTGGATTCATTCAGCAACCCCCTTTGCAACGGAGCAGAGATTGAGCATTATTTTCTTCTTATGAAACACTCCTTATTTGAGATGATTCACCACTTTCTTTCCCGGAGCTCACAAACTCGTCGTTTCTTCTGGAGTATTACCTGCCTGCACAACCAACCTCAGGATTCCATAACCAATGGAATTAGACTTTTGTATTTCTGAAACTGAGGAACCTACTGGTCTTGTATCATTTCTTATTTTTCTGTGATCCCTCAGAGTATCTGACAGTGTATCGGCAGTGTTGTCAGGTTGTTCTAATTCATATGGACTGAAAGACTTGAAATCATGCCAGGTAATTATCTTGGCCTTCAAACCCCTCTTGCCTGTTTCATTTCTTGGTCTACCATTTCCACCAAAAATGATTCTCCTGAACAGCAAAGATGCAGGAATAAGGACAGTGCAGGAGTGCTTCTTTTTTTTTTTTCCTCCTTGCTTGTTAGTATGGTACCACCTTCCAGGTCAGTGACTCCAGCCTCCTGGGTCCTGGTCTGAACACAACTAATAATAGATCCTTTTTGTTGCCCTGGACTTTCCAGCTTTTAACTAGTCTTTTAAGATCTGAGCTCATCAAAGAACTCCCTGAGCAGCCATATTGATCCTTCAAATCAATATTTCCCAAACTTGGCTCTAAGTCAGTTCCCTGACTGACCAAGTCTTCTAAAAGTACCTGGTAAATACCCTAAATAGGCTTAGGATTATTTGCCTCTGCCATTTCCCTCCAGGAGGCATGGCATAAGGGGGCAAGGAGAGGGAAATCTCAAACTGCTCTTAAGGAAAGAGTCACTTTGCACACGTAAAGTAGCACATTTTTTCAGAAGCCTCCAGAGGCATCTAAAAGGTGAAACTAATGTGAAAATGACAGTCAGCCGAGCCTCAGCAAAGGAAATCTTAAATAATTCTGCAAATTGGTGAACTTCCTCAAAATTAGGGAATCAAAGAATTGCTTGGAAAGCTTATTAAAAATGGAGACGTACCTGGGTGGCACAGTCAGTTAAGCATCCAACTCTTGCCTTTGGCTCAGGTCATGATCTCATGGTTTGTGGGTTCAAGCCCTGTGTCTGGCTCTGTGCTGATGTTGCGGAGACTGCATGGAATTCTCTTTCTCTCCCTCTTGGTCTGCCCCTCCCCTCCTCGCTCTTGCTCGCTTGCTCGCTTGCTCTCTCAAAAGAGGAGACTTCTAGGCTTTATTTAAGTGATTGGTGGTAAGACCTAAGAAACCTTCATTTTAAGTCAACAGAAGAGTATGAGATGGATAAGTGCAGGATCTCGCTTCCTATCTGGTGTGCCCTCATTTTTGGGGAGAGAGGGTTCAATTTTAACTCTCATTAGAAACCAACTCTTTAACTTTAATTCGTAGGCACGAATCAAAAAGTAAATGAATACATCATAATAAGTAGCTAGCGATGTTTTCACTTGTTTAGTAGGTACACAGTGAAGCAGAAGATTGTGAAAAGTCCAGAGTTTCTTTCTATGGCTTTCATTTTATCATAGCCTCCCTCTCCAAAGTCTGTCAGACTGAATCCGTCGTCATCCTGCGCTCCTCCCTCCGGAAGCAAGGGGCTAGACAGTTGCACCCGCTGGAGCAGAAGATGGCATGGACACACCAGCGTAGGGACTGACGTCAGGCTTAGAACCCAGTGTGCGGAAGAGGCAGAAGTTTGCGGAAGCAAGGATGCTGCACGCTGATGAGGGACAGACTGCAGGTCCGGTGTGGAGTGGTGATTTTGTTGGGGTGTGTGCCCCACCGTTTTGTGACAAAGTGAAATGTGAATGCTCTGGAGTCCCACAAGGTCTGAATCCCAACCTTGCCACACACCAGCCATGTGACCTTTGTCTGGCTTATTCTCTATGCCTCATTTTCCTCATCCCCAAATGGAAGTAAATGACAGTATGTAGGTAAGGTGCTCGGCACAATGTTTGATACTGGCTAGTGGCCAGTGTTGTTGGTTTTTGAGATTTAAGGCCTTAGCAGTCCATGTGGTGAGAAACGGGTCGAGGAAATTCAAAGTCTTGCTCAGGGAACAGCCTGTGTTAAAGGTTGATGCTTGAGACGTATGGTCTAAGTTTAGCAATGGAAAGAGGTGCTCGGTTCCGAGAGAAAGATCAGATGGAAGGGGGTTAACACAGTACATAAAGACACGTCTCTGAAACTCTAACAAGCTAAGAGCAGAAACACCATGGGGATCTTTTGAGAGGGAATAAAAAGAAATAAAAATGATATTTCTGTCTGACAATACTAGAAACTAACTGGCCACGGAGAACGTGGACAATGCTTACCCATCTGCACAGGGCAGAACTGGCAGGGAAGGAACTGGGGATACCACTGAGAATCTGTTCTGCTGGTACAATTCTGGATCCAGAAGTTGTGTGAATGAAAACAACTCCGCTCAATCCCCACCTTGTGTAGCTTAGGATTTTGTCTTACACAAAGCAGAGGAGGCTTTTAACAAGTACGAGAATAAGTAGAAAGTCAGTAATCAAGGGAACTGCTGTGCTTTTTCACCTTTCTTTAGTAGGTAATGCAGTGGCAAATTTTTTTTTTTTAATCTAAAAATTACTTTTCGTTTCCACCTTCTTATTCCCTAGTTTCCTAGTTTTTCCCAGAGGCAAACGTTGTTAGCGTTTCTTCCTGTTAATCTAGAGCTAATCCGCGTATGAACGAGCACATGTATTTAACCAGTCAGTATTGATGGTCACTTAGGCTACCTCGAATCTCTAAAAGTATAATTTTTCTGCTGTGCTTATACATTCCATTTATGTACTTGAGGAAACCTATCTGTAGTAAAGCTCCCTGAAAGTGGTGTTGGGTAAAAAGATATGTGCATGTTTAATTTGGACGTTGCCTAACTAAATTTCACTTTAAAGATATTCTACCTAATTACACCTCCTCCTCCAGACCCCTGCCCCACCAGCAATTTGACAGGGCTTCTGTGATCCTCCAGGGAGGAGGCTCCTAGCCTTAGCTGATTCTTTTAAACCTTTGTTAGTTAATGGGTAAAAATCAGAATTTCCATCTTAATTGTATTTCTCTGTAAGCAAGGTTGCATACCTTTCCATCTTTCTGAACATCCACATCTGTTCATTTATTTTCTCTGAACCATCCGGAACCTCTGCTCTTAAGCTGTGCTCAGATCAGACTGATGAAGTAAATTAATCCTATCATGATAGCCTTTTAACCAGTGGAGAAAAGGAAGGATGGAAAGAGTTGATATTGAGCAGGTATTTTTGAAAGCAGATTTCCGAAAGCTCAGATAACACTTAGTATGATATGATGCCCTGGAGATCAGAAAAAGGAATACGTGAAAATAGCCAGCGTAAAGGACTTGATTTCTAACATCCATATTTCCTTTCCTATTTGGGAATTTGTTGAGAACTTTCTACTCCAACTTCTTAAATACCCTCTCCAACACTGTGAATGTCCCTGGTGCATTGAGCGGGGAAGGAGGGATTTACTTTAAGTTACAATTAAAGTTCCAACTTACCAGGTCTAAAATCCCACTGCATCCCAAGACATGCTAGTGGTTTTATTGGAGAAAAGGCAGCAGAATTTAGAACACCAAAACTGCTGTAAGTCTGGGCAATCCACTAAATAGGGTTAGAATAATTAGAGGAACATCCCCGTAGGCTCATGTTGTAAGAAACCCACAGAACCTACCTAATCATCCCCTACTGAATTGTGAATGTCTTAAACATCCACTTTCTGCAACTGAAACCTGAAAAGCAAGAGGTGTTGCTATGCTAACGGCTCCACTGGCTTCATTCCGTGGCTGAATAATAGATGCTCTATCTATAGTCAAGGCAATTAAACAAGCCCTTAAAATTGGGCCCAGTGTATAGCTTCAGAGGCTAACTCAGGATGTTTATGATAGAAGCTTCTGGAAAACCTACAAGAATTGAGGAACAGAGAAAAGCTCATTTGAAGGGATTTTAAGACACTAACAAAAACCAAAATAGATGAATCCTCATCGGTATCACCTCAGAAATGCACAGCCGGTGTTCGGCTCGCGCCTGTTCACACTGGTATCTTATGCAATTAGAATGTCTAAGACCTGCCCTTCACAGAGCACGCCTTTTATGCATCGAACCTGAACTTCATTCTGGAATGGATAATAGTTTCATTTCATTCATTCCGGTGAGTCGGCTGGTGTCTGCACAGTGGAAAAATAACAGTGCCAGCGCCCACCCAAGTCTGCCATGGCTCTTGCGAAGTGCAAATAGCTCCTTAGACGCTATTCTTCACGATTTGAAGCTGCACTTTCATGGCAATGATTGTTGTGTCCTGCTGCTCCTTGAGGGCTCCCGTGTGATCCTGTTTGGGGATGCATTGAAAGCAGTGGCTAGGGGCGAGTGTGCCCATGCTGCTATCCACCTGAAAAAAAAAAATCTTCATTTAACGCAGAAAGTGGGCACTGGAATGCAGAAAGGAGAGGCCAAAAAAATCCATGAGAAACCAAGAAGGGAAAGCACTGTTAAATTTATTACAAGTGAATGTTGTAAAGGAAAACAACTATATTTGTGTCCGTATTTTTTTTAAGGCAGGAAAGAGATTGAATAAACTCTTAGTCATGAGCCTCTGTGCAAAAATGAACTCATGAAATATTTATTCCCTGGGCTCAGATCCTGCAATTGATCCAGAATTGCTAAAATCCTAGATCTCCCCACAAAGTTCTAGAGCCCTTCCCCACCACATTTTGCCTCAAACAATTCAGAGAGACATTATAAACTTAGTAAGAGTTACGTGAGGTTAAAACGGTTTTCTGGCAGAAAATTCACTGAAACCTTCTGATAACCAGTTTCGCCAAAGGATAATTCCAGACTCAAAGGATAATTCTAGCCTACTCTGCCTCACACAGGACAGAGACCCAGCTGCCACCGAACCTGAAAATGCTCTCCTTCTGACTCCTTCAGGTGCAGAAGATGTTATAATTTTAGAGGCCGTTGAATGTTAGGAACAACTGGGAACTCGTGACCAAAGTGAAGCTTTTATGAACAGACACATGATAAATTACCAATGGAGAATTAAAATGTAATGCACTACAACATTTATTCAACAAATATTGACTGTGTTTCTATGCTGTGCCAAGTACTATAATAGGCACCGGGAATTGATGTTGAAGAAGATACACAGCCTTTGGCTACAGGCGGTTAATCAACAACCAAAACAACAGCTTCCAATCTTATGGATTCAGTCATTACCTGTGCTAACGCTAGAATTAGTTCCAGATTGCTTGGAAGATGTCTTGAAAGAGATACAAATTGAGAAAATTTTCAATCTGCCAAGTAGTTGTCTATATAAAGGAATCTAAACCATGCCGAAAAAATATTATTTGACCTTTTCAGACAAGGGGGAAATGAGGTCAGTTCATCTTTACTCTCTAGTCACTTTTTTAAAAATATATTTATTTATTTAGTTAGTTTTGAGAGAGAGAGCACAAGCAGGGGTGAGGGTCAGAGAGAGAGAGAGAGGAGACACAGGATCCAAAGCAGGCTCCAGGCTCTGAGCTGTCAGCACAGAGCCCGATGCGGGCCTCGAACTCACAAACCATGAGATCATGGCCTGAGCTGCAGTCAGATTCTTAACCAACTTGAGCCACCCAGGTGCCCCTCTAGTCACTTTTATAAAAGAATAAAACCTCTAAGTTACTGTAAGAAGTCGACCCTAATTGACAGACCTAACACTCATAATGTGTCACATTTCTAAGATTGTTGATAGGAAATTTCTCCTCAAGCCCATTTTTAAAAAGTCACAGTTTTTCAAACATACTCTCTTCTTACAAATAGTATGCTTGCACTGAATTTAATAAGAACTTGTAGCATTATGTTAGTCTAATGACCTATTCTGCTCAGCCTCTACTAAATTAAAATTGAAAAAAGTGACAGGTATCCTGGAAACCAAGATGAGCAAATGCACCTTCTCTTATCTCTCGATCGGACATGGCACAAATCAGATTATTTCACTGAGCTGTAATTCCCGGCATATAAACACTTACTAGATGTTTGTCCAAAACTGCAGTGTCTGGAGCCCAGATAAGTGATGAGCTACCTGAGGTCACATCGCTAAACAGTAGCAACACCAAAACTAAGTGCCCACCAGTGTTTTATTTTTTTTAAGTTTACTTATTTATTTTGAGGGAGACAGAGACAGCCTGAGTGGGGGAGGAGCAGAGAGACACACACAGAATCCCAAGCAGGCTCCACAGTCAGCACAGAGCTCGATGTGAGGCTTGAATTCATGAAACTGTGAGATCATGACCCGAGCTGAAGCCAAGAGTCAGACGCTTAAGTGACTGATCTGCCTAGGTGCCTCCCCCACCACTGTTCTTTTAATGTCATTATAATGCTCCTTTTATCCCCATGGTGGGATGGCAGCCTCTTAGTGCTTAAGAGAGCCCTGGGCTCTAGAGTGAGGTTGCCTGGGTTCAGATCCCAGCCTTGCCATTTACTGGCTGTGTGACTTGGAGAAAGTTAGTCAGTCTCTCTGTTACCATTTCCTTACCTGTAAAATAAGGAAATAAAAATTGTCCCTTCTTCGAATGGTGTTAGAGGATCAAATAAGGTAATAGATGGCACAAAAATGTTAGCTTTTGCATTTTTTCCTCTGTGAGTATTTAGAGAGCATGATTAATGCACTAGTGTTCAGCCAGGAAGTATGATTCTGGCTGATACCATCTGCTGTAAAAACATGGTAGCTGAGATTCTGCTAAGAGCCCCAAGGGATGAGCCCCAGTTCAGCCCAGTGGACAGGACATGGACTGGAGGGAACCTCTTGTCCTTGGCACACGTAGAAAATGACATATTTGTGTAGCACACTGGGGTAAGCAGACAAGGCTACTTGAGCAGCAACCCATCCAAGGTCCATCAGTTGGGCAGCTCTACTGAGATATTTGTCACTATCTCCCGGATGCTTTGGCTCTGACGGGGAATGTGAAATTGTCCCCACTCTGGCTAAAAGGGAAACAGGAGCCAGTTTGCCCCCAGCAGTTTCCTCCAGAAGGTGTTTAGAGAGGCTGTGTGCTGTGTGGGCTACCTAGAAGCTGTTCCTGCCTTCAGGAACCCTGCTGCGGAGCTGAGACAGGCTCCAGGAACAGATCAAAGGGTTACTCCATCCAGGCAGCACACGGTAAGTGCAGTGAGCAACCTAGACCTGATGCCAGAGGACTTCGGATAGAGGATGCGCATTGTGTTTTCCTAGGAGAGACTTCAAGCTGGCACAGTACCTATGGGGGATTTCTTGGCCATCCAGACATTGGCATTTCATTAAAAGCAGAACATCTGTTGATTTCTTCCCTTTCCTGCCTGATTACTGAGTTGTTTGGAAGGTAGAGGAAACACTGCCAGTGTTACTGTTGTTCATTCTGGACAGCAAGGAAGACTGACGAGGTTGGAAATGTATAAGTGGCAAGATCCTTGGGAAAAACTGACTCTTATATCTTGAAATTGTTCATGTGAAATGAGTAGAACTCAGGGTTTAGTCCTTCATGTCAAAGAGAAGATAGGTCGAAAAGGGAATATTTTTCTTATGGACTATGAATGTATCATACATCACCTGAAAGAGAATGGCTTTTAGGGGCCAAAAATTTAAAACAGTATTTTTTCTTAAAATTTTTTAATGTTTTATTTCTAGGAGAGAGACAGAGACAGCGTGAGCAGGGGAGGGTCAGAAGAGAGGGAGTCACAGACTCTGAAACAGGCTCCAGGCTCCGAGCTGGCAGTCAGCACAGAGCCCGACGCGGGGCTTGAACCCACGAACCGCGAGATCACGACCTAAACGAAAGTCGGATGCTTAACCGACTAAGCCACCCAGGCGCCCCTAAAACAGTATTTAAAGGGGCACCTGGGTGGCTCAGTCAGTTGAGCATCCAACCTAAGCTCAGGTCATGATCTCGTGGTCAGGGGGTTTGAGCCCCACATCGGGCTCTCTGCTGACAGCTGGGAGCCTGGAGTCTGCTTTGGATTCTGTCTCTCCTCCTCTCTCTGCCCACCAGCTTCCCCCTGCCCCCCTCCCCCCACTCATGCTCTGTCTCTGTCTCTCGAAAATGAATAAATGTTAAAAAATGTTTAAAGACAGTATTTGAAGAGAAAGAAGGTGAAACATAGAAAAACAAAGGTATAGACCTTTTGAAAAATGTTTATTTTGAGAGAGAGAGAGAGAGAGGGAGGGAGGGAGGGAGGAAGGGAGAAAGGGAGAGAGAAAATCCAAGCAGGCTCCGCACTGTCAGTGCAGAGCCTGATGCAGGGCTCAGTCCCATGAACTGTGAGATCGTGACCAGAGCCAAAATCAAGACTCTGACACTTAACCAACAGAACAACCCAGGCATCCCTTAAAGGACTTTTATTTTTTTTTTTTAATTTTTTAAAAAAATTTTTTTTAATGTTTTTTATTTATTTCTAGGAGAGAGAGAGAGACAGCGTGAGCAGGGGAGGGTCAGAGAGAGAGGGAGTCACAGACTCTGAAACAGGCTCCAGGCTCTGAGCTGGCAGCCAGCACAGAGTCCGACGCAGGGCTCGAACCCACGAACTGCGAGATCATGACCTGAGCAAAAGTCGGACGCTCAACCGACTAAGCCACCTGGGCACCCCCCCTTAAAGGACTTTTAAAGTTTTATAGATGCCTGGTTTAGTTGGAGCCAAAAGATTAACAAATTTAATGACAGTCTTTTTGTTTTAAGATTTTATTTTGAAATTACCTGTTAGCCATTCTTGAGGATGGTATATGAGATTAATAGGATAGACAGACTTTCCTTTGCAACCAGTAAACAAGTCAATACACTAACCCTCAAGGGTGAAAAGAACAAAGTGAAGGAAATTGAAGTACAAGATGAGAGAGTAGTCGGGAAATACTTTGCTGTCTTGCAATTAGTTCAGGCCTTCAGGCTGAGAAAAATGGCCATGAAGAATAATGAGAAAATGCGTATATGTCATTGCTGAGTCAGCATCACTATGCTTTGAAAACCCATGGAGTCTTGGAGAAGTGCCAGAATAGACGGGGAAATGTCATGTCATTTCCTGAAAAATGAATTTTAAAAACTGGACTGACGGGCTTGCTTGATGGTAATATTGAAAAAGAACAGTTCTTCTTGAAGTCCTTAGGGAAGGAAGTAGTGTTCAGTTAAGAATAGCATGAATTCCCTCCACATAAGTCATGCTAATCTTTCAAGATTCTTAGTAAGCTAAGAGTACAAGAGCTATCTCGTAACTGGTAAGTGGAATGTGTCAGGAACGAAACTTTAATGCGGAAACACTAGATACTAATCTACACACTTCAGAAATAAGAATGACTGCTGAGATTCAGTATCAATGGAGGCCTTACCAATGCAATAAGCCAAGAAAACAAAAAAGAAATGCCAGAAAGGAAGAAACAAAATTATCTTACAATATAAGTGAATTATATTTAGTAAGAGAGTTTGGCAAAGTGGCCAGAGGCAGAAATATCCCAAATATCCTAAAGTCAGTAATTGTGTGTATCTAGTAGAATAAAATTAGAGGGAATGTAATAATAAATCTCATTTTCAACTGTGACAAAACGAATATATCTAGGGATTAAATTAATAAGATATGTTGCTTTCCTTCAGGGAAAAGTCAAAAATTCGAACTGAAGGACATTTCAAAAGATCTGAATAAATGGTGAAAAGTATCATATTCCTTATGAATATATTCTCTCAAATTAATCCATAATATTTAATGCTCCAAATCTGAATTCCAAAGGGATTGTTTTGGTAGTAACTTGAGTTGTGGCATAATCTGGAAGAGTAAGTGCATAGTAATAGTCAAGAAAAAAGAAAAGTGAGATCAGAAAGGGAACAGGATTTATCGTATCAGATATTTGAAAACATATGTTAAAACAAAAGTCATTAAGGCAGTCTGTGCTGGTTTAGCAATAGATAAATAGATTGGTAAAAATAGGAAAAATCCACAAACGGACACAAACATGTGTCCAGAATTTTCACCGGAAGCATCTCTGCCACGAGCATTTTTGCTGCAAACATTTTCTACTTGGCCAGAAGGCAATTTTGCCTTGAAAGATAAAGTCATGAAAAATAAGAGAAAAATTTAAAAAAGACAAAATGAAACATGAAAAATCGAATAACAAAACTAAAAAGACTTTATTGAAAAATAAAAATATTTGAATATACATCAAAAATGTATAGTGTAGATTCATGGAAAGACTGTAAAAATAACTGATTTCATTTTGTAGGTTGTACCTTGGCGCTTGTCTTTAAAGTCTTCTGTTTATAGTGTTACGTATATGTATTTTTTTAGCTTGTTGATCCATCTCCTCATTCAGCATTACCTCTACTTTTGTCACTAAAATGTCTTCCTTCGTTAACCGAGATAACTGTATTCCGGTGCTAGGATGCATACTTACAGCTGGGCTTCGTGTTGTTTTCGAGAAGTCTCCCTCACTTGTTTGTTCTTGGCCTACGGTCACAGGTCTGTTGCTAGCTGTTCCAAAGGTCTATGGGAAAAGTGGAAGAAACGTTAAGGCTGTGATACATTTGTAACTGAACTTTGTTAACATTGTAACTGATGTGTTATTTTCTAGAATAGTATAGTATTCAGTGTGGCTTCGCACTCTCTCATTTCACATTTCCAGTAAGTTTTATCGCCATATTTTCTATCAAGTTGATATACGCAGTTATCATCTACTAATTTAAGGCCACCGCATCTCTTCATCACCGTCTGGACCATCATGAAGGCTAGCTAAGATTTATATGATATAAAAATGGGGACTTTGCCAATGGAGAAATGAAACCAAACTGTCAGCCAGTTATTTTATATTTTACAGCAGAATTCTCTTGCAGCCAATTAGATATGCAGTGAAAATGTTTGGGGTGAGAAAATGCTTGGGGCAGAGATGTCTACGGCAAAGGTGTTGTTGACAGGAAAACTACCTAGAACCCGTGGTGGATATTGTAGATCAGTCACGGCGATCAGGAAACCTGAAACCACTCTAGATATTTCTCACAGGGAATTGGTTCCTCAAGGGATGAAGCACAAGGAAGCTAACTTGGACAGCGAGGCCACCCAGAAACTAGCAACACTCTAACTAGAGCTGGAGGGCGCAGGGACAAAGGGGGGTGGCAGCGTTCCAGAGCCCAGGAGCTGGGGCCACAGGGACCCCATAGCTACTGCTGGAAATGTCACCCGAGGCAGAAAGAGAAGGGGAAGAAATACCTTGACTTGTTTCCTCTCCCCAGCCTCTTTCGCCGTGCCCACCACTGGCCAAGCCTCCCGAAAAGCCAGAGGGCAGGGAGCCTGGGGAATGTACTTCTCAGAAGCAGAGTAGGCAGGTGAGGGCAGAGCAGAGCCAGGATCTGAGAGCACTCAGGAAAGTGCCACATGTGGAAGGTGGCATTTCAGGTTAATGGGACAAGGATGAGTTATTCCTTTGGTGATGTTGGGACAACTGGTTGCTCGTTTCAGAAAAAAGTGAGAACTTTCCCTTCCAGTATGCATATAAACTCTTCCTGTTGGCTCTTCCCCAGGCTGCGTCAGCTGGCCCTCCTCACTTAACACTTACCAAAGCACCTGCCACTCTGGTGCTTTGGACCCCACTTGGACTTGTTATTCAGCAGCCAGCTCCTTGAGGGCAAGGTCAGCTTCCCACTTGTCTTTTCACTCTCATGCCAGGCACAAGACTTGGCACTTAAATATTTATCGAAGGCACGGATACGTAATTTTCCATCTAACCAGTATTCATTGAACACCTGCTGGGTGCTTAGCACAGTGGAGGATATGAAAACCTGTGAAATGATTGTCTGTGGTTCTCCAGACCTTACTGTGTCGTTGGGAAGGCAAGATGTATACATAAGGATGTCCGGGCAGTGAGGTTCTGAGGTCTTAGGATTCTCCTGATGAGTACGTTTGCTGCCTTAAATAGAAGCCAAGACAGATGGGAAGATGTAGCAGATGGGCGGCACGCAGAGAGGCAGCAGTCCTGGACTGTGTCCCAGGCTCAGCTACTTACCCATGGTGTGACCCGGTCACCTCGTTTCCCCAGTGAACCCTTATGCCCCATATGCAAAATGAAGAGGTTGGACCAGGACAGTGGTCCTCTGCCCTGGCTTCAGAGATAGATGGGATTCAGAGATAGATGATGGTGTAATTGGTCTGGGGTAAGGGCTGGACACTGATATTTTTCAAAATCTTCACTGGCGATTTTTAAAAATCAATTTTATGAAGATATAAATTACTATCATATAAATCATCAATTTAAATTGTACAGGTCAGTGGTTTTTAGCATTTTCACGAGGTTGTACAACCATCACTACGAACTAATTTTAGAACACTTTCACCTCTCCTGAAGAGACCTTGTACCATTAGCAGTCACTTCCTGTTACCCCACCCCCACCCCCATCCTCCCCAGTCCTAGGTAACCACTAATCTACTTTGTATCTTTATGGTTTTCCCTATTCTGGACACTTCATGTAAATGGAATAATATAACATCTGGCCTTTGGTGTCTGGCTTCTTTCACTCAGCATAATGTCTTCAAGGTTCTTTCACGTCATAGCATGGATCAGTATTTCATTCCATTTTATGGCCAAATAATATTTCACTGTATGACTATACCACATTTCATTTACCCATTCATCAGGTGATGGACATTCAGGTTGTTTCTACCTTTTGGCTGTTATGTTTGATGCTGCTATGAATACTCGTGGACAGGTTTTTGCATGGATGTGTGTTCATTCCTCTTGGACATATACCTGGGAGTGGAATTGCTGGGTCATATGGTAACTGTATGTTTATCTTTCTTGAGAACCTGCCAGGGGGGTTCCCAAAGCAGCTGTGCCATTTTGTATTCCCACCAGCAGTATATGGGAGTTCCCCCTGGTGATTTTAATATTCATCTAGGGTTTAAAACTACCAAACACAGGGTCTCCATTTCTATAATTCTGTGATTTCTTATCTAGGAATAGGCACCCAGGGCTGCCTCCAGAAGCCCATGTGTCCTAGAACTTGGCTGAGCTGTAGACTGTATGGTGTGATTGGCTTCTGAGAGCACCTGATCATTCCTGGCCTTTTTGAGAGAAAGCCTTGGGGGTTCTATTTTCCAGCTCAGGACCCTCCCCAATTTCTGCCCTGCCCTTGTCACAGTTCTGGGACAGATTCAGGAGGATTATTGTGAATAATACCACTATTATACTAATTATAATATTTAGTATATCATGGTATGGTAACATTATTAATATTACACTAATTATTATATATTATAGATATATAATAAATATATTTATAATATAATATAAATAATAAAATATTATGATATAATAATTAGTATGTTGATAATATTATAATATTTTAATTGTAATATTTCAAATAATTACCCCATTATTCAGTATGCAACACATTTTGATTGAGCATGCTGGGATCCCAGGACTGGGGAGGGGAGAGGCTTTTGTGGGATCGGGCAGAGCTGTAAGTGTCCCACCCTCCCGGGTCTGCAGAGCTATGGCCACCCCTAATATAGTCAAGAAAATTCTATATGACACCCTCCAGCCCAAGAAAGCACTGGCTTCTCAGGAGTTGGAAGTAGAATGGGAATGGGGGCTTCCCCTGAAAGAAGGGAAGAGAAAAAATTAGTTTGATTCAGCTTCTCATTCACTTTTCCTACCTAACGGGGCACATTGCTCACCTTCCCTGAGCCCCAGTGTAACAACACAAGGCGTCAGCAGCTTCTGTGCAGGATAACTGCACTAGTTAAACCCTGAAGTACCTAGGACAGTGCTCAGCACACAGGCAGCCCTGTTCTTTTTTTTTTTTAAACCTTTTTTTTTTAATGTTTTATTTATTTCTAGGAGAGAGAAAGAGAGACAGCATGAGCAGGGGAGGGTCAGAGAGAGAGGGAGACACAGACTCTGAAACAGGCTCCAGGCTCTGAGCCGGCAGTCAGCACAGAGCCTGATGTGTGGCTTCAACCCACGAACTGCGAGATCATGACCTAAGCGAAAGTCGGACGCTCAACCGACTAAGCCACCCAGGCGCCCCAGCCCTGTTCTTCCACACCAGATTTCTTCTCAGCTCTCAGCTCATGGAAACAGAGACTGAAGCTTATATACCCCTCCTTCATCACCCTCTGAAAACTAGGACTTGAGACCTTCTTTCCAGAAGCCAAGAAGCCTCATGAACTTCACTCTCTCTTGTCAGCACAGAGTTGGTCTCATTTCCTGAACTTTAACCAGTGAGCCCCATGGCTCTGGGGCTGCTGAGTCCTGCTGGACCCTCGGGGTGGGCCTGACCTGCTCTAGTGGATGACATTTATATGATAGTCGATGTATAGGGCACCCCCTAGAGTTCTGCAGGGAACAGTCCAGGAGATCATGAGCAGTGGTTTCCTAGACCTGCAATTATATAAAACGCGGTGAATTAGCATCTCTAGGATGGTGGGCCCTCATGTGTATGAGCTGAGCAAGCTCCCAGGTCATTCCAGTCCTGCTTAGAAACCTTTGCTCTTCTAGAGACCCTTGCCCTGACAAGATTCAGGCAGCTTCTCTGACCCTCATCTATTTCTCTTCCCATTTGTCTTGCTCAGTCTTTTCTGTAAGTAGCTGTGAAAGGAAAATCACACATGCATATTTTATTTGGCACGTTATTAAATGCAATTTATCATTCCCTGCACATATATTTATTTTCCTGTTTAACTTTTCACTGTGGGTTTCCTCGAACTAAAAAATCACAGACTTTTAACTGGGAAAGACAAGTACATGATACCAGTGGTCTAGTCTAAGTCCGTGACAGACATCACTAATCAATCACAGCACTCTTTCCTCCTGAGCTGGGCACAACCTCAAACTCCTTCTCAATCTTGCATTCCAAGCAGAGGGTGAGAACTGCTTGGAGCTGGCACAGGAGATGGTGTCTGTTTGCCATTCCTCAGAAGGTCTCACTCAAAGCTTTCCAACTCCACCTCCAGCTAACGGTACACCAGATCTCTGCTATAGGACACCTTTCCCCTGGCGTGTTCATTCTCCTATTCGGGTAAACCGAGATGAGCCCTAAATTGGGAAGCTCCTCTACCCTCCTAGGCTAAAGGGAGTTTTTTGTGTTCTGAGCTCCCAGTCTCGGTGCCTCCTTAGGACAGATATTATTTTCAACATATGTGAGAGACAGGAAAATAACACCAACAGGCTTTGGAGTCCACACAGCTGTTGTCAAATCCCAAATCCACAGCTTCATTAATCCTCCCTCCTTCCTACCTTTCTTCCCTCCCTCCCTTCTTTCCTTTCATCAAAAATGTATGGAAGACCTACTGTGTACCAGGCAAAGGTCTGTACATCTAGAAAATGGGATATTTTATGTAAAAAAGCTAGCACAGCATCTAGGACGCAGCAAGTACTACATAGATAGCTGGAAGAAAGGATGATTTTCAGACCCGGAAATGCAGCCAGAATGACCTGACCCACCTGGTGTCATAGAAAAAGAAACTGAAGCCCAGAGCAATTGTCCAACGTTCCTGCACAAGGTTGAGGCGCAGAACTAAGACTAGAACTCAGGCGTTGCTATTTTTTTTTTTTTTTTGCCCCTGTTACTGGCTGCACGGAGAAGCTAGATACTCTTGGTTATGTTTCGTGTTGGAGGAATGAAGCTGGGCTGTGATCCCCAGGAGCCAAAGTCATACCTTATTCACATCCTTACACACACATGTACCATGTAAGCCTGTCCTGAGCGAAGTCTCCAGGAAGCGGCCAGTGTGGACAAGAACAGCACCCTGGCTCCAGCTCTGTGGGCAGCGGGCTGGAGGAGAGAGTAGATGCAGGGAGAGCAGTCAGAAATCTGTTTTCAGGAGTCTAAATGGGAGACGACATGGGCTTGCAATAGGGTGACTTTGGTGAAAATGGAAAGAGCAGTTGGAATGAAAGATGTCAGGGCATTGCCCTTTGCAGGTGTTTTCTGCATGGTGGGGTGATCAAGAGGAAGAGAAAGTGACTTCTTTTTGTGTCATGATCTTGTCATGGGATGGCTACAGAATTATGTGTTGCTATTGCTTTTTATTTCCTCCTCCTATTTAAGGACTGTCTTTTTTTTAAAAAAAAAATAGAAGCTCTATACTTCGGATTAAGAATTTGTTAAGGTTTAAGATCTCTGATATATACAAATTTCTACTTTCTGCTTTTTCTTTGAGCGGGACGTTGCCATTGTGTCCTGTTTTACAATAACCCTGTGGGTCTGTTTGTTGAACCTGTTTCTCCTGGCTTTGAATGGCCAGAGAACATCTTTTAAAGTATGCACAGGACTTTCAAGACACTTTGCTTTTCTAAATCCTGACTCTGACACCCTCCACAGCTACCCGCTCCCTTCCCCAGGGCTCAGCAGCTCGGACCGGCTGCCTTTTGGCATCGAGGAGAACGGGGGCACACCTTTCACTACCAAAGCTTCAGGAAGACACCACCATCACCACCACCAGCACCAGCACCACTCAAACTATGGCCTCTCGCTGACTCTGGAGAACAAGGAGGGGCCTTTGAGGTCCCCAAACTCCAGCAGTAAATCCCTTACAAGTGAGTAGGAGTGCAGAGGGCAGGGCGAGCGGAGGGAGGCTGCAGGGCATGGGCGGCTTCCCTAGATCTTCAAGACAGAACCCTTCAGTGCAGCATAGACAGGCAATAACATCAGTTCTGGGTTGCCAAGGCTGGGCAAGAGCAGGCAAGAGCCCTGTGCATTTAAGCAGGAGCAGCTGAAGGTTTATGGTCTTACCGGGAAACTGATTTAACTCCAACGGGGCAATTCTCTCTCCACCTCCTTCCTTAGCTGCTCCTGTTTCCACTGGTGCAAGTAATAGAAAGAGAAAGGGAGCCAGGTGGCTAGAATCTATACCTTCCTAATTACAGGAAAACCCATTCAGTCCCATTTCAGACATCATCATCCAGAGCACAGTGATGTCAGGGAGGCCCAGTGTTTCAGGTGCCAGTGAGAGAAGTTGGGGAAAAGCAGAGTAAGCAATCAGAAGCATTTTTAGCCATAGGCTGGAGTGATTTTGTATTTTGTATCTGTTAAAACTAATAAAATGGACTTGGATTTTGTTTGTCTATTATTTTGGTGTTCTAGAAAAGCCCCTTTGTTATACTTTACCAAAGAATTGTTCTGCAACAGACTAAAGGGGAAGAGCTGGTTCTTTATCACATGTGATATGCCAAAGCAAGAGGCTTTGATTCTGGTTTTCTCTATGGAGCCAAGTTCCCTCTTGGACCCGCAGTTTTCTCATCTATGAAATGGAGTAGAGCATGTCTAGTTGATGACCAAGGAATCTTCCAGCTCTGACATTTCATGAGTCTGTGAGCTGGTGGAAAGGATGAGCTAAGGAGCCTTCACCTGTAGACTATAGGAGAGAGTTCTAGGTTGGCTGAGCTGGAAATGGAAATACGTCATTCACTCGGTGTTGAAGACTCAGAACTTGATCCCCACGTCACTCTCCACATTGCCTTTCCAGGCCACGCCTCATCTTTTTGTATCCGGGTGACTGTAACAGCCCCCTAAGGGGTCCCTCCCCAATGCAACCTCCATCTTGTACCTGCAGAGCTCTCATCACAGTTCTGACCAAAGACCTTTCAATGGTGTGTCACTGTCCCAAGATAAAGCCCACATGGCCACACACAGACCTTCCCAGCCTGGCCCCGGCCAAGGACTCCAGCCTTCCCCGACCGCTCACTACACCCCAGCCACACGAAAGTCCTCTCCTCTCACCAGGTGCTGCGCTGTGCTCCTTTGCACCTGGTATTCCCTGTGCCTGGAGTGCTTTTCTCCACCCTAGTGACCTCCTGCACATTTCTTCCAGAACCAGCTCAAATGTTGTCACTGGGACTTTCTCTAACATGCCTTTCTGATTCCTAGCTCTGGTGTGCCTTCCCTTTGGCCCCTATAGCAATTAAATAACTTTATCACTCTTATATGGAAT
Organism: Proteles cristata cristata; assembly: GCA_017311185.1. Lineage (NCBI taxonomy): Eukaryota > Metazoa > Chordata > Mammalia > Carnivora > Hyaenidae > Proteles > Proteles cristata. The sequence continues at coordinate 661,061 of JAESUZ010003225.1, read as the reverse complement.
ATCTGCACATGTCTCTGTCTTCCTCACTAAACCAGAATTGTGCCTCATTTATCTTTTTATTCCAGCTGCCCAGATCCCAATGGCAAATAATACTTGGCACGAGTATTATTATATAATGAATATTTCATAATTAATGAATATTTCACTATATTAATGGATAAATACTAGCCAGTGGAAGGAGTGGAGGCAAACTAATCCAAAATAGTACAGAAATCCAAATCCGTGAATTTGGTTTTAGAAATGTAACATGGTTTTCAAGGCTCATTCATACGTCTATGAGCCTGAACACTCATCTTTCTAACTTGCATAGTGTTTTTGCATTAATAAAGCATTTGTACACAGATGACCTCACTTAATAGTCACAGCAACCCTGCAGGGTAAGTAATTTTATTTTCATTTTAAAATGGCTCAGAGGCTCAGAGAGGTAAAGTGACTTGCCTGAGGCCACTCAGCTCGTGTACGGGGGTTAGGCCTTGAACCCTTGATTTTAGGTGTTCTTACAGCCCATCAGCTGGTCATATTCAAGGGATTTGAGCTCCTGGGAGAGACAGCAGACAGAAAGGGTGCTGGGGATCAGGCTCTGGAGAACATCTCATAACATGTAGATCTCTATATCTTTATATCCGGTGTATCTCTATCACATATATATTTCAACCTTTCTTTATTCATTCCCCTGGCGACTTGTAGAGCTGAGTCCAGGCACACCCGCGCTGTTCAGCGAAGCTGCTGCCCATCTAAAGAAGCTGGAATTGGAAACTGTGAAGGCTGCTGGACCCTGGCCTGCTCTGCACATCAACATAAATAAGGTGCCAAGGAGCAGGGCTGGGGGATGAGCGTGGAACTGGGGCTCACATCAAATCCCTGGTTATGAGCCTGGCCCGCCTCCTACTTTATGTGCCTTTGTCTCGGAGAGATTTCCATCCAATTTTTCCAGACGTTTCTGTTCAGTCTCTTTGGGTGAATTACAGCACGAGGAATTGCGCTCAGTGCTGAGGCTAACAGGCTGGATGGGTTTGTTGGTGAGCCCTCCCTCCTTCTAGGGCTAAAGCCCAATGAGGAGGCAACCACATTTACCTCTTCCCATTTTTACCTCTCTCTATTGGCCTGCTCAGGCTGCTATAACAAAATACCATAGACACGGTAGCTTAAACGATAGGTATTTCTCATTCTTCTGGAGGCTGGGAGGGCAAAGGTGTCAGCCACTTTGATTCACTAGTAAAGGCTCTCTTCCTGACTTGCAAATGGTTGCCTTGTCACTGTGTCCTTACCTGCAAAGCGAACTCACTCTCTCTCCTCTTCTTCTTTTTATTTTTTTTAAATTTTTATTTTAGAGAGAGAGAGTGTGTGTGAGCAGGAGAGAGGGGTGGAGGGAGAGAGAGAATCTTAAGCAGGCTCCACACTTAGAGCTGAGCTCAACACGGGGTTTGATCCCACCCACAGCCCTGGGATCATGACCTGAGCTGAAATCAAGAGTCGAACACTCAACCAACTGAGCTATCCAGGCGACTTCACTTTTTCTTTTTTTTTTTAAATGTTTTATTTTTAAGCAATCTCTACACCCAGTGTGGGTCTTGAACCCAAAACCATGAGATCACGAGTTGCATGCTCTACTCATGGAGCCAGCCAGGTGCCCCTCTCTTTTCTGTTTCTTATAAAGCCATTAGCCCTATCATCAGGGCCCCATCCCATGACCTCCTCTAAATCTGTTTACTTCCCAAAGGCCTCATGTCATCATATTGTGGGGTAGGGCTTCAACCTATGAATAGGAGAGGGGGGCACAATTCAGTCCATAGCGCCCTCTGTCTCTCACTCCGACAGTGCCTGGCACAGAACCGATGCTCAGTTACTGTTTGCTGATGGAAAGAAGGGAGAGATTTAAGGAAGGGGGAAGAGAAGAACAAGGTGAAAGCAAAATTCTCTTTTGGCTAGACTGGTTCTTTTTTAAAAATGTTAAAAAAAATTTTTTTTAATTTTGAGAGAGAGAGAGAGAGAGAGAGAGCACAGAGAAGGGGCAGAGAGAGGAAGAGAGAGAATCCCTAACAGGCTCTGCGCTGTCAGCAAGGAGCCTGATGTGGGGCTCGATCCCATGAACCATGTGAGATCATGATTTGAGCCAAAATCATGATTTGATGCTTAACTGATTGAGCCACCCAGGCACCCTTGGCTAGGCCTGTTTGTATATCCAAATGGACAGCCTTATGAAAGCCAAATTTTATCTTAAAATGGTGAAAACTCACCATTAAGTAATGATGTTAGTTGTATGTTACTGTAGATTTCTTTACCAAGTTGAGGAAGTTCCCTTCCTTTCTTTTTTAAAATGTATTTATTTGTTTTGAGAAAGAGAGAGCAAGAGAGTGCACACAAGTGGGGAGGGGCAGAGAGAAAGGGGGAGAGAGAATCCCAAGCGGACTCCACACTGTCAGCACAGAGTGCAGTGTGGGGCTCAAGCCCATGAACTGTGAGATCGGGATCTGAGCTGAAATCAGGAGTCTGAAGCTTAACTGACTGAGCCGTCCAGGCGTTCCAGCTCTGCCCCGTTCTAAGAGGGAATAGGAAGAATTTGGAAGATCTGGTCTGGGAAGCTCTCCCTCCTTACCTGCACTGGTGAGCGTGGGAAGGGGACACCTCCCACCCGGGCTGGTCCTCCACCACAGCCAACCCTCTAGCCTGTACTAGGCTTCCAGGGTTTCTCAGAAGACCCTCATTTCCCTGCATGCCTCCTTCCCCCAAATGGCAGCCTAAAGTCCCCTTGACAACACCAAGGGCCCACTTACCCACTTTTTCTTCTCTGCCACCCTCCTCGATGGCCAGCTGGAAAGAATCCCTCCTTCAGGGTGGCACTTACATTCATTCAATCAACAAGCCCTTACTGAGCAGCCTATAGTAGGTGCTCAGTAATATCATGTGCTAATACATCACATGTTCCCTGGATTGGTCTTCTTTCTCTTAGTCTTAACTTCATTTTCAAGCTTTTATCTTTTTTTTTTTTAATGTTTTATTTATTTCTGAGAGAGAGAGAGAGACAGACAGACAAACAGCATGAGCAGGGGAGGGTCAGAGAGAGAGGGAGACACAGAATCCGAAGCAGGCTCCAGGCTCTGAGCTAGCTGTCAGCACAGAGCCCGATGTGGGGCTCAAACCCATGAACCGTGAGATCATGACCCGAGCCGAAGTCGGGTGCTTAACTGACTGAGCCACCCAGGCGCCCCTCAAGCTTTTTTCCCCTTCAGTCACACAATAAATGGTTTTAACAGAGGCTTACCTAGAGCTTGACAGGATCCAGAAAATATTTTGTGAGCAAATACAGCAGATAGCAGTGGACTGCTCCCAGCGGAACATAGTTTGTAGTTGCCATGAGTATTGGTGGGCTGTCACCAGTCGTGGCTTGCTCTGGGTGACGGGGTAGCTGAGGCAACTCTGAGTTGCTGCACATCTCCCTGGAGCCCCTTTTTTCTTTCTTTTTTAATTTTAAATTTTTTGCTACTGTGAACAATGCTGCTCTAAGCATTTGTGTCAAGTTTTTTTTAATGTTTATTTTCGAGAGAGAGATAGAGAGTGAGTGGGGTGGGGTGGGCAGAGGGAGAGTGAGACACAGAATCTGAAGCAGGCTCCAGGCTCTGAACTGTCAGCACAGAGCCCGACACGAGGCTCAAACTCACAGAAATGTGAGATCATGACCTGAGGTGAAGTTGGACGCTTAACCAAATGAGCCACCCAGGTGCCCCTGGAGCCCCTTTTCTCTATTTCCACTTGAGAAAATACATCAGTAAGCAAGTGGGATAAAGTGATGTCAGATAACTTGAGTTTGTCTTAACATGTAGGCAAAGTATATTACTTCATGCTGTGATTTATCATTAATCAAACATTCGGTGCAACAGACCTCACAACTTTTCAGGATCCACAGTTGGCAAACAATGGCTTCAGTGGCTTTCAAGGATCAAGAGTCCTCTGATTTTTCTGAGATTTGGATAAGTTCCTGCTTTTGATGGTGAGAAGACATTTTCATCACCCATTTCCAAAGTGACATCCAAAATTATCACAGGAATTGAGATCTTACCAGATTTCAAACGTGTAAACAATTTTATAAACAATTATAAAATGCATCTGATCATTTCTTTATCCCCATATGACTTTCCCAAACAGATGGACTGCTTCCAGCTGTAATCATATCAAAGCCCAATTGTCATTTATTTGTATGGTTTAAAAGTCTGTATTTCAATATTGAATAATAAAGCATCTTTTCACAATTCAAACCGAATGCAAAATACAACATGTGGTCATGCAAAAGAGAGAAAGTACAGCATTCGTGAAACCATCCTTCAGGCTGGAATTATGGACTCATAGCCCAGATGTTTACTTTATAGAAATATCTTTGATGCAAGCATAGTCGTAGAATGACAGTCGGCTTTTCCAAAATTTATATTGGTCTTCACCTGAGTCCATTTGTAGAGCTGGGCAGTAACTCCTGCTTTGTCAGACAGAATAGGAACAAGCCAGCTTGGATTTTATATCCAAAAAAGCAGTTTAATAAGACTAAATTCAAAGGGGAAATCAATGCTGAATTCTCATTTCTTTTTTTACTTTAGCAGCATTCATTGTTTTAAAATACATCTTTGGTCATTACTGCCAGTATAACTATACCCTGGTAAGCGATTGTCAGAAACCTCAGGTGGGCTTTAGAACCAATTTAATTCTTGTATTCCAGTGTCTCATTCCAAAAAATTAAATCTAATTTAAAAATTAACTCTTCACATGCCAATGAAAAGACACATGCTGGTGTTAAACAATTATCTTCATGTGGCAGGATGTACAAGCACAAGGTAAATGATCCTAGAGCAGTCCTGTCAGCTCATCTTGCAAAATAAATAAGCTACTTATTTGCCTTTTGGGGACAATGATTCCAGTCAAAAGAGTCTTTTTTCTTTATACCCAACTTGATGGCTTAGGATTATTAGTGTCCTCATATCTGATGTTCTTACGTACTTGTATTTTCTAACCAAAGAATCTAACGTGAAAGTGCGATTGATACCTATTTTTTCCCCTCATTTGCTAATCACAGTAATCTTATGAAGAAAAAAACTGAGACCCAGAGAGGCTAAGGGGACCCAGTACAGCCGAGTGTTTAAGAGCCGTAGCTTGTTGTCACCTGATCCTGAGAGTGAAGGCTGGCCCTTTTTCATTCTTTCTGTGTGATCAGGGCAGATGACTTACCATCTCTCTGCTTTCTTTTTCTCATCTATAAAATGAGGATAATCATCCTATCTATCTTCAAATGGGATGGTCAAGTGAGGGGACCCAATGAAATGTGCTTAGTGGGTGCCTGGCCCACAATGAGCTCTCAGTAAACATGAGCTGGCATTGTTTTTCTTTTTATCATTATGATCATAATCATGATCATTATCAGCGTCATCTTCTTTCTAGATGCCAGAAAGGGAAAGAGCGATTAAAATCCAGGTCTTTTGTCTCTGCTTGTCTTGCTGTTACATGAAATTGCTTCATTCTACTTGTTCTACCAAATGCTCCTCTCTGCATTTGGAGAGCTCTTTTCTTCTTTATTATATGATGTCAACCAGCCAGTTGCCCTATACTTCCTCTGGGGCTTCCATAACACTCTTGCTATGTGTACCAAGGTGTTCGATCGGACTTTCGAATTAGTAAATGAGATTAATTTTGGAACGTGCAGAATTTGAAGACTTTGCAACATTTTGTTCTTGGCCTGGTACACTATGACTAATGTGCCACATGAAGTCCTGATATCACTTAATTGACTTTTAGCAATCATGTGGTCTTATATCTTTCTTATTAAGCACATCTCTTTAATAATAACTATATATCATTATACTCTTCTTTAGTAGGTATTTATTGAGCATCCGCTGTGTGCCGAGCACTGGAATATGCAATTACCACAACAGGCATGGTTAACATTAAGATGTTAATTCCAGTGGGATGTGTCTACCATGAAGGATGATTTCAGGTTATATACCTAGATGAGTATTTTTTAATAGTTATGTAATTATCATAATGTCTATTATAATAATCATAATAGTCACCAAGCCTATGATTTCAAAGATATTATTGTTTAGGACACACTTAAAATAGGTAGTCCCAGGGTAACCCACCATAATTGGATCATATAAACTATGGGTACCTGTTGGGACAACTGCCTGGCTCAGTCAGTAGGGTATGTGACTCTTGGTCTTGGGGTTGTGGGCTCGAGCCCCACATTAGGTGTAAAGATTACTTAAAAATAGGGGCACCTGGGTGGCTTAGTCGGTTGAGCGTCTGACTTTCGCTTAGGTCATGATCTCGCAGTTTGTGGCTTCGAGCCCCGCGTCGGGCTCTGTGCTGACTGCCAGCTCGGAGCCTGGAGCCTGTTTCAGTCTCTGACTCCCTCTCTCTCTGAGCCTCCCCTGCTCACACTATCTCTCTCTCTCTCTCCTAGAAATAAATAAATAAATAAAACATTTAAAAAAAAAGATTACTTAAAAATAAAATCTTTAATGGGTGCCTGGGGGGCTTAGTCGGTTGAGCTCCTGACTATTGATTTTGATTCAGGTCCTGTTTCCAGGGTTGTGGGATGGAGCTCCATGTTGGGCTCTGCACTGAGCATGGAGCTCGTGTAAGATTCTCTCTCTCTCCTTCTGCCCCCTTCTCCACTTGTCCTCTCTCTCTCTCTAAAAAAAAAAAATTAAAATAAAATAAAATCTTTAAAAGTAAAATAAATTATAGGTACATGTTTAGTTAGTACCTGGGAAATGGCAAAAATGGAGAAATTGGTACCAAATTACACTCTACAAGGAGGTAGCACAGATACAAGTTTATTGAGATTCATAATTTTCAGTAAGATTTATTGCAAAAATACCGATGACTGTTTTGCACTCTTTCTCCAACAAGTCACAGGATTGAATCTTTCTTTATAAGAGGGGGCAGTAATGGGGGAAACAGCATTGCTCTAGGCTGTGGGAAACTCCAGGCTGGGGTCCTGGAGCTGCCCCAGGCTCTCGCTGCTTAACTCTGGAAGAGCCTCTTCTCTTTAACCTTCACCCCATCCTCATGAGTTTCCTGGTACGTCCTCTCCCCATTTCATGAGAGAAGGAGAGGACGTGCTGGTGAATACTTCGCAAATAGTACAAGCAGTGGCACAAATATAAGGAGTTGGTGGCACAGTTGGGCATGTGTTTAAGACTGTATGTTATTTGCAGTTATGGTTGATGAGAAAGGCTAATGTAAGTGCCGCCTTTCCTCTTTGCTTATAATCTGTGGCATGTTTTGGATTTGTCACAGGTTGAAGAAAAAAAAGTTTCTGAGAAGACTCTTCAGACCCCACTTTTGCCTTCCCCTGTAGCCGATCACGTGAAGTGTAACATTTTGAAAGCCCAGTTGGAGAATGCATCCCGAGTGAGTGCTCAGGTGCGCAGAGTGCATGCATTCCTTTGACTTCACTTCACGGGATTTTCTTCCCTCCATATAGAAGAAAGAGGCACTCTAGGCCTGAGATACTGTCTGTCAGTGTCCAGTCAGGAGACGGGAACCACACCTGTTGTGTGAAAAATTTCAATACCAAGAGTTATTAACTGGTCTACACTTACTAACTGGGGGAGCGAGGGGGCCGGCTCTGTAGGTTGTGGTGGGTGGGAAAGCCACAGGCTGCTGCGGTGACCTCCAGCATACGTGCAGCGGGCCTCACTGGCTGCTTGGGCGCCCCTTCCTCCCCCGCCATTCTTTGTGGGACTCACCAGAGGGAGGAAGAACAGGCTTCTATCAAAATCATATGACATAATTCCTCCCAGGCTTATTACACTGATATGAAAAGACAGTTTCTGAATTCCTTTGTAAGCTGTGATATGTGAGCATAGAGCTGATTATTATTCCTGATCTAAAATGTGAGGGGGGGGATTAAACTTGTGGGTGTGATTTTTTCCCACACCATCCCTTTCTCATTCAAGTGTGCGGTGGCACATAGCAGGGGCTCAATAAAAGTATGAATGCAAGCATTGATTGCATCTGAATGATTAAGTGTTAATCCCGATCATGGGGGATGACTCATGAAAACATTTTTTGTTAACTTATATAAATACCAGAAAAAAATTTGTTATTGACTGAGCACTTGGTGCTTTGAGTTACCTTCACATTTCTGTAATCCTTCAAATGTTGGAGACTTGAAAACATTTTTTTTGCTCCCCAAGATCCTCAGTTTTAACTCACCTGCCTGTTTCCTTTAGCAGGTTGGAAAAGAGGAATCAACCTTTGTAAATATCAATAAGAAATCCAGTCTTCAGGATGCTAATGTAAGGTCTGTTGCTTCCTGTTTGAATGGGGAAACAGTACTCTGTGTCAACGTTTTCCTTGAAACATTACTCACAAGGGCATTTGCTGATAAAATCAGAGAGGAAAAAAGAAAACTGAAAATAATGTGAGCACAAAGGAATAGAAAAAGACTGGTTTAAAACAAAGACTGGCTTAAGTCTCAGAAATGCTGCTTATTCTGTTTTATTATTTCTACCTGCTGTGCTAACAAGGAAATCACTTTGAGTTGCTTTTCAAACGTATAGCTAAGACTCTGTCCTTCCCCTGTGTGGTGTCATTTAAAGGCTCAGCTTTGCTCTCAGTGTGGAGTCCAGACTTCTCAACAGAGCACAGGAGATCCTTTAGGATCTGCCTTTTGCCCTCCATCCCAGCTCAGCTTATCACTTTTCCCTTGGCCATTGACATGCACTTCATACTGAGTTATTCTGAGGTTCTAGAACCACACATGTTCTTTAAAGCTTCCAGGCCACCGCCGCTTCAGCCCCAGAGGAAAACCTTCCTCTTCTGGTCTCACAGAGAGCAGACACATTTCCCCCTCTCAGCCCAAGTAAGTAATAGCCTATAGATCTTGGCAACTCCATTGCCAGTTTGGTGATCTACTAATACTGGTAAGGTCTCTTGAGGGTAGGGTTTCCTAAAATGCATCCAAGGGTCACTGCATCAGTCTCTTGTTAAAAATGCAGACTCTTGGGTCCTACTCCAGACTATTCACATCCTTTGGGGTGCGGTGGACAGGAACCAGAATTTCAACAAGTCCCCCAGGAACTACTGCTGTGGACAATTCTCAATGTTAAAAATGAAACTAATACTTTTCTATGTCACCTTTGATTCCTAATCCCTATTTTTGGTATAACTTTGTCATACCCCAGGGCATATACCCAGCTGCCTCCTGGACTTTTCAAAATCTTAATTCATCTCCTCCCATCCTATCCTACTAACCCTTTACCTGTTTTTCAATCTTGGTTAATGGCATTATTATCTACCTATTATCCAGATCTGATGCCTGAGCGTCCTTGATTTTCTCCTCCTTCATCCCTTCATATCATTGGTTACCAAGTCCTGCTAACTCAGTGTTCATATTTTCCCTACATCTGTCCTTTCCTCTTCATGACCCTGATCTACCTTGAAACCTTACCATCCCTCTGCCTGGATACCTACCCCCAGCCTTTGAAAGTGCTCCAGGCCAGCCTGTCTTCAGCAGTATCCTCTTCCTTGTTCTAAGGGCCTTTCTAAAATGCAAATCTGAATATGCCCTTCTCTTACCTCAAACCTCTAGTGACACCTTGGCTTTCAGTGTAAACTCCGGAGCCTGAGGTCCCTCACGAACTCACCCCTATTTTCCCCACCGTAGTGGAAATACCCTGCTCTTCTGCTGGGACCTTCCTGATCATCATCAGCAGCACCTTGCATTCCCTAGCCCTTCACTGTCTCCCACCTTGGAAGTCTTCCCTCCATCTGGTTAAGTGTAACTCTTCCATGGAGCTTTCCAGATGCCAATCATTCTACCCAAGTGAAGTTATGTGCTCCCCTGGTTGAATATAAGCTCTTCCAGGGACTATGTTCAGTTGACTCTGGAGTCCCAGCATGAGGAAATCATGAACCCGGACTATGCTGACTCCAGTGCTTTTTGCTCATTCATGTGTTTATTCAGTAAACATTGATTAGACACCAGCCATATGCCTATTATCATATTAAACACTAGAGGAGAAAATGGGGGCGCAGAATTGTTCATTGCCTTGCCAGAGGTTCCTTGCTGAGGACCTCCATTTGTTTTGATGTTCTTTAGACCCAGAAAGTAATTTCTGATTTTGTAAAATGAAATTAGTCATAACCACTACAACAATGTATGAAAGCTTTTCCTTAAAATCACTGTTTTGAGTAGGGCCCATTGGTTATCTAGCATATTTTCTTGAGGAAGTATAGAAGTGAAACCATTTTTAACATATTCACATATACACAAAATTAAAGTGTTTTAGAATAAGACTTAACTGTGCATTTTTCACATTAAATACTCTATTTCTTTATCTTTTAAAATATATATTCTGTGCTATATTTAAAATAACATAACTTCCAGGTTATTTGGAAGTGAAAATGGGCTATCCACAGGTTTTTCTTTGTTCATTTTATAGGCAAAACCTGGTAATGAATCAAACCCTAGAGGTAGATGTTTTGGGGAGGGAAGCTTTACGTGGCACTCCATTTATATTCAGTTTCTACTTGCTGTATTATCTTCCCTATGATTTTAGTTTTTATTTTTGGACTTTCTATAATTTTTTAAAACTTATATTTAAGAAGTAGAGTGGAAAGGAGGAAAAATGGGTACGTTGGTCTTCAATGTTATTAAGGATATAAATTAACTGAGAAAGCAGTCCCTACAGCCAAAACAAGCCCATGAAACTTTTCTGTCGGTAATGTTCTGTATTTTGGTGTGTCTCCAGAAGCCCTATTCCTATACGTGTGGAAACTACCCAACCAGCTGTGGAAAAGCCAGAAATCAAGCCTCCCCGCGTGAGGAAGTTAACAAGACAATACAGTTTGTGAGTTTTGTGCCGCAAGTCTTTCAGCTATAACCACAAAATTGATGCTAAATGTTCAGTTATAAATGCTTTTTAGCCTCTCACACCCTTTCCAAGGAGACATCCCTAAAAATACAGTTTTATTCCAACTTAGGTCTTAATGGGACTAGACTTTTCTCGTCGAAGACATTATATAGTTGGCATATGTGTAATTGATTGTTATGTAACAAATCACTCCCAAATACCACAGTTTATGTGGGTTGGAAGTCCAGGCCTGGCTTAGTTGGGTCTTCTGTGTCAGGGTCTCTTACAGAGCTGTGTTCAAGGTGTGGGCGAGGGCTGTGTTCTCCTCTGAAGGCTCATTCCTGCCGTTTGAGGCAGGATTTGGTTCTGGCCGGCTGTTGTCTGGAGGTTGCCCTCACTGGGCCTCCCTAGGTTTCTCCACCAGAGAAGGCACACAAGAAGAGCCAGAGAGAACTGTCACAGCCTTTTGTAACCTAATCACAAATGACATCCTGTCTCTTTTGCTGTATTCTGTTCATTGGAAGCAAGTCACTAGGGCTCGCCCACTCTCGGGGGTCAGGATTACACAGGGACGTGAATACCAGGATGAGGAAGTGTCGGGAGCCATGTCAGAAGCTGCCTCTATGGCATAATTGTGAAACGGTAGCATGGTTTGTCAACAGAGCCAGAGCTAATCACTGAGCTGTATGAGTCCTAGGAGGAGAGTCATGTCCCAGAATATTCCCGAACCACCAGGGCCTGTCCAGTTTTGTTTATCTTAACAAAAATTTCTTGGCTACCTTGTGCACAAAGTTTTTCTAGGCAGAGCAAAATGACTTTAACTGTTCTTATCTGAGGAGTCGCAGTTTATTGGAGAGACTGACTGCCAATGATCACAACCCAAAGAAGACCTGTGACAGGTGTAATAAGAGTGGTAGGATTTTAGTAATAGCAGCAGTGCTAATCACAGTGGTGGTTCCCATTTCTTGACCTTGACTGTGGCACTGCCTGGGTATGTAATTGGTTAGAGGACTGCAGGAGGATCTTTGGGTACCACCGAAAGCCTGTGGCCCTGGAGCCAGAAAGGCTTCTGTTAGAGCCCTGGCTAGGTGACTGCTATAAACTCTTGGGGAAAATTACTCTATCAGCCTCTCTCTTTGTAAGATGGGTGAGGTGATACCTACCTCTGAGGAATTTGGTGAGGGTTAACATGAGATAATGTGGAGAAAGCCCGTAGCAAGGGACCTGGCCATAGGATGAATTTGTTCCCTTTCTTTTCTTTTCAAGGACCTGAAAGCTTCTGAGAAAAGGTCAAGTTTAGAGGGTACCCCGAGTACAAAGTGTAGGCTGGGGAGGGTAACTCCAGATGCAGTGCTCAAATGGCTGTCTTGGGCCTGCCACTGTATCTGGCGAAGAGGAAAAGAGGCAACCACCTCCCACCTCATTAGCCTTAATAGAACTGTGGGCAGTTACAGGAGCTGCATTTCCTGGGAAAGCCAAACTGGGTAATTCAAACAATTAATAGTCCTAATGGTTTCTGGGGGACAAATCAAACCATGAAACAAATCTGAGAATAAAGCTGTCAGGATTAGCCTTTCCTTTTACACGTACACACCTACAGCCCTTTTGACTGTTATGGTATTTCTGGTTCTAGGACAGCAGAATGTATATCTTCCCCACCAAGAGCATGATGATGTTCAAGTGCTCTGAACAAGTTGTCAAATTGCTGCTTTTAAGGATATAAACAAAAACCTCAGCCACGTTCTTTCCTGGAAATAATGACAGAGGGTGGCTGCCATGTGCAGAGAAAAGAGAGACGCAGAACTCTAGAATTTGAGGCAAGAAGAATGTCATCTTTCTCTGGATACCAGCCAATATGTTTAGAAAATGATGAGCTGCTTCATTTTTTTTCGAGACATGTAACTTTACTGTATATTTAAACATAGTGTAAAAGTCTAAAAATATTCTGAAGAAAATAATATTCTAAGTCTAAAGAGAAAAGGTAACCAATCCCCTAGCATCTTGCCACCAAAAATCACTGATGTTCACATTTGATGACTGTTATCGTAGACATTTCCCACATGTTGTTAAAGTGGGAAGAAATCATTTTGAAGACTCCAACTACACATAAAAGTGTACTGGTTAAATGATATTTCATGAATTTAACATGAATTTACCCAGAAACGGGTTGAATTGAAAGATGTGATGGAGTTAGGCAGATACCTCTTTGCCACAAGATCTAAGTTAAGACAAAGGGTATAAAAACTATCAAGAATTTGGAGTCTTTTTCAATTTTAGGCAGTGTTGGTTGACTTCCTATTGTGAAAGATGAGCTTTGCTTTTTGGGATTTTTTTTAAATGGCAGAAAAGAATTTTAACCCCACTCTTCCACTTAACTAGCTATGTGACCTTCAGCAAGTCATGTTCCAGTCAGCCACTGAATATCACCTACTTCTCTGAAGAGTGGAGACCATGATGCAGGACTGTTGTGAAAATGAAATGGGCTAATAATGCGTGTGTTACTGATCTGACTTACTTCATCAGCATAGATCCAAATATGTGGCATCTTATTAATGTTCCCACTTACTTGTTCCAACCCCATCTGTGCCCTTGTTAATAGTAAGCTCTAAATCCTCCTTTTGAGGCTTCTCCATACACAGAATGATCTGAAACTCCCCAGAATATCCCCCTCAGTGAATCCCATCCACACCTCAATTGTGTACCATGACCATATTTCCTGGGAGGTCATTGCCATGGTGAGATCCCCGTCAGGGACCCTGCTCAGACCACACTGGTGCCCACTGGCCATGGGTTTTTTAGCTACACTCTTGCCCAGCCATCATTTCTAAAACATAACCTCTGTGCCAGGGTAGCTCTAGAAATTCTTGCTTCAGGGTCCCCAAGACCACCCTCCAGTTTGATGATTCACTAGAAGGACTCGCAGAACTCAAACAAGCCATTATCCTCATGGTTCCGGCTAATTCCAGTGGAAGGATACAGATTAAAGTCAGCAGTGGAAAAGGCACATGGAATGGAGTCTAAGAAGATGGGACATGAGCTTCCACTTGTCTTGTCTAAGAGGAGTCACTTGGTCAGTGTTTAAATTCTTCCAGCAACAACATGTGACAACATATGTGAAGTAGTGCCATGCAGGGAAACTCACTTGCACCTTGGCACCCAGGATTATTATTGAGGGTCAGTCATATAGGCAGGGAGTAAGTACCCAGTCTCCAAAAAGCCCCACATCCCAAGGTCAAACTGGTATAGTTGACCTCACACTCCAGGCGTACAAAAACAGGTACTCACTGTAAGTCACATTGATAGCATAGACGATGTGGCATGGCCCAAGTTTTCAGGTAAGCTATGACACCCTTATCAGGATATTCCAAGGGCCCAGAGGTTCTCCCAGAAGCTCCCAGATGCCATCAGTTCCTTTGTAATATGCAGAGTTGGAGCACCCAGGCCTGCAGAATTAGCCCTTTTCTGCACAGGCAGCAACCTGGTTGGCATTAGGGAAAGAGGACTTGCCTTAATTTCTAGAAGTTTGAGAAGATACTGTCTATACCAAGAATGGAGGACCAGATTAAAAGGGCTGGCTGCCTTGACATACCTTGTGTTAGGTCCAGCCTTCCCCACAAATCTACACCCTGGAGACAACCCCTGAATGGCATCCCAGACTTGTCCTCCCTCATGGTGATTTCCTGTCTAGTGTACTTTTCTGCCTGGATCATCCCATTCCATCAGAGAGCTTTTAAGACTAGAGCTGCTAGGTCCCCAGACAAATGTACCCAGCTCTTCCCCTGTAACTAGTTTATCACCCCAAAGGAATGGTTGCTGTTAGGCCACATAAGGGGCCATTATCCTTTTCACTCATGGAAGAGGGTTCCTTTCTAAACATTATATGTATATGTATTTATTTTTAATGTTTATTTATTTTGGGGAGAAATAGAGCAAGCATGAGCGGGGGAAGAGCAGAGAGAGAGGGAGACATGGAATCTGAAGCAGGCTCCAGGCTCTGAGCTGTCAGCACAGAGGCCGACGCGGGGCTCGAACCTACAAGCCGAGAGATCATGACCTGAACCGAAGTCAGATGCTTAACTGACTGAGCCACCCAGGCGCCCCATGGCAGCAGGTTCTTAAATGGCTTGTAGTTACCCTCCTAAGGGAAGCCACTCTCTTGGTTTGGTGGCTCCTTAAAAAATTAAGCATAGGACTACCATATGACCCAGCAGTATGACCTCAAGTGGAATTCCAATCCAAAAGAATTGAAAGCAGGGTCTCAAACAGATATTAGTACATCAACAGGTGAATGGAAAGACCTTGAAAACATTATGGTAAGTGAAATAAATCAGAAACCGAAGGACATATATTGCATGATTCCACTTCTGTGAGGAACTAGAGGAACTAGAATAGTCAAATTCATCCAGCCAGAAAGCAGAACAGCTGTTAGCCAGGGCTGCAGGGAGAGGGCATAGGGGGTTTTGTTCAGTGGAGGCAGAGTTGTTGTCGGGGTGATGAAGAAGTTTTGGATGCAGACAGTGGTGATGGATACACAACATTGTGAACGTATTGAATGTCACTGAATAAAGTGATAAATATTATGTGTATCTTTCCATAATAAAGAAAAAAAATTCTAATCTCTTGAAAAAATGACAGAAAATCCAGCCCAAATTGGCTTCAGCGGAAATGTCACCATATTGGATCCCGTGAGCTGGACATCTGGCAGACATGTGTGTGGGGAGCTCTCCCACCCCCTCCCGGCCCTCCCTCCACCCCCCACAGCCTGTTTATTGTTGTAATGAGCAGAGCTTCATGTGCTTTTAGTAACCGCAGTGATGAAGATGATCTCCCTCCCGACCTGGCCGAGGCAGTAGGAACGTCCACAGCCGCAACCATAAACACCACCACGGCCACCACTCAAGTCTCAACACCGCTGGTGTCCCCCAAGGGCCACAAACTCAGCTCGCCTCAGGATTCAGAAGGCAAGGGCCAGCTGTCCCCAGGGGCCAAGGTATGGGGGAAAGTCCCGAGGAGTAGCTGCATCTGCTAGGAACTCAGTGTAAATTTAGTGCAGGGCATCCCATGTGCATTTAAACTTGGCTCAATCAATTGTGTGCTCATAAAACAAGGGTAACAACCACCAGGGCAGGGTTTTTATAGAATTGTCCCCAAAAGATGATCTAACAGTTTATGAGACACAAATGGTATAATAAAGACCTTGCACCTTGTACTTTAAGAGAAATGGGAGAGATTTTTGAGGGCAATTTTGATTTTAGAATATCATCCCTATATAATTCACGCTGCACTGTAAAGATAGAAAATAAGAAATGTCCCCTCCATAATGGAAAATCTGGAGGAATGAAAACATAGAAGCATCCCCATCTCGTTCCTTATATCAGATGGCCCTTACAAATAGTTTAAAAATGGGAAATATTATTTTATTCATCAGTTTGAAATTTTGGGAAGTTGCCAGCAATATGAATAGGCTGCTCAAGACATTTCTCTTGGTTTGCTCTGAATGACCCTTGGCTGCGGTCATTCTACAGCAAGTGGTCCAAATACATCCAAGCCTATCGCTCCACAAGTAGATGCCGAGTCAAAGTCGGCTTGGTCTATGGAGCCCACTGAGGAATGGTGGTATATGGGATGGGGGCACTGAAGGCAAGATCAGACCCCAGACTGTGCTCCTAGCTGCTCCATTCACATACCTTCTGGCTGTCACTCCACAGCCCTTGTTTCTCCAAGCCTCAGTTTCCTCCTCCTAAAAATGAGAATAAGATCTGCTTCCCTGCCCAGCTTATGGGCCAGTGTCTGGTCCAGTGGAGGTGACATCTGGGCAAACGGGTCACGATTCCTAATAGCCTCTAAGTAACAATGGGCCAGGCCACATCCTCCTTGACCATGGCCAGTCATTTCCCAGCTCCCTTCCCAGGGTCTTTGGGATACCTTCGTGGTCCTCAGTAGGAGAGCCTGCTCAGGCTGGGGACCCCTCAGCCAGTGACTGGCTCCCTGCTTTCCTGCAGATCAGTTCCTGGTGGCCCAGGTTGGGTTCCCCTGTCTTGTGCAGAGTCCCTGGTACTGCTTTGTCCCCCAAGCGTAGACACAGGTTCCTATCACAGATTCTTCACCATGGTTAAAACCAAGTGAAAATATTTATGAAACAAAGGAGAATTCAGTGGGGATGTTGGTGGCAGTGTACCAGAGGCCACAGGGCTCCCTCTCCTGGCCATCTCTCTCCTTAGGGCCCGGCTTGTGCCAAGTTGACGGGGCTTATTTTTTTCCCCACAAAGGGCCTTCAGGCCTCCCATGCTGCTGAGACCCAGGACAGGAGGGAAAAAAATTTTTCCCAAAAACTGAACATGGTTTACAGAGACTATCTCCCTCCCACCATACAGATCTTCCTCAGTATCATGCAAATGAGAGGTTTTAAAATTTATTTTATTTTTTTAATGTTTATTCTTTTTTGAGAGAGAGAGATTGTGTGAATGGGGGAGAGGCAGAGAGAGAGGGAGACACAGAATCCAAAGTAGGCTCCGGGCTCTGAGCTGTCAGCACAGAACCCAAGGCGGAGCTCAAACCCATGAACCGTGAGATCATCACCTAAGCAGAAGTGGGATGCCCAATGGACTGAGCCACCCAGGGGCCCCACTTTGGGGCTTGAGCTCATAACCCTGAGACCCTGAGATCAGGAGTCCCATGCTCTACCAACTGAGCCAGACATGTACCCCCTGTGCACATGAGTTTAGTTGCTTGAGGGCTTGACCCTCTTGATCCAGGATACGGTCTTTACTCTCTCTATATTCGAAGGGCTGTTTGAAGCATCTCCCCCTCCAAAAGACCCATCAAAGAGCACTGAAAGCACTTAAAGAGAAGCTTTTTGCACCTTTTAAAAGAGGGCAGTTCCTTAGCCTACACACTACTTCTACCCATTAAGGTTTCAGAAAACATTTGGGGTTTGGTCTCTATCATTTGCACACTGCTGGGCAAGGGAACAGTATGAGGGATTGGCAGGGTCATGGGCTCCGTGATAGGAGGGAGGGAGAGAAAAGAGAAAGAGAGAAAACTATTTTCTGGTAAAATTCTCCTGTTGGCCCAGAGCCATCACTAACCAACAGTGGTTTTGTGCATCTTCCTAGAGTCCCTCTGACCGAGGAGGTGCCTTTACCTTGGAGCCAGGCGATCTCCTGATGGACTTCACAGAAGCTACTCCTCTGGTAAACCTCCCAATTTGCTAAAATCAGAAAAGCCCCAGACCTTAGAAGCATCTTGACAGTGGGGCCGATAGATGGAGGTGGGCATTGCTGCTGAGAAGGCTCTTCCTTTTGTCCTGCTCACAGCCTGGAGCCTCAGGGATCAGCCCTCGTTCAGGATTCGGGCACATAGTTCCCTCCACCTCCCCGGAGGGCCGCTGCAGGGGTCCCGCCCCACCTGTGTGCCGCTCCGATAGGTGTAGGGCTCCTCAGTGCTTCGGTCTTGGCTTCTTGGCTTTTCCTGGGCTGCTCCCCGCCTGCCCCCCCAAACCCCCATGGGGCATCTTTTGCTGCCGCTTCCAACACCGTGCTCTGGTCTGAAGCACTGGCTCAAGGCCTCACCCTAGCTTTCCAGGCCCCTCGAGCCTCACTGCCATCCTCCATCGTCTGCAGACAGGTCTCCCCTGAGGGGTGGTGGTCCTCATGGGAGAAGCCCTTTCAGAGGAGAGAGCACTGGACTAGGAGTCATGCAGGCCAGATCTGGCTCCAGTCCCTATTCCCCTCCTCAGGAGCCTCATCACGGGATAAGGAATGCCATTGTTTTGTCGTGTCTGCCTAAGAGTGCTCTCATGATCACATGAGACAGAGAGCCCTTGACGACCCTAACAGCACCGTAAATGTGTGTGAGATAGTATTCATAGTATTAGATGCCACAGGCAAACATGGAGGTACCTTTGGGTGGGCTCAGCCTGATACTCAAGTGTACTTGAGCACGAATCATGGTCCACATGTGTGGAATGTGAGTCAAAATGTGAATCAAGTCAAAAACTACCTCCTGAGAGTTCACTGCACACCTGGCTTGTGTGTGGCTCTGGGAGTGGACAGGGCAGCTAGAGGCTGGAGGGAAGTCGGGTCCATGGACAGAAGAGCCACATAGAACATTCCAGGGGGAGAAGCCAGAAGTGGGAGCCGCTGGGGACTGACTCACTGGAGGAGAATGTGGTGGATAGGAGTGCTTTCTGGAAAGCTTTCAAGAGGAGACAAATGAGGCAAAATGCTGCCTAGGTTTTAAGAGTGATCACCGTCTCTGCCTCAGCTGTCACAGTTAGCTTGTTTGTGAGGTATCCAGTTGTCCCTGTCATCTGGAGAGTTGGTACCGTCTGAGAGCTTCGAGTCAGCACGTTTGGATAAACAGCTGAGAACCGACAGCGGGTTAGACACCCTGCTCTGGAAGCCTTTAGAGTCCCTTCCTTCCCAGGTGGGAGAGAATGCAGCTGAGTTGCTAACGGCTTTCTCGTTAGACGAGTTGTCAAAATAGGGTCCCCCAGAAGCAGGGCCTTCCCTCCTCACCTTTTCATCCCCTTCGCACAGATGGGGAAGTTGAGTCCCAGAGTAGGGTGATCACACAGGCACCAAGCTTGAGCCAGCTCCTTCTCTGGTGCCCTTTGCATTGTCACATTGGGCTAAGTCTGGCATCTGGATTTCAGGAACTTGCGACTTTGGAGAAGAGCTGTGTTTAGAGCGCTCCTCAGACGAGACAGCAGAGGAAGTGGTGTGGAGGAAGGGATAGCAAGTTAGGCAGCCTGGGCCCCGTGCTGCCTCAGTCTCCCAACTGAGTATCCCAGAGGCCTTATGCTCTAGGGAGGCTATGTGTGGAGGATG
The DNA here is from genome assembly GCA_017311185.1 of Proteles cristata cristata. NCBI lineage: Eukaryota > Metazoa > Chordata > Mammalia > Carnivora > Hyaenidae > Proteles > Proteles cristata. The sequence goes on along the minus strand of JAESUZ010003225.1, from coordinate 641,383 downwards.
GAAGCCAGGGCAGCAGTCTGAGGACACAGTCTAGCTGAAGGGCAGCAAAGCCCTAAAGGACCCGAGAACCCCTCGCGCACAACCTGAGGGCCTATGAAGGCAGAAGGGGGAGAAAGCTGAGTTCCTAGACCCTCTATTCTATGCCAGGCAGGAATAGAGGACAGTGGAGGAAGATCTCTCTCTGAGTTAGCCTCTTGAGCAACTTTCAGGCTGCTGAAGCATGCTGCAATGAGTGCCATGGGAGAGTCTATAGAAACTGCTACTGCTGTGAAACCCAGTGCCTAACTCTGGGGCCACTGAGAAAAAGAAGGCTTCATAGTGCTAGGGTTTTTAAGTATGAGTAGGAGTTTGCCAGATGGAAGTAATGGACCAAAGCATTCTATGCAGAGGGTACAGTATAAGCAAAATACTGAGTATTTATTAAAGGTTCTGGCATATCTAAGAAGTTGAGGTAGTTTACAAAAATATGTATCATGGCTTTGGCAGGACTGATGGGATTCTCTTAAAAACCATTGTGTTGAAGATCCAGCTGGTAGATCTAATGGCCTCATCTTTATCCTTTCTTTGAACATAGTGGTCTGAGATTAGAAAGGAAGCAGCATCTGCTAGGGACCCAGAGGTCCTCTGATCTGAGGTGCTAATGCCCACCAAGTGAGTATCCTACCTCTGCTTGTACCTCTCTGGCAACAGGGAGTTCATTCCTTCTCTGAAGATACATTGCTTGCATCTCTGGACTGCTCTGAGCTCCGAAACTGGGTCTGGGGGCACTGCACCGCCCAGGCACAGGGCAGCCAAGGTCCTTTGACTGCACCGAGATATGGCTTGCCCACTTCACAGCTAAAGTTTGTAGTGAATATCTGTTCTCAGGATAAAGCCTCCTTTGTCTTGCTTGTGTGGGTTTGAGGTGCGAGTGTGTGTCCACAAGGCACATCCACACAGAAGGGATGCTGGAGGGCTGGTATTTTGGCATTAGGAGCCCACTCCATATGGGGCTTTCCTTGGCATTACTGGCGTTGACTTTACTTCACTCCAGAGTCCTGTCTCCAGCAGTGCTGAAGGGTCCTAGAGAGGAAGGAGCACTGGCAGCCTGCTTCTCCTGTGTGGACCGTTCCCCTCCATGCGCCCCTCCCGGCATCATAGAAACATAAGCAGAAGTCCCCTCTGTCCTGGTGGAGGTGTCTCTGCCCCAGAAGACAGTGAAGAAGAGACTGGATTTAGGGTCTGGGGCCAGATGAGACTCCGAAAGCTATATTGCTACCCTGGTTCCTTGGGCCAGAGCTAGAAGAACGTACCCACGCACGAGCGAGCAAGAGAGAGAGAGAGAGAGAGAGCGCGATCGTGAGCGAGCGAGCTGGGACCAGATTCTCTTGCCTTCATCCAGCTTGGTTCTACCAAGATATTATCAGTGCTAGTTTAACCCTTATGACTCCAACCCCGATGATTGAGTCTCTGCGTAGAGTGATTTTCAAAGAAGAATAGTCCAAACAGCTGAGAATAATAACAAGTTTCAGTCTTTAACTGGCATCTCTCAAAAATCAAGATTAAATTATCACCTCCCTGGTAACACTTCTCAAATCGCATCTTGCTTCCTTCTTAATTCTCTTGCACTCTGTGCGACTCCAAGGATTTTCATCCCAAACTCTCTAAAAAAAAAAAAAAACTTTCCAGCTTCACTCTTGCAATGTTCTTTCCTCCTTTTCCCATATCTTTTCTGCTCCAGTGCCCAACTCTTTTCTTATGTAGTTCAGTTTAGCAGTATCAGCCCTGCGCAGCTGTTGTCTGCCCATTGCCGGAATCTGCATCCCAGATCTGGCAGTCGGTTTCTGCCTGGGATGGAAGTTTCTGCCTGGGTGGGGTTTCTGCCTGGGATGGAAGAGGTGGGGCGCGAGGGGTCGGGGAGGGAAGAAGGCAAGCGAGTAAAGGCAGCACCCAGTGTCCATTTGGTGTCCTCCTTTGGGAGGTGAGTGTGGGCACGTGCACAGGGTGCACAGGGAGGCCTGAAGCTTGATCTGAGGTCAGATCAGGGTACCTCTTCCATCTTCCTGGGGATTCATCCGTCTTCTCCAGGGCACAGGGAGCTGGACGGAAGTCTACTTAGTTAGTGATGTCATCTGTTTGCTGATACATCTGAAGCACTCCCTGCTTCCCTCAGGCCCCTTTTGGGTGGGTGGGTGTCACTGTCCTGCTTGGCATGGGAATCTCTACTTATTAGACAATACCCCCCCAATCATTCTGCCCTAGCTATACCTAGGCAGAGGGACACCGGTCCCTCTCTGCTCTTTAACCCCTGTTCCCTGGCCTCCACCTGTGGAGTACAGGCCCCTCAGGTCAGACTTCCTAATGTCAACCGCTCCCCACTTTGCCTCTGACTTTTCTCTCCAGTCCTCAAACTGGCAACCTTTCTTCTTATCTGGATGTTGAAGAAGCCTTACACATTTTCAGTCTTCGTTAGTCTATGCCAAAAATCTTTCTGTTCCCCAAAGAGTCAGATTTTAAAACTCAAAAGCCAAGTAGCTTAGAAGAACCTAGCTGCTTGAATGTGGAAAAAACCCAAGGAGGAGAGGAAATGCCAGTAGGAAAAAATAAAATAAAATAAAATAAAATATTATTTCAAAATAGTATCCTATTTCACGTGTTCTCCTATTTCCTGTTCATTTACTAACAGCTGCTTACTTAGAAAGGCCAGAAATGTTTGTGGGATGGATCAGCGTATCTTTACTATAAAAGCCCAATGCTAGGCAAAGCCTTCAGTCATTCATCATGATCTTCAGCTAAGACACAAGTGGCCGGTACGGATTTTGGCACTTGGCAGCATGTCTGTGTTTGTTGATCATTTACTCCAGCTTTTATTTTCTTCAAAAAGCACACCTGAGTGCCTGCTTATCTACAGAGGTAAAGGCCCCGTGGCCTGGAGTCCCTGGTAGTGGGTTCTGGCTGGGACAGTGTTGAGTACCGAGGCTGGAGCCCACCCCACTCAAGTCTCAAAGGCTATCTTGTGGAGGAGAGGGTTCATACTGAGCACAGGAGAGAGCAACAGAGGGATTCTCAGCTGGCTGATGAAACTTGACTGCAAATGGCTAATATGGACTCACTTGTTTCTGAAGAATGGATGCAGAAACAATCAACAAGAGGGTCTAGAACCACAGATTCAGACTTTGCAGATGCACTTTTTCTGCATCTCCAAATCTGAACAGTAAACTGTTGCGAGGTAACGGTTGTTAAAAGCCCTCTGGGACTTGCCCAGCACAACTGTAAAGAGGTCAGAATCAGATCGATTTGGAGACAGAAAAGATGCCTGAAATTTTCTTGACCGTGTTTCAATGAAACCTACCCAGAGACTATACTTCGTTGGTTATGGCAGAATGTTACCAACTAAGGAAGCTCTTTTGAACTAAAGGGTGCATGTATTTATGTTCTGGAGTGAATTGTCCCTCCTTGCAACACACACTAACCCTATCAGCGGCCCCCTCTCCTAGCATCAGAGCATTCTCTCTTCACCATCCTCATCCTCACCGGTACAAGCTGTTGGACCTCTGCTGGTGCATGGCACTACTTAGATCTGGGCTGGGGAACCCAGTACCCCAAGCGATGTGGCTTGTCTCACAATACCTGATATCTTCCAGCTACAGTGGTGCCTCAGTGGTGATATGAGATGTCATGGCCTGGGCCATGGGGATGGGAGCAGTGGAGGGGTGGGGGAGGGGAGGGTGGTCAGAGCCATTATGTTTTCTGAACATAGATAACAAAAAGCCATGACAGATTAAACCCCAAAGTCCATGTTCCTCCTCGCTGATGTATGTCTTTCCTGGAAGCACTCTGTTGGATACCTGCTGGCCACACCATGATGTGGGTCCTTACTTAGAGTACAGGAGGCCACCAGGCATGGCAGGCCAACACGCTCAAGTGGCCACTCCTCACACGGCCAGCATCACTAATTCATCGCGGCTCTCTTTCTGGCTTGGCCCGGCCAGTGCTTCAGGGAGCTACTGCCAGACCCGCGCAGTTGGCACAGGAGATGGCCCCTGCCTGCCAACCCCGCGAATGGTGTTTTGATGGGTTGTTCTGCTTGGATAGTGGAGAAAACAGATGAGAGCCAGGGAGGAGGAGAAAAGGTGGGAGAATTGGGAGGAGGGGGCCTAGAAGCCAGCTGGCCAGAGGCTAGAAGCAGGCTTGGGTGAGGCTGGTCCGGAGCAGTCTGGAGTTGACAGATCCTTCTTGCACTGTGCTGTCTTTCTCTCCTTCCCTTCCCTTCCCTTCCCTTCCCTTCTCTCCTCTGCCTCCTCCCCTTCTCTCACCACCTCCTCCTCCCCTTCTCTCCCCTCCTCGAGAGCAGGCAGAGCCCGCCAGCGCCCCCCACTGTGCCCACTCTCCACTCTCTCCCCCCATGAAGGAAGAGACCACTGGAGTTTGCATGCACCCTCCAATCAAAACGAGGCTGGTAGGTACCCTGGCAGGGAGAGGGGCCTGGCCAGGAGAGGTGAGGCGGGCAGGAGCCCCCAGGCGGCCACCCCATGGGAGTGTGTCAGCACTTCTGGAAGGGCCCAGCACACAGGTGCTCCAACTCCAGGATGGATACATAGTTTGGCCAAATCAGGACACATGGCTGCTGGCCTGCCCTCTCTCTCTGGGTCTCAAGAACCAGAAAGAGTTCATTTTCATAAAGTTTTGATAAACCTACATGAGAAAAATCTTAGTTGCATTTCCACTGAAAAGAAAAACTTATTTTTTTAAACTTGTCTTTTCCTGCTATTTTCCAAGATAGCAGGATGAGTGTCACATAACAACCTGAAAGGAAACAGCCATAATTCCAACCTAGCACTTTCTTTTTCATTCTTTTTTTTTTTCATTCTTACATATTTCCCTCTAGTATTTATTCATATTCATTCATAATTTTGCAATGTTAAGTCGTAGTATCCATATCATGTCCTGGTTTTCTCTTTTCAATGAATGCTGGATTGCCTCTCCTTGTTCTTGTTGCCACATAGTAAATGACTGTGTATATTCCATCCGGGGAGTGGCTGACCATTCACCTAACACATTCTTACTGCGGGACTGTGCTTTGTGTCCAGTTTGTTGCTATTCCAGGGAACACAAAACGCTTTTGCATCAGCCTAGATAGACCCTGCTGGGTTCAATACCCTGACTTTGACTTTGCTCCCTTTCTAAAGTGAGTCTACCAAGAGACAGCACCTCAGAAGAGGAAATATACTTTGCCACAGCCGGGTGACAGAGTGTAACTGTTGGGATAGATTTTTTTTTTCTTAGAGAAGATATAAAATCATTCTTTGAAGCTGCCAAAGTTTATGTTTCTTTAATAGCAGTAATAGACCTCTTTTCCCTTCTATTTCTACTTCATGATGGTCTGAGAGTCTTATCTGTATGCACCTTTCCCCTCTGCTAGTGGTCTCAGAACACAGGCGGCACCGTTAGGCCCAGGAGGAGAATGACCATGGGGCTTTGCCTGCTCATGCCGTGTTGCAGGCAGCCGCTACTGGCAATTTGAGTTGGTGCCCGGGTCTTTTTTTTTTTTTTTTTTTATGTTTATGTAGTTATTCTTGAGAGAAAAAGAGAATACTAGCAGGGGAGAGGCAGAGAGGGAGAGAGAGAGAGAATCCCAAGCAGGCTCTGTGCTGGCAGTGCAGACCCCAACGCAGGGCTCAGACTCACAAACCGAGAGGTCATGACCTGAGCCAAAGTCTAGTCATACGCTTAACCAACTGAGCCACTCAGGCCCTCTGGCCCCTGAGTCTTAAGGCACTTTGCGGCCCAGCCTGGGAATTTTGAGATGTTTGAAGAGGCCTGAGAAAGTTTAGGGAAGGGGAGCGGGAATGGACTGGACATCTCCATGCACATTGCAGAGACATTGTCATTCGCAGATTGGTTGAGACGTACTCCATTCATTCAGAAAACCTCAGCAGATCTGAGTGTGGTCTGATGTGCTCTCGCTCATCTATACCTTAACCCGCGTCGGAGTGACTCAAGGCCATCAAGTAGCTCCCCCAGGGTCCACGAACCAGCCCCTGGGAGAGACATAAAAGTCACTGCCCATGTTCAGTGGTGGCTTCAGTGTCCCGACTGCAGCCCTCTGGTGGCAGGTGGCACAGCGTGCATTCGCTGGCAGGTATGCAAGCAGTTTCTGTGCCCTGGGGGCGGCAGGCAGAGCTAATACCAGAGTCATCAGGCCCCTGGGCTTGCTGGGAGTCCTCTAGGCCAGTGTAAATGAATAAGTCCGCTCTACATTCCCCAAGGCCTTCAGGAGGCCAGAGACAAAATGACCAAAGGGAAAGGAATGGAAGCAAAGGCTCTTTTTGGGCCCGCACCACCGCCTGCTCAGGCCAGTGCCCGCCCTCTGCTTCAGACTAGCTGTGTGCCGCAGCTCTGAGCACAGTGCCTTTTATTCCCAAAGGCCACGGTGGCAGGATTCTCACGTGCTTCCAGGGGTTTCCCCCAGGTTTGCCTCTGTGACCCGCAACTTACAGGGAGTCCAAACACCACAGGGAATAGACAGGGAATACTTTCTGGCCTAATTAGTGCAAGCCTCCTGGTGCCCTGTCTGCTGTCACAGACTGCGTCCCGGGGTGTGGCCTGTCAGCAACTTCTAGTCCGTGGCCGCAGCTGTGGGGAAACCACCAGCAACCAGGCAGCTCTCGCCGGCCTCATTACATACCCTGATCATGGCCTTTTATGGATCAGGCCATACAGAGGGCTCAGCATGCCTGGGGGCCCACACAGCCTCCAGGGATGAAGTTCTAGGGCAAGCTAAGCATGGGGTGCCCTACAAACATGAGACTGCAGTCCCTCATCCGTGCTGGGTCCTGGCCCTAACAACGCAGTGGACCGGCACACATCCAACCACTGGCCCAAAGGCCTCAGGGACTTCTGTGCGTTTCCTGATACGAGCCGTGTGGGCTCTGCGTCTGCCTCCCTGAGCCCTTCAGTTTGGCGTAAAAAGTGCATCGCCAAAGATTCCAAACTGCTTTCTAATCCAAAAGTAACCCTCTGGTCTTTCTCTTTTTTGAAGATAAAAACATTCCCGGCTGATCCAGTGACCCCGTTTCCTGATGCTTTCATTACAGGGCCACAGTTCACCGTAAGTAGATTCAGAAAACAGATCTGTGCTTTAAAATGTTCCCATGCGGCAGGCTGTTCTGTGGAATGCCAGACAATGATGTCGACCGCTTCTTCTAATCCTCTGAACTCTCTCAGGTTGGGAAGGAGTGGGGTTTGGGGTCCACCTCTTTTCGTTGTTTTATGTTATTGAGGTGAGCATCGTGTAAGTAAAACTGACCATTCCAAAGTGACATTTAGTACATTTAGTGTCACGGAGCCATGACTTCTAGTTCTGAAACATTTTATCACCCCCACAGGAAACCTCATTCCCATTACACAGTCACTCCCATATCCTCCCTCCCCCCAGCCCCTGGCAATCACCAATCTGCCTTCTGTCTCTATGGGTTTCCCTAGTGTGGATAGTTCACATAAATGGAATCATATCATAATAATATGTGACCTTTTGTGCTTCTTTTACTGAGCATCATGGTTTTGAGGCTCATGCACGTGGTAGGGTATATCAGTACTTCTTTTCATGGTGGAGTAATATTCCATTCCATGTATATACCCCACTTTGTCGCTCCATTCATTCGCTGCTGGGTATTTGGCTATCGTGAATAATGCTGCTGTGAACATGTGTGTACGTGGGTTTGTTTGAGTTCCTGTTTCCAATTCTTTCGGGTTGGATCTACATCTTGATAATGGTGTGATCTTAGGTAAGTTGCTTCGCCACTCAGCACCAATCTCCTCTTATTTGAGTAGAAATAGCAATACAAATATCCTCCTTGTATCCGCTTCGGGATACAAAAGCGATCAAGGACCTGGCCCAACACTACCAACCACACACAGAATGTTCCGCAGGTGTCAAAGATGGTGGTTGTTTCTCAAGGCTGGAGAGGCAGGGGGTGTCATTAATGAGAGGAGGTCATCATGACCACTGGCTTCAGGTCCCCACTACCCTTTGCATCATGGGGCAGCTTATTTCAGCTCTGTAAGATGTCAAAGTACTGTTAAGCTTTAAATGCTGTAGTTTTCTTATCTGCAAAATGAATGAGTTTGATGATTTTCAGGCTTCTTTTCAGCCGCAAGTCTTTTCTTTAAATGAAATCTTCTGCAGAACTCACTATATAATGAGTGGCTGCATGGAGCAGAAGCAGAGAGTCTGGGATCACCCCCTCTTTCCCCTCACCATCTCCTCCTTGTAATTCCTAGAACTGAGTGATCCCTGAGGCTCCTTCCAGAGACTTTCTGGCCAGCCTGGAGGATCTGTGAGGTGGACTGGGGTGGCCTAAGGTAGCCAAAAGTGCAGTCTCATGAGTTAGGTGAGGGTCCCTACCTGAGGTGTCTTTAGCCACGTGGAGAGAGAGGGAGGGAGCAGTGGCTGGTGCCGCTTTCAGAGGTTTGAACAGAAGTAAGGTGTCTAGCAGTCCAGGCAGAGGCAAAAAACAGGTTCCTAACCTAATGCATGTCTAAGGTCCTGAACCGCTTCCAGCACCTGCCTTGTAAGGACCTGAGGGCTTGAGACACAGGGGCTGGGCCAGGCTGTTAAATGCCACCTCCCCTACATTCATCCTGGCCCTGCAGTCTCACCGGGCACAGCTCCTCAGCCGGAAGCTCCACCTCCACTCCCCTCAGCTGGCCCGCGCCGGGCCCTCTGGCCTCCTGCCCAGCCTTGGCAGTGCTGTGAGACACCCAGGGAAGGCCTTCCTGAAAAGCTGGGGGCCAAGATGGAGCAGGAAGCCAGTGTCAGAAACCACACTGGGACTTTTAAGAATGAGGCAAGAGTTGGCTCAAGGGCAGCAATTTTACCAAGTTTCAAGATAATACTGATGCCGCGAGCCTGGGGATCACACTTTGGGAAGCACTGCTGTAGTGGTGAAAAACACCAGTGATGCAGTCAGCTAGTCCTGGTTCTTTTTTTTTTTTTTTGATTATTGGGTCAAGGCTTTAATGGGTATAAATACTAATTTTCATAGAGCAGAGAATAGATCTCAGTGTTTTTTTTTTTTTTTACAAATAGTTTATTGTCAAATTAGTTTCCACATAACACCCAGTGCTCATCCCCACAAGTGTCCTCCATGCCCACCCTCCTCCCCCCCACATCCACCAGTCCTCAGTTTTTGTCAGCATTCAAGAGTCTCTCATGGTTTGCCTCTCTCCCTTTCCCCCACCATTTCCGCCCTTCTTCTCCCCTTGGTCCTCTGTTAAGTTCCTCCTAATCCTCCTATATGTGCACACATATGATATTTGTCCTTCTCTGCCTGACTTATTTCGCTCAGCATAACACCCTCAAGGTCCATCCATGTTGCTACACATGGCCAGATTTCATTGTTTCTCATTGCCATGTAGTATTCCATGGTATAGATAAACCACATCTTCTTGATCCATTCATCTGTTGATGGACACTTAGGCTCTTTCCAGGTTTTAGCTATTGTGGAGAGTGCTGCTATGAACCAGCTAGTCCTGGTTCTTAATGCTTACTGTGTGATCTACGGAAAATTACTTTACCTCTCTGGGACTTACTTTTCTCATTCATAAAATCACTTTGAAGATACGCATTTTTTTTCACCTTTTAAATCTCTGAAATCAGAAAATTCTTACATTAGTGGGCGTGATAAAGCTTGGCCATACTTTTCATCCTCTGTGGCACATGCAAAAATGAGGGCTCTTAGAATTTATGGTGTCTAATGTGATGAAATATGACTTCTACCTTAAGAGTTGTCGAGAGAGTGTATATGTAAAATGCCTGGGCCAATATAAAAATCATTAAATAAGTGGTAATTGGTTTTAGCTATTATTTAAAAATATCAGGAACTGTGTGGTTAGGCTTAGGGAGGAGCTGACAGTATAAAAACGGAACCCAAATTGAGATTGATTTCCTCTTTTCTGTTTCCTCGACAGGCAGATTTTAGAGACAGTAAATTACCGTGCTGTCCTGGCCAGTCTTCCCCGCTGATTCCAGCAGTGACCCTGAGGCCTTTGACAGAGACCATCTCCACCGTGCAGACCATCTACACCACGCGGAAGCCTGTTTCCCTGGCAGCCAGGTGAGTCACTGGCAGCAACTTTGGTGACGGGGAGATCGGGCATAGGCTCAGTTTCATTGTGTTTTTGACATCTATAAGCCTTTTATTTATTCTTTCATTCATTTATTCAGTGAGTATTTATTGAAATGTCTGCAAAGGCTGGATAGTATTCTAGGCCCTAGGGATGTATAGTGAGCAAAACATAAAAGTCCTCCCTTTATGAGTTCGAAATTAGTGTTCGGGAAGGTGAGACAGAAATTAAACAAATGTGTGTGTGTGTGTGTGTGTGTGTGTGTGTGTGTGTGTGTGTGAGAGAGAGAGAGAGAGAGAGAGAGAGAGAGAGAGAGAGGAAGAGAGAGAGAGGAGATGACAAGTTAGGGAGGACAATGAAACCAACAAAGGCAATAGGGCATTCTGGGATGGCCTCATTGAGATAGTTTTAAGCAGAGACCTGAGGTGTGGAGGGAGCAGGCTTCAGATATTTGAGGAAAGAGTATACTCATCTCAGGGAGTAGCCGATGCTAAGGCTTCTAAAATGGAGCATGCCCAGGATGGTTAAGGAAGAGTAAAGGGGCCAGTGTAGCCAGAGCAGAATGAATGACGGGACCCTGGACATCTTCCCATTCACTTGGAAGAGCTTTACTGAGAGGCTGCTATGTACCAGGTCCTGGAGCTAGGCTCTGGGGCGAGGCTTTGGGGCTTCAGAGATGAATGGCATGTACAGTCAGTCTGCTGGCAAGCAGTGCCCTGAAGAACTCTCAGTCTGGTGGCGGAAGCCGGCGGGCAGCCAGACGATTTCAGGTCATTTTAACACTGGCAAATATCAGGGGTCCTTAAGGAGCCTGAAAGCGCAGAAGTCGAGAACCGAGGTCAGGAGAGAAGATGAGAGAGTGGAATCTGTTTTTGTCATTTTTAGTGCAATTGCTCTCATGATTTTGTCACCTACTCTTCTTCAGTGCAGAGACGCTCCGGCAGGAACTGGAAAGAGAGAAAATGATGAAAAGACTATTGATGACCGAACTGTGAAATTCTCCCCTTGTTGCCTGGAGGATGGCATGGTGCCTTCTGTCCGTTTTCTTTCTTCGGGCTTTGAGTGCTCACTCCAGCACAGCACGCAGATGTGTGCTCTGTTCACCAGGTCTCCGTGGCTGGTTGAAGCCAACTTCCGGCTTGACTTTATTGGAGAAGTTATTCTCTGTCTTCTGAGTATTAGAGCTTTTCTGCTACTCAGTATAGATGGGACGGGATTTGGTGAGCCTAGGAGAAGAAAGATAGGGAAATGGGATTCCTTTTTAGTACTACCTGTGTGTATATATTAATAACCACAGGGGGTTAATATGGCATGGAATCCTTTGCTATCAGTCCTAACCATGATTTTGTATGATTGAAACTTGCACCAAGCTTTGACTGTTTGTTAAAGAGTCATTTTTAATGAGAGAATAATTCTTTACTGCTGGTTTTTCATTTACACTGGTAATTATACAGATCTTATAAAGTCCTTAACACTCATTTTTATTCAGACATGAATCGATGAACTAAAAAAGAAAAAGAAAACAGAAAAAAGTTGTGATCACCAGGACTGAAGCACTTTCAGCGAAATCCAAAATATAATTTAACTTGTGGGTTTGTTGGATACGATATTATTTAGATAAACAGAACTTTTCACTAAACCCAAAGTAGGAAATTATAGCTTAAATTGTCTAAAAATCATTTACAAGGATAAGATAGTTCAATACCAAGATCCATTTGGGTGTTCCATAGGAGAAAACTATTTCTAAAGTTGATCAATTCTTGTCCTATTGATAGAACCTTGACCAGATGACACTTTGCTCTCTTTTTATATAATTTCAAGAAATGGGTTTTTAAATTTTTATTATGCACTTGAACAACTTTGCAGGAATAAAGGCACCCCCTCGCCACAGACTAGCCCTCTAAATTGTTTCCCAAGCTCTCAATGAATATGCACACATTTTTTCATAGCTGTGATCAGTGTGTACTTACTTTTTGGTTGTACTTCTCCACCTAACGCGTATCTTCCCTTTTTAACACAGATCCTCCTCTCACCAATTTAAATGTCTCTATATCCACATAACATGGTTAACCTCACTTCTCCCCATTATTAGATATTTGAGTTCTATCCAATTTTTCACTCTTATAAATAGTGCTGCTATGAATGCCTTTGTAAAAGATGCTTCTTCCTTTGGGAATATCTCCAAAGAGGATCACAAGGTCAAAGAGCATGAAATACTTTATAGCTCTTGTTTCATATTGCCAGATTGCTTTCTAGAAAGATCCAGTCTCTCGGTTGGAAGGACCTTAAAGGTCGTTAGTTCAATTCCCCTGTTCCCTCTGAATGCTTGAATCCGTCTACAATTTATAATGCCACCAGCAATGTATAAGCATTTCTACTTACCAGTAGTTCTGCCAGTATTGGGTTTTGCCATTTTAATTTATTTTTTGCTTGTTTAATAGATGTGTATAGTTGTTCTTGAAAGGTGGTTTTATTTCATTAATTGCTAGCAAGGCTGAGCACTTTTCCATGTGCTGATTTACTAGCTGTATTTCCTTGTGTGTAGAATGTCCATCCATTTCTTATGACCACTTGTTAAGTGGAATTGATCTCATATATTTGTATCAGAACTGTATTTTTATGTTGTATAGTTTGCTCTCCTGTCCCTATCCTTAAAACTGAATGGTGCCAATAATTTGATACTAATGATTATAAAAAAAAGTAATGCCTCATTTACTAGCATTGTTGTAAAATGAGGCATGTAAGCAAATATTCAGATAACAGAGGATTAACCCTTTAAGTGCTGAACTTTAAGATTTTAATATTTTTTTGAGGGAAATCTTTCTAAAATGCATTACGCACTTCCCTGCCTTAGGAAACAGAGTATACTGGAGAGTATTTAACCTTTTCTTGATGAGTCATGGTCATCATTGTAAAAAATCAGCCCCTTTTGTACCTTGGTGTGGTGCAGTGATGCCATCAGGAGCTATCAAAATACATAGGGCTTGGCTTTGCCTTTCACAGATTATTGTGCTGTTTTCACTGATGAATTTTACTGCTTTCTGCTCTATTGGTGAAGCCATCTGGGGCAGTTGTGGTGTTTGGGACTTTTTACTCCCAGACTGCATGACCCCTGGCTATACTTTGAAACAGATTTACTTGTTCTTTATCTTGTGCACATGATACAAATGTGTTCCTGTACAAGACGGGGGAGCTCTCTGTTTCTAGGGTTGTAACCTCTTGCCAATCCAGCACCCTCCTCCTCCTCTAACCTGCTTTCTGAGTCTTCTGCTCTTCAATTCCTGCTCTCTGATGGAAGCCTCCAGGGAAAAACGGAAGTGTTCTTGGGGAAGCGAGGAGACCAAGTATGACCTAAGTGTCAGGTGTGCTTTGCTACTGAGGAGGATGCTTGGGCTTTTTTGGACGCTGTTTTCAGGAGGCTCTGAGCCTCCTGCTTTTCTCCCCACATCCCCCTGGGTTCACAGATGCTTCAGAAGTCGATGTCACTGGAAGTCTGATTGCAACAAGTTGGTTGTTACTGTACATGAAAACTCAGTACCTTTGGCAGCTCAGCTCTAACCAGTAAAATCAAGAAGATTCCATTGTTTCAGCAGTTGTCCTGGTTATTTGCCTACTTAAATGTAATGACAGGTGCTTGGCATGGTGACCTGAGGAGATGACATCGTGTTGGGTAGATTCCTAGGGACAAAAATGAATTGCTATAATTGCTTCACCATTTGTATGTACTTAAAATGACAGCACCATACGGTCACACAACACATACCTTATGTCCGTGGGTGGGGGCCAGCTTGTTGAGATAATCATGTCAAAATAAGGGCTCCAACCTGTGGGCCACAGACTCCTGGTGGGCATGGGTAGGAGTATTACAAGGGGCCTAGGAATCCTGTGGTTCACCGAGTTTGTGGATTGTAGACTGCATCAGAAGATCCTTATGTTTGGAGAGTTTAGAAAGTAGGTCCTAAAGCATTCAGAAGATCCCATCTGAATGCACCCCAAATTTTGTATTCCCAAAATATCACAGGAATATCCTAGCATCTTTATCTTTCTTTTACCATCTCAGTTTTTTTAAAACTTGGAGTTCACCATTTAAACCATTTTAAAGCATACAATTTGGTGGTTTTTTGATATGTTCCCAATGTTGTACAAACATTACCACTAATTCAGAACATCTCCATCATTACCAAAAGAAACTGCCTATCCACAGTGATCAATTCCCCCACCTCCTTATCTCCTTGGCAACCACTAATTTACTCTCTGTCTCTGGATTTCTGGCTATGGATTTGCCTAATCTGGACATCTCATATAAATACAATCAAACAAGATGTGGTCCTTTGTGCCTGACTTCTTTTACTTACCATAATGTTCTCAAGGTTCATCCATGTTGGAGCATGTACCAATACTTCATTCCTTTTTGTTGGTGAATAATATACCATTGTATGGCTGTACCACATTTTGTTTATCTATTCATCGGTTGATAGACATTTGAGTTGCTTTCCCTTTTTGGCTCTTATGAATAATGTCAACATTTATGTACAAGTTCTGTATGAATATATGTTTTCCGTTCTCTTGGGTATATAACTGAGATTGGAATACAGCTGGGTCATACGACAATTCTATGTTTAACTTTTGGAGAAATTATCAAGATCATAGCTTGTATTTCATAAGCAACCAAAAGTGAAAAAAAATCACATATACTAGGCAGTCAGAAGATTGGGTATATCTGTTACTGGTTAGACACTGTAATGCAACACTGAGAGGCAGTTTTTATAAAGAAAAATGTTGTAGAGAAACAGCTTTGATGAAAAGAGAAAATAAAAGTGCTGTCTTTTAAAAATGAAAATGAAATTAAACTCAGGTGTATCTCCAAGTTCTTGTTTCAGTTGCTGGCTGTTGGTTAGCCAGTAGTCTCAGAATGTTCAGGAAATGTGCTTCCCCCAGAAAATGTACACTATTGAGAAAACCACAATATTTCTTGGCTGCCCAGCAAGTTCACATCCCTAGGAAGCAGAGGCTCTCTGAAAAACCTGGGATGTAATAAAGACTGGAACAGGTCTCCCACCAGGGCTCGAATCTTATAAAAAGAAAACTCCAAAGGTAATTTAAGTGAATAGGAGAGAACTCCATGAAAAGAAGCAGCCAAGTCAGTATGGAATTGAGGACTGGAGTAGGTTCCAAGGCCCTGATGAGGCACGCAGACTTGGAGTGACCCGTGATACCTATGAGTATTGGCCCTAGGAAAAAAAAAATCCGTGCATCACATGCTCCAGCACTTTCATAATAAGGTCCTCACACCACCCCTGGAGCTCATCTGTGGCCCCCTTTGAGTCCATGGAATCCGGGTCCCTTGATCATTGAAATCCACAGATTACCTGCAAGCCTCATTTTAGACTGTGGTTGCAAACCCACCTCCAACCCCTCCCTCCCCCACATCTCCCGCCAAAACAACAACAACCTCCCCCCACCCCATGGTTTTATCAAACCAGTTTACTGGAAGAATGACCTGGTTTTCATTTGCTTTCTATCTGGCACCATCCCTGTTAATTGTAATTATTAAAATGAAGGGAATAAAAAATAAATTGGAAGATAACAGCTTGGATTCCCAAACCAGAAACTCAGTACTGAAATCAGGAATCCAATGCTTGCTTTACTGATTGATTTTTGGTAAATGTTGGTCCATTTATAACAGCATGTATTTCCTAGTGACCAGGGAGAAAAAAAGAAAGGAACTGAAAATGTTAAGCACACATTTTTCTTTCTTTAGAAGAATTACACATTAGCAGATTTTCAATCAATTGGCTTTTTTGTATTTTAAAATGTCACACATTGCAAAGCTGTGTTTTTGGAGGAAGAAGTATCCTTGATTTTTTAAAGTAATTACAGTTCATCTTATCTTTTTTTTTTAATGTTTATTTATTTTTGAAGGGGGAGGGGAAGAGAGAGAGGGAGACACAGAATCTGAAGCAGGCGTCAGGGTCTGAGGTGTCAGCACAGAGCCCGATGTGGGGTTCAAACTCATGAGCCATGAGATCATGACCTGAGCCCTAGTCGGACGCTTAATGGGCTGAGTCACCCAGATGCCCCCATTTAAAAAAATTTATTTTTTAAAATGTTTATTTATTTATTTTGAGAGAGAGAGAGAGCGCGCTAGCAGGGGAAGTGGAGAGAGACAGAGAGAGAGAGAGAGAGAGAGAGAGAGAGAGAGAGAGAGAGAGAGATTGAGAGAGAGAGAAGAGAATCCCATGCAGGGCTCGAACCAATGAACCGTGAGATCATGACCTGAGCAGAAACCAAGAGTCAGACACTTAACCGACTTAACTGAGCCACTCAGGCGCCCCTCATCTTATCTTTTTTAGAGCAATAAATCCGATCTATTTCTTGTAACAATTGATGTATTGGGAGACCTAGAGAAGCCCAAGCTTCTCATGAATGACACCTGATTCACCTGTCAGGCTAAACATGTTAAACTTCAGTTGGACATCTCACCATCAGTGTCAGCTGCTATATAATAGCAAACACCTGCCCTCTGGTGCACATAGTACTTTTCACTATTTTGACCCCATCTCCCATCTACCCCGGGCCGAAAAAAGTTGAGACCACTAGTTTCTTTTTGAGTATTTGTATTTCATAATCTTCTGCATATTCATTCATGCTATCTATAGTACCAAACCCTACTGAGTGTTGCCTCTGTCATTTTACCTATGCTTCCTTGCCTTCACGGAGGTTACTGATATACCACTGGACACAGTCTGACTTCTGGGCCTGCATTTAGTAAAAGGTGAAAGATTTATGTGATCTGAAGAGAAACCAGAGTATGGGGCCTCGTTTGGAACCTCTGTGCTTTCCTGCCTCCATAATTATTTTCTTTGTTTATGCAGTGAAATAAAAACAAGTAGAAAAAGCAGGCTAAAAATGCTGGCTCTGCAATACCAGCATGAAAGGAATAGTGTCCACGTTTTATAAACCAAAAACAGCTGAGCAATTATCACTTCAAAACCATCAAAAGATCTCCAGGACCTAGGGGTGTCGTGACTCAGTTGGTGGAGCATATGACTTGATCTGAGTGCTGTGCATTCGAGCCTCATATGGGGGATTACTTAAATAAATTTTAAAGACAGCACACACAAAAAATTACAGGATCTGGCATGTTGTAAATGCACATTGTGGATAAATGGCTGAGTAAACAAGTAAAGGGAATTGCAAGCAGCAGGACTGGATTTGAGAAAGTAGAGAATTCAGTGTTGGCATCACACGTGGTAGAGTCCTGCCAGGGTCTGCGCTGCCTGCTAGGGCCTAAGCACTTGTCTATTTTTTAAAAAATATAATTTATTATCAGGTTAGCTAACATAGAGTATACAGTGTGCTCTTGGCTTTGGAGATAGATTCCCATGATTCGTTACTTATATACAACACCCAGTGTTCATCCCAGCAAGTGTCCTCCTCGATGCCCATCACCCATGTTCTCCAGGAACCCTGTTTGTTCTCTGTATTTAAGAGTCTCTTATGGTTCGACACTCTTTCAGTTTGTAACTATTTTATATTCCTTCCCTTCCCCCATGGTCTTCTGTTAAGCTTCTCCAATTCTACACATGAGTTAAAGCATATGGTATCTGTCTTTCTCTGACTTATTTCACTTAGCATAATACCCTCCAGTTCCATCCACGTTGTTGCAAATGGCAAGATTTCATTCCTTTTCATTGCCGAGTAATATTCCATTGTATATATAAACCACATCTTCTTTATTCATCAGTTGATGGACATTGGGGTCTTTCCATAATTTGGTTATTGTTGATAGCACTGCTATAAACATCAGGGCACATGTGCCCCTATGCATCAGCACTCCTGTATCTTTTGGATAAATTCCTAGTAGTGCTATTGCTGGGTTGTAGGTTAATTCTATTTTTAATTTTTTTAAGGACTTCCACACTGTTTTCCAGAGTGGCTGCACCAGTTGCATTCCCACCAACAGTGCAAGAGGGTTCCCCTTTCTCAGCATCCTCATCAGCATCTGTTGTTTCCTGAGTTGTTAATTTTAGCTACTCTGATGGTTGCCTCCTTTCGAAGGGGTTAGGTTATTCAAGGGCATAAGCAGTCTCCACTATTTACACATTTCAAAATTCTGTAGAAGAAGCAGTGAATCCGGCTGGAGAGCTGGGTTCTAGTTTCAGCGCTGGCTCTAAGTATCTCAGTTTACCTATCTAGATGGGAGATCCTGCTATTTCAACTTACTTCTGAGACGATCCCACGATAATGGGTATAGTAAGTGCTTTATATAAACAAAAGGTCCTGGAACAAGATGATGGGGAAAGGCGGTGATTCCGGCAAGGTGTGTCCAAGGTACACTTTCCCGGGAGCACATCAAAAAATTTTTAAAAATGTTTGTTTGTTCATTCATTCACAGAGACAGCGTGAGCGGAGGAGGGTCAGAGAGAGAGCGAGGCACAGAATCAGAAGCAGGTGGGGAGCACTTTAAACTGTGGATGTGAACTGAGGTCTCCTGGGGATCTTGGTAAACCGCATACCCTGATTCATGGTTCTGCAGTGAGGCTTGGGATTGGTGACGCTAGCGAGCTTTCCGGAACGCCCGTGCTGCAGGTCCGCGGACCACACAGAAGCAAGGGTCTAGAAGGATCAAATCTCTGCTTGTGGGAGATTCGTGGAGACAGGGAGGGGAGCTGGGGAGACTGGAAAAAAGGGCGGAGGAAGACCAGCTGCTGGGTAGTCCCAGCTGGGAGAAGACGCTAGGAGGAAGGACCAGGGCTTCGCGCCGGCTGGAGGATGCGCAGAGCGAGGAGCGCACGCGAGGGGCGGGAGCGGCGGCTGCGCCGCCGCGCGCTGCTGCGGGGGCGGGCGCGTGCTGGCGGCGGCAGCGGCTGCGCAGTCCCGGCCCGGCGCCCGCGGCGCCCCGCTGCGGCCGGAGCGGCCTGGCCTCGAGATCCGTGCGCCGCGATGGCACAGCCGCCCCGGCAGCGCCCGGGGGCCCGGGGGCCGCTGGTCTTGCTGCTGCTGCTGGCCGGGCCCGCCACCTGCGCCGCCAGCCCCGCGGACGACGGCACGGGCCCCGGGGGCCGGGGACCCCGGGGCCGAGCGCGGGGGGACGCCGGTGCAGACGAGGCGGTGCCGCGCCACGACTCCTCCTACGGCACTTTCGCCGGGGAGTTCTACGACCTGCGCTACCTGTCCGAGGAGGGTGAGGCTGCGGGAGGGTGAGGGGCTGCGGCTGGGAGACGCGGGGTAGGGGTGGGGGCGGGGGGCCGGCGGGAGCGGGGCCGGAGGGACGATTTGTTAAGGATGCGAATGGAGGCAGCTCTGGGACCGCCGGGACCGGGGTGGGGAGCGCAGTACTCAGACCCCCGCCGGCCTGCCTGAGGCGTCTGAAGAGCGGTCAGCCCCTTCCACCCGCTGCCTGCTTTACAGGAGGGGAGACCGAGGCCGGGAGAGTGAGGTGGTGAGCAGAGCCCTGCGCGGCTGCAGGCAGGTGGGGCTGAGCTTAGGCTCCCCTGGTTTTCAGCAGCTGGCCTCCAATCGCCCTGTCCAGGTCGGGGTAACGGGTGGTAGGGGAGCAGGCCGCCGTCTGGCCTGGGGTGTGTGAGGGCCGGGGAAGCTGGTGGGAAGCAGAAATCACGATTGGAAGCGATGTCTTACTTTCTCCCTATTTGTATTGACCTACATTTGCGGTGACTAGGGCCCCAGCCTTCCAGCATCTGTGCCTGCACACTGCCCTGTCAGCAGAGCGGGGGCATATCTCCAACCCCACTTTCGTCCCAGTTCTTTTCTGTTACCACACACGTTACTCCCCTAGAGTGAGCCACCATTGTTGGGGGGCGCTGGGCCCAGAGACTAGGGGTTTGTCAGCCACAGACCTCCTTGTGGTGTTGCTCCAGTGAACACAAAAGCCAAGCTGATTGCGTGCAGAAGAAATAGAAACCGGCCTCTTAAATGCTGCAAGTTGGCTAGTAGTGATTTTCCTCTTCTGTTAAGAGGGATATGCAAGAATAAAATAGGGGTTGCAATGTTGAAATATCCCTGCAACTGATACGATGCTGGGTGTATTTGTTGTGTAGAATTCCGCTCAGGTGCATACAACAATCACACATTAATGGCTTAAGTAAGGTAGAAGTTTCTCTGTCATGTAAAGAAATCTAGAAGTAGGCAGTCTAGAAATGTAGAAGTGGGCTGGTAGTAGAGGCTCCATGCTCAACAGAGACCCTGGACCCTGGTCTTCTGCTTCTTCACTATTCTTAGCATGTAACTTCACGGACCCAAATGGCTGCTTGATCTCCACCCATTACCTTCACTTTCCAGGCAGTGGAGAAGAAGAAATGGGAAGATCCCTGACTACCTTCATTGGCCACAGTTTAGTCATGTGGTCGCATGCACATTCAAAGGAGGCTGGGAAAGGTGCCCTTTTAGCTGAGAGATAATATGCCCAATGAAAAAACTGGGATTATTGTATCAAAATGGAAAGACTGGATTTGGGGAACTATGTTAGTTGGGTAGAGGTTCAGGTGCTAAAACAGAGATACCTACATATACTGACTCAAATAAGATACTTTATTTTTTTTATCACATGAGTCTGACTGGTCTGGACAGGTGGGACATCTCTATTCCACAAGGACATTGAGCAACCTACAACATTCCTTCCATCTTCTTCCACCATCCAGTAAAGCTTTGTCCTCATCTGTGCGGTAGAAGTTGGGTTGCTTGCATGTCCTCATTCAAGCTTGAGGAGAGGAGAAAGAGAGGGGATTCAGGACAAGCAGTTACCTTTCAGGCTGCTTGCACAGATTACTGCTGTTCACATTCCTTGGGAAGAACATAGTGAGATGATCTAGCTGCAAGAGAGGCTGGGAAATGTGGTCTTCTATCTGGGCAGCCTTATGGCCGGGGGGAAGGAGAGACGGGGCAGTGGGAGGATGACAAACAGAAGTAGCATCTATCGCTCTGGAAAAGAATAAACATTTCAAAGCCCATCTGTTTCTGAAAGCATCTAATACATATTTATTTTGTTGGTAGTCAGCCCAGTACACTGCCAGGTGACTCACACGTGGCACACGAGAGCTCATATTCTCACGGGGCACGGGTCCCTAACAAATGGAGGAGAGCAAGGTCAGGTGCTCTATGTCAGTTTGTATATACAGAGAGAACGAAGTTGTAGAGTCCAGACGGTTTATGAACGTGGACATCAGGTGGCTGCAGCTATAAGGAAGGCTTTCTAGAGTTGAGCTAGGAAGCATGAAAGACTTGGGTGAGACAGAAGAGGGAGGGCTTTTGGGTGAGGTGACCCCAGAAGGGCAGCAGGGCGTGTGATGTGTGTACACATTCCTACTTTGTCTACGTCACCCATTCTGCACATACAGCCTGAAGCTGGGCTCTAACCCCCAGAAATCCATGATGGTTCCAACCTGCTCATTAAATGAAGCTTCACCTCCTTTATCTGGAATTTTCTCTCTGGCCCAGTTTCATTTTACAGCCATCTCTTACTCCTCCCCTTTGCTCACCCTGGGCTTTCACTGTCGTCTTCTCTCTCCAGTAGTCTCACACCTCTTTAAATGCAGGTCATATGGCCATCTGGTGGGTGCTAGTGGGGACATTTGTGGGCTGAGTCTCTCAGAGGCAGCACCTCCACCGGACATCTCTGGGCCTCAGTTTTAGCCCTATGGGTCCTGAATACAGACTTTCTCAAGATCCCTAGAATTAACCAGTGACATTGCCTTAAAAGGGGACTGCCTGAGAGGGAGAAGCAGAAGCAGGAAATGTCCCAGGTGGATGTTCTAACCCAGAAACCTAAGGGAAAGAGGATGTCAGGAAGCGGCGGCCCATGCCGTTGTGGGGCCCCATAGCATAAAGGCTCAAAATAGTTGATGGATTCAGAAAAGGAGAGGTGAATTTTCCTGGGATGAATTCAGTGGTGAAGGAATTGGTAGTGGGGGCTGATTGATTTTGAAGGAAGTAGTCAGTGAAGAGGTAGAAATAGTGCCTTTAAACTACTCTTTGAGGCACCTGGATGGCTCAGTCAGTTAAGCTTCTGACTTGGGCTCAGGTCATGATTTCATGGTTCATGGGTTCGAGCCCTGCATCGGGTTCTGTGCTGACAGCTCAGAGCCTGGAGCCTCAGATTCTGTGTCTCCCTCTCTCTCTGCTCCTCCCTCACTGTCTCTAAATAAATAAACAAACAAACAAACATTAAAAATATGAGAAAAAACCTACTCTTTCTTTCTATCAGTACAAATGAGATTATCTTTTTCTAGTGATGAGGCTACCTGTTTCCTCTCTGCAGGGTACCCCCTTCTCCTGTTCAAAGTAGCTAACTTAACTGAGTTTTCAGTGGAAACATGGCCCGACAGTATGAAACCAGAAAAAGGGAATTAGAATAATGGGGATGGAGAATTCACTGAAACCTCAGGAGAGCCCATTGGCCATTATCCACCTTGTCTAGAAACCATTTCTCCAGTGTCCAGATAGTCCAAGACCCCCAAAGCCAGAGGCTGAAAACTGGCTGATTTGGGATCTTCAGTTGCCCCCTTACCTGTTCATTTTTGTAAGTTTAATTTTTTTGTTTTATTATGCCACCTTTCAGAATTCTTAGGGATTCCCATGGTCTTAGCCTATCCAACTCATTCTTACATTCCTAACTCCACTAACACCTCTTTCAGGGAGCCTTCTATGATTTTCTCCCCCGATCCCCTGCCACCGAGTGAGGATATTCTCTCATAGCATACCATCTAACCCTACTATTCACTCTTTTTATTCTCTATGCTCAGGAGTTTGGATAGGGCCTTGATGCTTGAATCCTACCACTCACACCTTTTCTTCTTAAGGTTCTTAATGCAGAATCTATATGTGCAGAACAACAGAATGTAAAACAGATCACCTCATGATTATGGGCAAATATCCTATTCTGAGGATTCTCTGAAAAAACTTAGTTGGGTGTTGTTAGCTTAGTGTTAAGTCCCAAGTTAAGCCTCCTGCTTTCATCTCCGTGCCATGAAGATCTGCAAGTCCTGAAGTCCCACCTGCCAGCCATGGGGATGGTGGTAGTAGGCTTGCCCTTGGGGCCATTCCCTGCCTTGGAAGGAAAAGAGGAAACACACGCATGGTTGCTTATCTTTAAGGCACAGCGATCTGACACTTGTAAAATGTGGCCTGTGGCCTGATCAGTGAGTTTCTGACCATCGAATTCTGACCAGTTTTTCTTACTTGGGAAAGAGCTAGTAAGACAGTAGAGAGAAGGAGAGAGCTTGGGGAAAAGGGTACAAATTCCTTCATCTGCCTGTATTCTTCCTACCTGTACCATGCATTGTATGTGGATACCTAGCTCATCACCATACCAATCTGGCAGTTCCTTAAAGGTAAATCATCTACATCTGATCTATCTATATATCCTCCATTAATGTAGTCTGGTAATAACACTGATTGGAGCTAACTTTAAGTGCTTACTGTGTGCCAGGTACTGTCCTATGTCCCTTATCCATATTAATGTTAATTCTTACAGCAACCCTCTGACTTAGATGCTACTATTAGCCCCACTTCAGAGTTAAGAAAATTGACCCACGGAAAATTTAAGTATCCTAGTTCAGTCATACAACAAGAAAGTAGCAGAGAACTATGGAGATTTGTTGATTGACTTTGTGGATAAGATGGTACAGGGTATCCAGCCTGTTGTTGAAGTGGAGGGTCCCAGTTGACCTGCACTAGGAAATACAGTGGGACAGACTGAATGAGGTATTTTTGTGGGCAAACTTGAGAAAAGGGGGTCAAGATTGTTGGAGTAGGTGGCTCCGTGAAGTTTCCTACACCGTGGAGTGTCACGATGAAGGCTTTGCTAAATGGGCATTCACGTGTGTGTGGAGCTTACATATTTTACATTATATAAAGTCCCTTGACATTTTTACTTCATTATATGACTCTGATAAGTAGAAACGATGATTCAGGCAGTTCAGAAAGAGAAAGAAGCTGGTGCAGTAGTTCTCAGACTTGAACAGACAGCTTCTGGTTAAAACTTCAAGGAATCAAGTACTAAATTAATACCTGAGGGCTGTGAGCCAAGCAGTCAATTAGAAGCAATAAATAGCAAACCAGAAGCCATTAACCACCCAGTGGAGAATGGCAAAACAGGCTCAAGGGATTGCAGAAAAGGAACAGACAGTGTCTGTGAATTAGACAAGAATGGAAACCACAAATATTCATCAATTGATGGATATCTGGGTTATTTCCCATTTTTGGCCATTATGAATGATGCCGTGAACAGCTGTGTACAAGTTTTTCTGTGAATATATGTTTTATCTCTCTTGATATGAGTATTTACATAGAAAGTCAGAAAGAACAAACATCTATAAATCAAGAGAATTCAACATGGTCACCATAAATAAGACCGGTGTGCCAACAACTCTCTTCTTCTTTAGCAACAATAAGCTGGAAAAATGTCAAACAAACAAACAAAAAAAACAAAAAAACCCCACAAGATATTATTTACAATAGCAACAAAAATCTGTATAATGTCCAAATTTTGCCTAAAAGAGAATGCCCTGGTCCTGCATAGAGAAAACTTTTGACCTATTAAGGTATATAAAGCATAGGAATAAATGGGAAATACAACATGATCTTGCAAGGAGTAACTTGGTATTATAAAGATGTCAGTTCTCCCCCTATTCATCTATCCATTTAATGCAGTTCCAGACGAGAGCCCAGCAGTATTTAGGGAGAGAACTTGACAAGTTAGGATCTATCCTTTTCATGGAAGAATCAAGTTCTGTGAATTGCTGAGGTATGTTGCAGAGCCTAGGAATGCAGATAGTATGGTCCTGGCTCAGGAGCAGTCAAATAATCTAAAGAACAAAGCAGAAAATCCAGAAATAGACCTTTCATATGAGAGCCAGTAAATTACTAAAGGTGTCATCATACGTTGCTAGGGAAAAGATGAATTATTTAATAAATGGTGTTGAGAAAAATTGATTCAATGTAGGGATAAAAAGAAAACTGTTTTCTTATCTCACATCATATTACAAAAATAATTCCAAATGGGTCAGATCTAAATGTGAAAGGCAACACTACAAAGTTAATAAATAATTGTGCAGGGACATCTCTTCCTATCCTTGAAATGGAGGTTAATCTCTTGGACAAGACTCTAAAAGCACAAATCAAAAGAAGAAAAATGATTTCCTCAACTACATCAAATATAAAGATTTTGGTCCAAGGAAGACTGTCATAGAAAGAAGTAAGATTGATAACAGACTACAAGGAAAGAAATGCATGTGAAAAGAACAGCGAACTAATAAACTAATAATCTGGAATATACACAAAGTCCCACGAGAGAGACTGAAAACCAAAGTAAAAAAAAAAAAAAAAAAAAAAGATTAAGCATATACACATCATAGAAGAGGAAACCCAAGTAGCTGATAGAGATACGAGGAGACATTTAACCCCACGAGTACTCAGGAAAATACAAATTAAAATACTGAGAATGCTGGATAGTACCGAGTACAGGCAAAGGTGTGAGGAAACAGGGACCCTGTGCCCTATGGACAGGATTATAAACTGGTGGTGCTAGTCAGAATACTCATCTCATTGAGCTTTGTGGAATTTTTGATGGGACCCAATCGTTGCTCTCCAGGGTTTATTAAAACAAAACAAAAATCCTTGCATGTGTTTATAAGAGATATATGTAAGGAAGTTCATCTCCTTCATTTTTTGACAAAGCAAACACTGAAGGCAATTTAAGTGCTTAAACTTGGGAGGTTATTTCAGAAAATGCCGTTATATGTGTATCACGGAATACTAGTCAGGAGTGATAGCAGGTCTTATATTACATATAGGGATGGATTTCCCAAGGGAAATAATAAACAATGAGATTTATCACACAGTGTCATTTATGTGAATTAAAAGCATACACAAGCCATCTATTTTTCTAGTGCACACGTATATGAAAATAAACCTATGGACGGTGGGTGGTAGGTTGTGTGGGCTCTTGCTCGTCTGCTCTGCTTGGGAGCTCCCAGACCTTGTGCATGGCCTTGGAATGGCCAGTGCACTGCAGCTGTGGACAGCGTGGCAGGTCAGCATCGTTGGCATTGTGAAAAATTGGCCCTGGAACCTCAACTTTAGATCCAGGTTCAGCTGAAAGCACTTAGGAGATTAATTTATAATGTAACCATGTAAGACTTTCAGGATGGCATCGTTAGGAATATGAAAGAAGTTTTGCATAAGGCAGGACCTTGCCCTGGGCAGGCATGCCCATTCCCCATGAAGAGATGAGAAGCTTATGCCCCAACTCCATGTTGTCGGGTACCCATTATTACTAATGCGTGCTCTCAACTTACCAAATAAAATACTGCTTTTTAAAGATGTGCATGTCAGAGTGCTCATTTTCTTAAGGCCTCCAGCTTTTGCTGAAGAATATACATGAAATACACTAGACCCAGTGTCTAAGATAGGGAGGAAAATGGGATTAGAAATGGATTAGGGGAACATGTTAAGATGGGCTTTGCATAGACTGATATGAATGTTCCGTAAACAGAGAAATGCCATCAACTTAATTTGGTGTACCTATGTGCTTAAAATTCTACAATCAAAATGATTTTCCATTAAAATTGTACAGTGAATATAAAATGTCCTGTTGAACAACACTATTATCTAGCTAGTTATCAGGATGCTAACAACCAACAAGATACAGTCTTTGCAGATACACTATTGGTATTCAAGGACTAATCCATTTAGTCTCAGTCTGTCAGGATCCAATCAGAAAGAAAGACAGAAACCATATTTAAGCCTTTTTTTTTTTTTTTTTTTTTTTAACAGGAGCTCAGGGAATTATCTAAGTAGGTATTGGGGGACCAAAGAAGCAGAAAGGAGCACAGAGACAGGAAGCAGCCACCAGCCCTGGGCCTGGGATGGTGAGAGGGGTGGGGGCAAAGAGAAAGGCTTGAGGCTGTGAGAATCTAGGTCAGACAGGAGACCAGCGCCAGAAATGCAGCCCACCCTCTGAACCAGCAGCTACTGCTGGTTCCTTTGAGGGCATGATGAGGCTGGTTATGGGAGTGTAGGAAAAAGCTGGAAAACGTGGAGCCATCTGTCACTACAACAATGAAGTGGAATCAGTAAGGACTTGAGAAGTGGACAGCAAGTCAACTGGAAGGAATGGTCATCTTTCCTTCCTCCTGCCTCCCAGCCTCCCTCCAGTGTTTCCTTTTGACAGAGCCTGGCCAGCTGGCAAAGGAGAAATGTGGTTTGTAGAGTACTCAGACCATCATGGAGTTGGCTATAGAAGGCTGGGTTGTAGCTCAGAGACAAGAGCTTAAATACTGGTGCATGGTCTAAACTTATTTTATGCCAAATAGATCATTTAAATTCAGGGGGAAAAACTGTAATATTGCTGTGCTTAATATTGCTCTGCCAACCCCAGCTAGTAGAGTGAAATTAATTTCTGGTGCAGATAACCCAGAGTTAGTGCAGACCCCACAGTTTCAATGAGGTGCTCCATAACAAGACTGTCCTCACTTTAGAACAGCTGGCTACAAGTCCTAGGGCTCCCCATACACCCCCAGGTTCTGTAATTCACTGGAATGTTTCACAGAGTTCAGGAAAGCGTTATACTTACACTAAAGGGTACAGTTCAGGCACAGCTGGTGAAGACACACATAGGGTGAAGCCTGGGAGTCTCCCAAATGCAGATTTTCTGTGCCCTCTTACA
Organism: Proteles cristata cristata; assembly: GCA_017311185.1. NCBI lineage: Eukaryota > Metazoa > Chordata > Mammalia > Carnivora > Hyaenidae > Proteles > Proteles cristata. The sequence goes on along the minus strand of JAESUZ010003225.1, from coordinate 613,590 downwards.
GAATCGGGCCTTGTCACTCTCTTGAATATTAGTTTGTTCACCCTCCAGGAAGTGGCACTGAGCTTCGCTGTCCAAGGTTTCTACTGGGGTCTCATTACACAGACATGATTTATTTAATCACTGGCTACATAATTGAATGCAGTCTCCAGCCTCCTATCCCTCCCTGGAGGTGGGGCTGCCTTACAGCCCCAAATGTCTAATCACCTGATTGGTCTCTCTGGTAACCAGCCCCATTCATGTGATCCCAAAGAGCTCATGAATAGCAAAGACAGCCCTGCTGGGAAATTCCAAGGATTTAGAGTCTTCTCTCCCAGGGACCAGGGACAAAACTCAAATCCTTTATTATACAACATCTTACAAAACAAGATAAAAATATGCCCAAATGCATTTGACAAAACAAGTTCTCATTCCAAGTTTTAGAAGCATATAAGATAATAGGAAAATAGTGCTCGAAAAGTCCTGAGAAGCCATTTGCTAACACTAATAAGGTAGTTTGGTACATTTATAGGTGAGTTTTGTTCCAAAATTTGCTTATTTAGAACTTAGAAACCCATACTTCTAGAGATGATTTTACCCAATGGTATTGGTGCTCAGTCTAGTTTACAGAACTTAATAATAATCCAGTAGTAATAACAATTGGCATTTATTGAGCAGGAAATAATGCCAGTGTATTACAGATGCTAGGAAGTAGGAGAAAATATAGATAAACTGAGAAGCAGTACTATAAGAGACTGTCTTTTTAGTCACCTATAGAATATTTTTTGTTAGTAACTTTTTTGAGAGAGAGAGAGAGAGAGAGAGTGTGTGTGCGCAAGCAGGGAAGGGTCAGAAAGAGAGGGAGAAAGAGAATCCCAAGCCGACTCCATGCCCAGCACAGAGTTCTATCTTACAACTGTGAGATCATGACATGAACCAAAATCAAGAGTCACTTAACCGACTGAGCCACCCAGGCGCCACAGTTACCTAAAGAGTTTTTAAATGGTAAGTAGTCATTACATTGTATTCTGAGAAAAAAATAACCTCAGCATTGTAGTGAGAAATAAGAAGAACATAATATGAAGATACTTAACATAGTTTCAGGCATTAAGCAGTTGCTCAATAATGTTAAGAGAAAAAAACTTCATTCAAAGCAGGACTCAGTCTATAGTACTGAAATAGATTTAGAACTGAGCATAAAATAAGCATAAAAATAGAAAAGCTGATGTGTTTGGCCCAATTGCTTAAAGATGGCAAAAAGCTAGGGCTGTACTTTAGCATGTGGTCAAGATCTAGGGTAGTATCAAAGAATAGTCTATGGTGTACAGATGTGTGCCGGGGAAGTGTGGCCTGGTGGCTTTATTTTATTTTATTATTTATTTGTTTGTTTAAATGTTTCTTTTTGAGAGAAAGAGACAGTGTGAATAGGCAAGGGGCAGAGAAAGAGGGAGACAGAATGTGAAGCAGGCTTCAGGTTCTGAGCTGTCAGCACAGAGCCCGACGGGTCCAGGTGGGAGCGGGGGCTTGAACTTGTGAACTGTGAGATCGAAGTCAGATGCTTTAACCAACTGGGCCACTCAGGCACCCTGGAGTCTTTTTTTTTTTCTTTTTTTTTAACCGTAACCTAAAGGAACAAAGTAAACAAAGCCTTGAGTTCATTTTTTTTTTTTTTTACAAATAGTTTATTGTCAGATTGGTTTCCATGAAACACCCAGTGCTCATCCCTACAAGTGCCCTCCTCCATGCCCATCCCCCCTCCCCCCCCATCCATCAGTCCTCAGTTTTTGTCAACATTCAAGAGTCTCTCATGGTTTGCCTCTCTCCCTTTCCCCCACCATTTCTCCCCTTCTTCTCCCCCTTGTTCCTCAGTTAAGTTCCTCCTAATCTTCCTATACGTGCACACATATGATATTTGTCCTTCTCTGCCTGACTTATTTCGCTCAGCATAACACCCTCAAGGTCCATCTATGTTGCTACACATGGCCAGATTTCATTGTTTCTCATTGCCATGTAGTATTCCATGGTATAGATAAACCACATCTTCTTGATCCATTCGTTCATTGATGGACACTTAGGCTCTTTCCATGTTTTGGCTATTGTTGAGAGTGCTGCTATGAGCATTGGGGTACATGTCAAAGCCTTGAGTTCATATTTATTTACACATGCTAATGTCTGTGGGTGATTTTATTTATTCATTTGACAATCATGTAGTCAGCCTCCAATGCCAACAAGCACTGTGCTGGACAGAGAACACGAGGAATCACACTTGGTTCCTGTGTGCCGGGAGTTAACAGCCGAGGAGAAAGGTCTTGCTCTCAGAATCTGGAAGCAAAACACAGGGCTGCCCTTTGGTGTGTGCTTGAATGCATTATGATGTCAAGTAATCTTACAAGAAAGATACTCAGCTATTAGAAACGATGTTGTTTGAAGAATTTAGTGAGATATGAAAATGTCCTATACAGCATAAAGAGAAATGGAAGTTCAGAGAAAGGGGAAAATCCTACAATTGTGTATAGGTATATACATATAAAGGAAAACCTCTGCTATCAAATACATAAATATTTCATTGTGGATTTTTTTTTTCTCATAGAGCACGTGTACTGTATGAAAACTGTGATTTTCACACTCCCAGAGACTGTGGTGAGCCAGTGGCTGTATGGAATTATGCCACCCCCTGACTCAGGTTCCTTGCCTATGAAATGAGGGAAAGGCCACATATCCTCAGTTAATGTGCAAGACTGTCTCAAAGATGTGTACCGTACACCCTGCCGTCCTGAAGAGGGTGATTAGGCTGAAACAAAGCCCTTTTCTGAGACCCTAGGTGTTTCTAGACACATGTGATAGAAAATAGCAAACATATTAAAAAGAAAAATGTCTCCTTGGAAAAGCTCTCACTGGATTTCCTAACCATTGTTTATTCTCATTGTCTAGGTTACCCTTTCCCTACTGCTCCCCCCGTGGATCCATTTGCCAAAATCAAAGTGGATGACTGTGGAAAAACCAAGGGATGCTTTAGGTTAGTAGATCTGCGAGTTGGCTAACTTTAAGGCTAAGGTACTGATTTACTTCTCAAGGTAATATTTAAATTGCATACAGTTTATTCTTATCAGGGGCCTGCACCCCCTCATAGCTTCAGCAGGAATGTGGCCTGTTTCCGATGGCCACCCCAGTTTTCATTCGTAGAGGCTATAAACTCTAGGATGCTACTTGGCGCTGGAACATTCGGACCTGGTTTTTCATTTATGACCATACTGCCATTGGCCCAGGTATCGACTTCTAATCAGTTGTCTGTGTGAAAAAGAATCATGGCACCAGGCTATGTCTTAGGCATGGCTGTGATGGGACAGACAATAGACATCTAAGACCCAATTCCTTTTCTTTCTTTATTTTTTTTTAATAGTTTATTGTCATGTTGGATTCCATACAACACCTAGTGCTCATCCTCACAAGTGCCCTCCTCCATGTCCATCACCCCCCTTCCCCTCTCTCCCATACCCATCAGTCCTCAGTTTGCTCCCAACATTCAAGAGTCTCTCATGGTTTGCCTCCCTCCATCTCCCCCTGTTTACCCAATTCCTTTTCAGATAATGACTCATGACTTAGGAATATCTGGATGATACTAAATAGTCATTCAACACTGATTATTGTAGCTGGTTTGTTATCTTACATTTAGTGAGTCCTATGTGATTATTAGTAGTGTTCTATCAAGATATGATGGGCCAGAGCTAGCAAACACCAATAATGACAGGGAGCCTCCCATCTAGGCAGCTCCACATTGTTGGAAAGGCCTCCTTCCTCTTTAAATTTGTTATTTCCTAGAATAAACTGTCCTTGAATAAAGGTTGTGATGGCCACTGCACTGGAAGTTCTGAATTTTTTTTTCTTTAGTGCTCAAGGAGAAACAATTGAATAAAGGGGTTTTGAGTTTTCTTTGGATTACAAAGGTATTTCTAAGAAATTTTTAAGAATCCAAATAATACTATTATTGAGGAAGATGGCCAGCAATGCTAAACCTTGTGATTTGATGACATTTTTGACGAGGGAAGGAATTTCAGTACACACTGACTTCAGGGTGACTTGTTTTCAGGCCCGTTCACTTCTCCTTTAGTTTTCCTTATCCCCGTTTGGCATGGTCAGCCCGTTCCATGTTGTCTTTAAACTTACACTGCTTTCACCCATTCAGGGCACCTGCTGGCCTTGTGGCGTGTTCCTTGCCTCCTCAGTCAGTACTTGGCAGCCTTCACATGTCTCCCACCTGAGCTTCTATGGTCTCGCCCATTGCTACATTTTTTGCTATTGTGAAAATGCCGTTCCTCAGCTAGGGCTTTCTGATTCTTAAAGATCCATAAGTCTTCTGTAAGCAAGTTTAAATTTGTACTTCCGTTTCAATAGTGCTCCTTAAAAAGATTAATGTCTGCATAATCTGGATAACCAGTTTATACTGCTCTATAGTGTCTAAATTTGTAATTGTGTTAGCACCAGGTAGCCTGATAGAGAGCAGATTTTATAAATACTGATGCATTCATGTTCAGTGAATACCAGATGAGTTATTCTGTTGGTGTATCATATGTACAAAGGTTTTGCAGCAGTTCAAACAGATAAAAGTGGGGGAAAGTGGAATCATGTTTAGTGGTGAGAACATGCCCATCCAAGAGACCCTGCGCAGTGTAGTCAAATATACCCCATGCAGGTAAGCAAAATCAACCTTCACGAGCTCTACGTTATCTATCTCATGAGTGCTGTGAATTCAAATGTTCCTGGTTTGTAGAAGTTAAACACTTATATTTAATTTGTAAATTTTTGTTAGTTTAGTTGTATGGGAATTTGTAAGTAAAAAAAGAATTGGTATACATTTAATTAATAAAGACAACTTATTAACTCAGAAAATTTTTTCCTCTGAAAGGGATTCAGAAATAATTCAGTAATAACTAATATCTGAGAAGCTCTAATATAATGTCAAGAATACTGGCTGGGAGCGGAGGCCCAGGTTCAAGTCCTGTTGCAGCTACTGACTCACTGTGGAAGCGCTTCCCATCTCTGGTCCTCAGGTTGTATGTAGATAAAAAGGAGCAGATATTCTCCATGTTCTCTTCTGAGTGCAACTAGTTTTAAGATCTCTGGTAGCAAAGATCTAATTTATTTGATAATCTTGCTTAGCTATGCCTGATACATTGATGCCTTCTTAATGTATTTATGAATAAGTAGATGAAGTAGTGATATGTTTTGATATATCCTATAGATATGGCAAACCGGGCTGTAACGCAGAGACTTGTGACTACTTCCTTAGCTACCGGATGATAGGGGCTGATGTGGAATTTGAATTGAGCGCTGACACAGATGGTTGGGTAGCAGTTGGATTCTCTTCAGACAAGAAGATGGTAAGACACAAATCATGATAAAAGAGGATTTTTTCCCCCTTCAGTTTGCGTTACTACTGTAGATTTTAGAGAATGGGCATGGTTATGTTTCTCTAGGTTCCCGTGCCACTGTTAAATGTGAGAAATGAATTTCTAGAGTTTGATTTTCTTTTTTAAAGCAAAGCAAATAAATTGATCAAAGCATTATGACTATATTAGTTATAGCTCTCTGATTGCAAGTAAAAAAAATTCAAGCTACTCAAACAGAAAAGAAAGGGTTGGCTATGAGAATACAGGGTATCTTGTGGTACCTGCATTTATTAGTTGTTATGGCAATAGTATTGCAAGAAGAGTCTCCAAAACTACATGGTTTGTAAGCATTATTTCTCATTCACATGTGTGTGAATTGGCTAGGGCTCAGCTGGGCTTGGCTCCTATCCATGGGTTGGATTCAGGTTTTCTCTCATTCTGGAACCAGCAGCTACCAAGGCATGTTGTTTTCATGGCAGAGGCAGAAGGGCAGTAGCCATCCAAACTTATTTCCAACCTCTGCTCACATCACATCTGCTAACATTTCAGTGCCCAGAGTAAGTCACACTGCCAAGCCCAGAGTGGAAGGATGGGGGAGTTTACTTCTCTTACCAAGAGGCCCTGTGAAGGTGTGGTTATGTAATACTAGTACTGTGGATTGAACAGTTGAGTCCAACAACGCAGTTCTCCATAGTACACATGGGCAAGAACACATCTGGACCCGAGAAAGACCAGGAACTGGATCTGGGAACAGGCAGGGCATGAGGATCCCAGGCAGCTGTCCGTCTCTTCCCTCTGTTTCTGTCTGTGCCTCTGCTGTGTTCTTCCCCTCCTTCCTCTGTAAGTGCCATCGTTTGCCATTTCACTGTGCCAGGGTGCCTCTCGGTCTGCTACCAGGCCAGACTTTTCTGGGGCCTCTGTACCTCTCTACATGCTGCTGCAATGTCAAGAGGAGCCTTCTTCTCTTCACCTGGCCTGTTTTGAGGCTCCTGCAGTGAGAGAAGGCCAGCTCAGACAGGGTTAGAGCAGTGGGAGCGGTGAGAAGTGCTCAGATTTGGGGTATGTTTTGTTTTTTTCTAATGTTTAAGGGAGAGAGGAGAGAACGGGAGAGGGTCAGAAGGAGAGAAAGAATCCTAAGCAGACTGCATGTTCAACACAGAGCCCAACATGGGGCTCAATCCCACAACCCTGGGATCACAACCTGAGCCAAAATCAAGAGTCAGATGCTTAACCAACTGAGCCACCCAGGTGCCATTAAAGGTTTTCTTTTTAAGTAATTTCTACATCCAACATGGGGCTCAAACTCACAGTCCTGAGATCAAGAGTCTCATGCTCCACTGACTGAGCCACCCAGATACCCCATTTTTTTAATGCCCTATTTTTTAAAACTTTAAACATACAGACAGTCTGCAAGGATAGTGCAACATACATGCTTCATCCAGATTCATCAAATAACTTCTTTATTGTGGTGAAATGTACATAACATAAAATCTATAATTTTTAGCCATTTAAAGTATACACTTTAGTGGCATCAATTACATTCACAATATACAACCATTACCACTGTCTACTTCCAAAACTTTTTTTTTTTTTTTTTACACAAATGATGACATTTTGCCACACGTGCTTTATCTCCCTCCCCTGCTATTGCTGCTGGTATTTGTAATTATTTTTATTATTTTCTGGAAACTTTGGAGATTAAATCTCTTTATTAAAGTTCAGGAAGTTTAACATTAATACGATAGTATTATTAAATATACAGCCCATTTTCCAGTGTTGTCCATTGTCTCAGTCCTATCTTTTATAGAAAGATTTATCTTATAACTTAAGATTCTGTCTATGAACACTATTAGTTGTCATGAATTTTTAGTCTTCTTTATTTTGAAATCATTTCTTAGCCTTTTTTTTCTTTTTGGTCTTTCATGACGTAGGCCCTTGTGAAGATTACAAGTATTTTTGTAATACTTTTTGTAATCATTTTCATAGAACTCTCAGTGGGTTTGTTTGATTTTTTCCTCATGATTAGGTTACTTTTGTGCTGTTAGCAGGAATACTGAATATCTGGTGATGTATTCTTTGAATGTCACATCAGGAGGCACTTGATGTCAGTTCTTGTGATGCTTAGTTTGGTCACTTGGTTAAAGCTTTTTTAATAAAAATAGGTTTTTGGGTGGGATTTCAAATTACAGAAATAATGACGTGGATATATCTGAGTGAAATTTCTTTCTAGCAGGAATGTTTTAGGAGACACACCTTTGACTTTTTCCCCCATTGTTTTTCACGTTAGGGTGGTGATGACGTCATGGCCTGTGTCCATGATGACAACGGCAGGGTCCGCATACAGCACTTCTATAATGTAGGCCAGTGGGCAAAGGAGATTCAGAGAAACCCTGCCAGAGATGAAGAAGGAGTCTTTGAAAACAATCGGGTCACCTGCAGATTTAAACGCCCTGTGAATGTTCCCAGAGATGAAACAATTGTCGATCTGCATTTGAGTTGGTATTATCTGTTTGCTTGGGGTCCAGCCATTCAGGGTAAGCTCACACTTCGGCATCCAGTTTAAACACCAGACACTGCTTTGCTTGTGTTCATTATTTTTTGGGCAGGAGAGTGATAAACCGTTTGGATAATATAAAAGAAAACGGAGATATGCTCCTGCCTTTAGAAAGTTGTAATGGACTTATACACACAGACATACAAATGGACAAGTAATACACATATGTAGTTAGCACAGCACCAGGTGATATATGATGTGTTAAATGCTTAATGGAACAGATCATATATCTGCTAATATGTAGGGATATGTGCTATATTAAATTCTCACAACATTCTTTACTCCTCACCACATCCTTGAAAGATACTGTCATCCTCATTTTGGAGAGATTAAGGAACTTGTTCAAAGCTATACGACTAATTAATGGAAGAATGAAAATTCAATCCTAGGTCTGTCTGATTCCAAAGTCAGTGAGTACTCTTAGCTCCTGTGCTCTAAATGTAAAAAATACTGAACAGGAAAGGACATCTTGAGACTTCTCTAGAGATTGACGCCAAGCATCTCATTAGTGTTCATTTTATTACCAAATTATCTTATACTTTAGCCCATTGCTCCTCAGATTTTAATAAGTACAGGAATTGGCTGGCTCTATCATTAAAATGCAGTTTCAGTAGGTCTGGGGTGGGACCCTGAGATTCTGCATTTCTAACAAGCTTCTCAGTGGATGCTGGTCCATTGAAGACATCACTCTGGGTGGCAAGGCTCTTTGGCAGATCCCCCACAAAGACCCGAGGATGTCATGAGACCTTTGGAGGCTCCCAAAGTCATGTGGCACGGTGTCTTCAGCATTCCTCCAAGCCTAATGGCCTAAGAATGAAAGTGAGTTAGTATTCATGGTCCTTGTGAGAGAACTCATTCTGGCTCCTAGCAATTAATTGGTTCTTTCTGTACTGTGTGCTCATCAACCCTCTGTTGCCTAATCATCATCTTCAAATTGTTAGCATTGATTAGTCTGGAGAGCTTATACCTTTTTTTGCCTGTTTCTAATTGGGAAAACATTTGGATGTCTGCAGATTTGTGACACCTTCCCCATTTGCTTATTTCCCATGATGGAAACAATGGATCTGTAGTTATATCTCTGAGTGCTTTCAATACTCACAGAAATAAATTACATCTTAGCCTGGAGACGTGAACTCATTTAAAATGATAGGATTTGAAAACTGAAACTTTAGATTTGAGTGTGGATTCTCCCTTTTGGTAGCTGTACCCAGCCTTTATCTAAATTCTGAACTCCAATTTCTTTGTATCTAAAATGGGAATGATGACAGTACCAACTTCATAGGATCCTTGTAAGCATTAAATGAAAACAAGTACTTGAAACGCCTTTACAAATTGGAGAATGCTGTACTTTGGAACGTCATCGCCTGGTGTAAATGGAATAATAGCTTAACGTTCTGAGCCCTCCTCTAGTCTGAACCCATGTTGCCTGATTAGCCCTCTCAGGACTTCATTGTCCTTGTCTCTGTCCTCAAACAGAACAGACATACTCCTACCCCATATGTGGGCTTGTGCTTTTCCTGTTTCTGGAGCACCTTCCATTGATTAAATCATTCTCTATTGATCATATCTTATCCACTCTTGTAAAGTCTCTCAGAGGGGATACACTTTAAGCTAAGGCTTGAAGGGGATATAGGATTAGGTCTCCCTCAAGGGAAGCCTGACGTGGAGGTGCATGGGTCGGCCTTGGAGCCCATCATATGTGACCAATGAGGGAGGTAGGTTAGGTGGGAGAGGCGATCAGATCTGTTGAAAGAAAAATTTCCATACCAGGGCACCTGGCTGACTCTGTCAGTTAAGTGTCCAACTCCAACTCAGGTCATGATCTTCTGGTTAGTGGATTTGAGACCCACATCAGAATTTGCGCTAACAGTGCGAAGTCAGCTTTGGATTCTCTCTCTCCCTCTCTCTCTGCCCCTCTCCTGCTCACACTCTCTCAAAAAATAAACATTAAATTTTTTTTTAATTAATAACAAAATCTCCATGCCAATCTGAGGAGTTTGAATTTGTATTAACAGGAGCCAGCACGGACCTTGGAGCAGGGGATTAATGTGTCAGATTTAGCAGGGCTTCCCTACCAGATGGGACTTTAAAAAACACTCTGAGCCTTATTTCCAGGAGCGCTTTGCACTGAACTCAAACGCCTATAGTATCCTTAACCCAAGTTCCATGTGGCTTATTCAGGAGGTCAGACATTTTGAATCAATTTCAGCTCTTTAAGCATCCCATACACACACCCTTCCTCTCTTTACACGTCTCACCAGGTTTTAAAAAAAAAGTCTCCAGTCCAAACACTAGTTTGATCTCTTAATCTTCTGACTTTCTCTACTATTCCACCTCACTCTGCCTGTCAGACATACAGAGGTACACATAGCACACTGCACACTCTCTGGCCTCGGCAGGCTACCACTTTACGTACCACACAAAATGAGAGAGATTTCCGTGTGTAAGGAAGTATAGCATGGTCAGAGAGTTGTTGATGATCCATTATATAAAAGATCTGCTAGAGGGAAAAAATTATAGCTCTTGCTGCTTAAAATTGAAATACAGTTTATCATTTGGTATTAGTAAGGTAAAACTCATCAGACACCTCAAAAGTAGACATTCATACAATGCCAAGAAGCAACAAAGTTGAGTGAAATGGAGAGATCAATAGTATTGTTCTGGTGGGGGGGGGTGTGGATTCATGAAAACCAGCCTTTTGGGGTAAATTTAGATACTTTCTATGTTATTTCTATTTCTATGTGTGTGTAAACATGGAGAATTCTGATGATAATTCTAATACCTGATTCCAGATCTTTATAATCCCTGCTTATATATTCAGTTTTAAAGACTTGTGTAGTTTTTCTGTTGTTTGCATATATCATTTTAAATCTGTGCACTTTTTTTGACTGCCTCCTTCCTTCTGCTTTCTTTCTTAAAGGCTCTATCACCCGACATGATATAGATTCACCACCGACTTCAGAACGTGTTGTCAGTATTTACAAGTATGAAGACATTTTCATGCCATCAGCTGCCTATCAAACCTTCTCTTCTCCATTTTGTTTGCTTCTCATTGTTGCCCTGACCTTCTACTTATTGATGGGAACCCCTTAACCACAGCTGCAAAGCCAACATATTAAATGGATTAGAAAGTCTTTAGTATAATATATTTTTTAAAAATATGCAGTATAATTTTAGTTTTTATTATTTAAAAAAAGACTCCTATGATTTCAGCTTTTTGGAAGAAAGAGCAAGTTTCTTTCCTAATCAAAGAAGATTGTTTAATATTGATCCCATACTTTTGGAAAGTAGTTACTTAAAATTTTTCTAAGCACTCTCAAATATGCTTTCTTATTTGAGCCTTCATAACATCTTGAGTTGGCTTGATGAAACTTACTAGTGCCATCTTACTGAATGGAATTTGAAGTTGAAGAAAGCTACCTTTTTGATGACATCCATGCCATGTGGCCTTAGCTACGTGGTCAGTTAACATATAACAAGGTAGAGAAAGTGCTAGGCACGGGGTCTCTAAACAACCTTTACTCTTCCAACTAGAGCCCAATAGAGTTACCTGAAGCATTACTAAAGAGAGAGCTTCACTGCATAGTTCACAACCAGCCTTTTGGGTAGAAGGAGTTTCCAGTTTCCATGAATGTGTTTGGATATTTATTCAGCTGCTGGGGAAAATGGGAAAGGTTACAATGATTAGAAAATGGTTCGTATTTACTTGAGATTTCTTCTGAATCAGTGAGTAGTTACAAGAAAATATTTTTTATTGCTGTTTGGAAAGTTTAGTAAAGGAACTGTGACTGTACTTGAAGATATAAAACTATATTAATGATAAAAAATATATGGGCATTCTTAGTGGTTAGAATTTGGACTCTTCTATCACTGTATTTTATAAATTAAGTTATTCATCTGTGGTTACAGCTAATTGTGTTGTCAAGAGTTGACATCCACTGGGTATGATTGAATATGTATTATAATAGACAAATGATCTTAATAAAAATTTATGGCATTTTGAAAATAAATCAACATTTTGGAGATTGTGGAGATCTGGAGTAGAAACTTTTTAAAGATGACATTTTTTAAATTAGAAAATGGGAAATGACCCCTAAAGTGAATTCACCTGGAGTTATCCATTCAAAATGTTCTGACTTGTAAATTGAGTGAGTAGTCAGCATAATATATAATATAATATAATAATGCCTAGACTTAATGCATTCTCTTTTTTCAAAGGAACCCAAATGTTCCTTTGTTCCAAATGTCTGTGCTAACAGCCCAGTCAGAGGAAAAGTCTATGGGTCTAGTTGAGTTGCTGATGGATTTCCATTGTAGAATTTTGGAGTCCTCTGGCTTGCCCTCCCTCACCCTGTTGCTTTAGAGCTGGCTCCAATTTTGTGATTAAACCAGACTGGAGAATGATTTCTAATGCCATCCTTGGAATTCACGTCAGGGTGAAAGTCTGCCTGGGGAGAGAACTTTCAAATTCTGGAACTGTACAAAAATAAGGAAAACAAGGAGATTCTGTGACGTGGTTTACCAAGTGCATCTGAGGGATGTAGGAGAAATAATCCTTTTGCAGATGGGAGAGATTAAGTGACATTTAGTGACCAAAAGAGTTGGGTGGAGGCTTCAAACTCAGGTCTTTTGGTTCAAGTCTGTGGCTCCACCTCACTGTCACCTCAGAACTAAGCCCTCTGGTTCCGGCTGCGGTGGCCTGTGCACACCTTTGAAGCTACAGTGGTTGTTTAGCGGTAAGGATACGGAGCAGGCAGGCACCCACTTTGTATATAAGAAGGCAAATATTTTTATACTTCCCTCTCATGTATATAGTATTTCAGCTATAAATAGATTAAGACTAAAGAGAGACAGGCTAGCCTCTGTAGCAGGCAGGGAAGGAATAAATTAACATATTTTCCTTCTGCTTACGTTTCAAGTCAAGCTAATTATTTCACAAATTGTTTCTACTTTGATGACCAGTTTTACATATCTGTGCTTAGAGCGTTCTCTGACTTCTTACTGCCACCAGGGTACAATGGAAACTATTTTGATTACCTCCAAAATCATCTTTTGCTACCACTCTTCACTTGCTATGTCCCAGCAAGACTGCTCTCACTCACCTCTCATGGTGTCGCCTGTGCCCAGACACCTTTCACTTCCTGTGCTTGCTGAGCTCCTACTTATCTTTCAGGTCACAGCTTCAATTTTTCTTCCTCCACTCCCCTGGACTCGGCAGGTTTAGGTCCCCGCTACGTGCTCCCACAGCACGCTGGGCTTCCTCATCATATTACTCATCACACTTCAGTTGCTTGCTCGCCCTCCCTTGCTAGCTCCCTGGTGCAGGGACCATTTCTTGTTCCTCATCATTGGAACAGACACTGCTACACAGTAGGCACTCAGCAAACCTTGTTGAACAGAATAAGTAAATGAAACTGTACTTCTGTGCCAAGTTTGTTTGGTTCAGAGGCTTGTATTTCATATGCAATGCCAAACGGGCGAACAGATTTGTATTCCTCCACTTGTGATCAAACCATAAACCAATCCTTTAGCGAACACTGAACTTTTGAAACACAAATAGAAAGATGGTTAGTAACAATGCTATTTTACCTTGCAGTGAACCTTAGGGGGTATTTTTAACCATAATGGTTATTCACAGATAAGAATTCACAGACCAGGGATGCAGAATGGTAT